>CM072548.1:1807500-2307500 GCA_036898215.1 Platycarya strobilacea
CCACAAAAGGGAGATGGCATAATTCTAGTTAGTTTTATGTCCGTTCATACAACTATTCTTCATCATTTGAGACTGATGAAGCGTATTTGAAGCCCACTTGTAAAACCTTTTCATGTGTTAGATATGGAACTTGCTTTAATTCTGTCCGTTGCTCATTACTTAGATCAGCTTCTTGTGTGCCTTAGCCAGCTTCTTGTTTAAAGAGATTGCATAGGTATTCTTTAATAACTAGTTATATAAGAAGAAAAAGTGGGATTTGATAACTACTTATAAAAAAAAGTATTCTTGTAGTTTTTCTAGACTACATTTATATATATATATATATAACATGTTGGGAATTGATCATGTTAGCTTCTTTTTTCTTTTCTTTTTTTTATCTCCTCTTGTATATAAATACTCCAACTTAGGTTGTAATTGTTTGCCAAACCAATTATTTATAATGGTAGAAACCAACTGCCCATTTTTATATATGCTCATGACTTTAAGATTATACTTGTGCATATGCTTATGGCTGGACATATTGTTTTACTTGTGTATATGCTCATGATTTGAAATTAAAGTTGTTTGCCTTATGCCAAAAACAAAAAAAATGTAGTGTGATATTATTCAGCCAAAGTATTTATTTTTAGCAAATGTTGGTTGCTGAAATTTACAAGGTTAAATCTATATATTTACAAACTTTGGTATGCCATCTTTCTCTTTACACTATTTTGTCTTAGAAAAAGTATAATCTCATACTATTTCAACAAGTGTAGCATTTAAATTCTGTTATGTTCTCATAATTTATATTGGCGTACTTATACTACAATTATTGTGTGACATTTTAGTTACTTACAATTATATTTACATATATGGGGCTCCACGAATGACTATCAAGATGCATTTGATGTTGAATTCCAAAATGCCTATTGATGGTGGTCTTGATTCCCTTGTGCCAACATCTTTGCATGAGGCCTGCAATTTAGTAGTTCTCAAGTAGTAAAATCTCCAATATTTGACTAAAACATGTTACTTTCACGTGAGCAATGATGTTTGCATATTTGGTTGTCAGGGATCATTTCTGTAGTTTATACCTTTGGGCTTGCACATGTTGCTACATTAGAATTTGAGTTAATGCCAGAAGAGCTTTTAATGAGTGACTCAGTTATAACGGCAAGTGAGAAGCATGTTTTTTTCCTTGCTTTTAAATTTTGGGTTTTGATTCAGCATTTTCATTTTGGTGACAGTTTTTCTTATGTGTATTAAAAGAATTCACTTTTAGAACATGATTTCACTCTTTCTGTGTTAGCACCAATTATCTACCTTCCAAATGATATTACCTTACTAAGGCAATATTATCCGTCTAGGTTATTTAGTTATGTTTTTAATTGTTCGATTTTATTTCTTTCAGCTTTCTTCTTTGATAGTCTTAGAAAATTATATACTTATTGAGCTGGAATTATTATTTTTTTCTTTTCTTTTTCTCTCTTATGCATTGACTATTTTTTTTTTCTGGTCGAACTTAATGCATAGAGAGTTAAGAGTAGGCCTACTTCTTTTCTTCCCATTTATTATTATTATTAATTGTTCTTCCCATGTCTCCTTGAACAAAAATTACGGCAATATTCAATTTGTATATAGTCCAATCAAGTATTAAACATATCTAACTTAATATATTTGTTTCTCTTTCTAATTGCACATATAATTTATGTTTCATAATAAATACATGATACATGATTATATAGAGTTTAATCTATATTTAAAAAAAAAAAGAATTGGATGTAGAGAAAGCATGATGAAGCAGCAGTAGTGGATGCTACCAACAACAATATAAAAGCTTTTTTTGCTGGTCTAAATTTATTTCAATCTAAATTTGTTAGATAAAGGGCAACGATAAACTCTATCCTAGAATTATATTAGCAAATACAAAAAGGGAAGCAAAATTTGAAATTTCTCAACATACACACTGCTACTAACTACTTACTTTTTAAACAAATTATGTATCAAAATAGTAGCACTTATTGTTGTATTTCCTCACATGATATAGTTATTGAAGTAAATATGTAATTTGTTGCTATATTTTGTGTATATTACTCTGCTCTATGTACACCTTTTGATCTAAATTTTGGTGGTTTGAAGTGAGTTGAACTATATATTGATGACAAAGCTAATTATCCTTGTGTTTGAATATACATGAGGACTGCCTCCATATTTGATGATGTATATTGCAAGCATTGTCCTTAGTTTTTAATGTGCATTCTCTGATGCAACTTACTACCCCAGACAAGCTATTTTCAATCTTTTTGAAACTAAGTTGGGTGATGCCTAAAAATACGGTAGAGTTTTTAGCATACTAGAAGAGTTGGTTTGTGCAAGCACAATGAGAGTTTCAAAGATAATTTTGATTTTCTTATGTGGCGCATACGGAGGGAAAAAATGGCTTAAGTTTTAAAGAAACCATAAGGAACACTATGCCCTATACTATTGGATGACAGCCAACCTCTCTATCTCTAGCTTTATTTTTCAGGTTTTCTTTCTATTTGTTGTCTCTCACTTATATGTGCATTTGTTTGTATAGCCCTAGGTTTCCTACAATGCCTTCCTTTCTTTTCTTGATCATTAATACAGCTATATTATAAAAAATGAATTGGTTTTAGGTGTCGTGTGGATCTTTACCTAGTATGGATCTTATTTTATGCACTCTTTGTACTATAATTTAATTTATATAGGGTCTTATCAAGTATACTACTTGATCAAAAAGTAATATTCTAGAAAAATAGAATTGTGAAGTATGTGTCGAGATGATATCCTTTTGATGTGATCGAGTGACCGTGGGAGGTTTTTATCGAGGTCTTATTACTTCATAATTTTCTTAGCAAGTGAATTGGTCATATATATTAGTTTGGCTGATTTGAATATTGTTTAACTTGCTTTTATAAACATGCTTCCTCCCATTTTTGGTTCTCTCTTTTACTTTTGTTATTTGATATTTTGTTTGATAACCCTCTAACCTCTAAATTATTGATACATGTTTTTGTTTCAGATTTATTCATGTCGCTTGGACTCACCTCCTCCAAGATGGATTTGTTTTGCACACGGATTGCTACTCTCTCTATAAGGCAAATAATTAGAATTAATTCAAGTTGTAAAAATCATGTTGTTTATTCTTAAAAGTGTATTGATGTTCCATTTAAATACTTTGTGTCAATTATTGTTTTATATTGCTGGTATTGGTTAGCTCGCTAGGCGTTCAAGTTTTTTTTTTAAATGTGACTTCCATACTATCAAGACCTGCATGTATGCACCACATCAATTTACATACTTTTTAATTTTGCTAGATTTATACATAGAAAAAATCTTTCTCTTAATATTTTTTTTTCATAATTTAGTTTGTACTATTTTTTTTTTTTATATCTTCTCCTCTGTAGGCTATTGAATCAGAATTTATATTTTTTTCTTGTTTTTTTAAGATGTTGTTTTGGTAGTCGCTATTTAGAATAATGATCAGTTATCATATGAGAGCTTATTATAATATATTTTAACAAAATACTAGTGAAACAGAAACTAGTTCACTATTATTTTTTTTTCCATAAAAGACTATTTGCGGCGACTTTAACTTGCGGCAAATAGTCCTTTCCCGCATGTATTTAATTAATACTAGTTGAGATAAGTTTTCAAATTCTTATATAAAATATAAATTTTTATATAGTATTTTCAAATCTCAATATAGTTTTTTTAAATTTCAATTCAACATTTTCAAATTTCAAAATAATAATATTTTATTCAACTTTCAAAACTCACTTCAATTCCGAATCCAAACGAGACCTAAGAGCACTAGCATTGATCTCATGAAAGAAATCATTAAAATTTGATGAGAACATTGAGAAGTACAAGTTTGATGAGAAACACACACCTCCACATCTATAACTCCATATTGGATTCCTAATTAGACTCATCAAAATAATGATATAATAATATTTTTTAAAAATAATATTTTTAAATGTTTTTTCATATTTTATAATTATATTAATCATATGTATATCAATAATTTAATTTGATATTTAGTAGGTGAATAGTGACTATATGTATATTAATAATTTTGATATGCCTGGTTTGTTTTTAAAACTGAGTTTTACTATTCACAACTCATTTCGTAATTTCAACTTATCTCAACCACTTATTTTATTATTATTCATAACTTATCTCATCTCATCTCTTAATCTAAACAGGCTCATAATTATACTACCCATATGTCTAATTTCGCATTTGATATTTAATTTGATATTTAGTGGGTGTACAGTGAACAAAAGAGAAGAAAATAAAAATAAAAATGAGAAATAAAAGTGGAGAAATAAAATATATTAAACAAATACTCTAGTGGGTTAACAATAACTCTTCAAATTTAAAGGATTTGACTAATTTTACTGTAATTCAAAGTTAGATATATATACTTTGATAAGACCAATATAATTTTATTTTTAGCATAAATCATAAAATTTATGGTTGATGAGTCATTTGGTGAGACTAATACTAGTGTTCTATGGGTTCATTTGTTTATATAGATGAAATGAGATAAGGTGAGATAAAAGTTAAAAAATAATAAAATATTATTATAATATATTTTTTAATATTAGTTTTATTTTGAAATTTGAAAAAATTATTTTAGAATTTGAAAAAGTTGAATTATTTATTTTATTTTGTATGAGAATTTAAAAAAATATAATAATAAGTTTAAAATGAGATGGGGTGATTTTTATTTTAGATCTAAAAGTCATATGTTTTGGATTATTGTTTATGATTGTTTCTGTTTGTTCTTATGTTTTTGGTCTTTGGTTTGATAGTTTTGGCTGTTTTGTTAATGATTGGGATGGGTTTTGCTCCGTTGTTTGTAATCTCTAAGTATTTTAATTTATGGTTTATCACAGTATTTTTTTTATTATAAGTGAGAATTTTTTTTAATTAATTTAGAATAAAGGTCCCTATTAATCATACAATCTGACTTTTTGATATTTTAAAAAAAAAAAAATCTAAATATCCTTACCACGAGCCGTGCGTAATGATTGAAGCAAGCACTTACATCAAACATGCACACGTCTATTCCGAATCCACTCACTCAGAAGGCAGAATTATTGAAGCGTCCTTGATCAGATTTCTCAGATTCATGTTGCACGGAAATGAAATACAGGTTAGATTTTTTACAGTACTGTTCAATTGTTCATACACCATTTGAACCCGGCCTTTGATTACCAATTCCCGTGCATGAACACTGTTATAAAAAGAAAAATACTAGAAAAACGGACACATTTGCAGGTCAAAATAGGACTCCTGATCATCATGACATTCTCGATTGTTACTATTCATTACATGACTGTGCAATGTGGTACTATTCGACGTAAGAAACAATTTATATATATATATAGTAAATAACAAAATAATAATGTTATATATAATTATAGAGTATAAATATCATAAAAATATTTAAAAAAATATAATCTACTATTAAAAAATAATTTTTTTGATATAAAATTCTTATTTTTTCTTTTTAATAGACATTTACGTGAATGTCCATGCATAACAGAGCCCCACTCTTTCGAAAAGTAATTGAGTTGTCTCAGTCTGTAATTAAGGTCCGGCTTGTTGATCGTGAATCCATGATCCGTTGGTCGGCCAGACTGGATCGATAAAGCCTAAAAGAGACGTAGCTTTAAGAAGTCAACCAAAAGGTCAATAAAAACAAAACTAGGTTAATTTAGTAGCTAGCTAGGCTCCATATTATGAAAAAACTATCCAAGGTTGCGTCAGACTACTGCATGCACTAATTGCCATGTAACATGATATGATAAAAGAACAAAGTAATCGTCAAAGCTAGCTCCAACCTTGGAGACTTTGCTTTGGCTTAACCTAGATGCTGGCCTCTTCAATCTCTGAGCCCAGATTCTTGTCAATATGGTGGCGATCGAAGCTTCTAAACCTTGTGCCATTTGCACTTTAGTTTTTTTTTTCTTTTTTTTAATCAAACTCTACTTTAATTACTGTAAACGATGCAGGGATAGTTGCATGCTTAATGATATATTTTTTAGTGCGAGTTTGTCTTATTTATCTCTTTTCATTTTATCTTATTTTATTTTAAATTTATTATTATATTTTTTTAATTTTTTATACAAAATAAAATAAATAATTTAATTTTTTCAAATCTTAAAATAAAATTAATATTAAAAAAAATATTTTATAATATTATTTTATTCTTTTAAACTTTTATATCATTTTATATATAAAAACAAACTAGACTTAAATCTCCATTTTTGGCCTCCAAAAGTAACTATAGAATTAGAAATATGGGTGACGTTGGGAACCGGTCCGGCTGTCCCCAGCGTCCAAAGCAGCCCAACGTTAGTTGAGCTGTTTGATGATGAAAAACACATGAAAATAAAATAAAAAAATATAATTAAATAAAAAAATATATTAAAAATATATTAAAAAAATAAAATGAACAAAACATAATAAAAAATATAATAAAAAACACAATAAAAAAATAAAATGAAGATGAATTTAAGAGGGGATTCGGCCATAGAGCAAACAGAGTCGCCGCCGGTGGCAGTAGGCGACACCGCCTCCGCCATCGGGACCGGCGGACTCAGGCGACCTCACCCCTACGATGGCGAGCTCCGGTATGCCCCCGATAGCCTTCAACCCGGAGGGCGACGGGACTATTTTAGTTGAGGGGGCAGCCCGTCTGCCCCCAGTATTTCTCTTAAAACTATATGCAAGCATTTCACTTATATATCCCCAGCTTGGAGAGGTACTATCTCGCCTGGTTCTTAAAGTACACTGAGCTCAATTGAGTCTAACTTAATTTTAAATTGAGTTGGACATTTAAATATCCAGCTTTCAATTATTAAATATTTTAATTTAAAATCTTTTTACATGTGGAATACATATATATATATATATTTTTTTTTTAACTTAACACATCTTTATATATATAATCTTTAATCATTTTTAAATTTTAAAATATAGATATCTAAACTCATTTTAACATTTCAATATATTTAAATTCATTTTAGCTAAATAGATCCTACAAAACTTACTTTACCATAATCTCAACTCATTACTATTTATAAAAAAATTAATTCATTTCAATCCAACTCAACCTTCAAAATATAATATAAATATAAATAAATAAAAACAAAGGTCATGATATATATATTTGAGGATTGTAATTATCAGTAATGTTCTGCGATCCATCATTTTCAGTTCACTTCGTTTGCATTGGCCGGATGAGCTACATTTGACCTTTTCTTTTTCGTTTTCCGGACAAACAAACAAACACTCTGCAGGTTTTAACTTGTCAAAATTAAAGTTTGTACGAAATCGATGCCAGAAAATATTTCCGTATCCCAAAATAATAATAGTAGTAATAAGAGTACATATTGTGTTGGTGACATTTAAAGTTAGCGTGGTAATTAGTGAGATAATGTCCCAACAATGAGATTCGCATCTTCCTAGAAAATGTAGATTTCCACGAGAAAATGAAAATGACCCAACAATATAGAAGTTGGTGTCTTAGCTTTTTTTGGTGGCCCTGCAAGCGTTAAATGTCCTTTGCATAGGTCAATACGCCCATCCCACGATTCCCTCTTGTTTTTGGGACCAATGTGCACTCCCTCAATTAATAGCCTTGTCTTCCCGTAAAAAGAGTTACATTGAACAAGAACAAGATAATAATATATATTTAGTTGACAGATAAACCATAGTTTTTGATATTTTGTTGGGATGCTGAATCAGACCGGAGATTGTAGTCCATGAAGTTCAAAAAGCCCATAAGAATGTAGCCCATGCTCCCAACTCTGAGCGCTAGCTGAACCAAAAAGAGACTAGCTAGGCCCATTTGCTCACAGTTGCTTTGGCGTGCGTTGACCATTTTACTAAGGACTGTTATAATTATAAACATATTACGTAAAAATAATTTATAAATTTATATAACTTCGCATAATTTTTTAGATTTATTTTAAAATAAAAATAACTTAATTATAATCTGACGAAATATATAACACAGCAGTTTCTGAAATTATTTTTATGTAATATATATATATATATTTATAACAAACGCTAGTTTTAGAAATGTATATTCAAGATTCCTTCAAGCAAACTCTCTTAAAGAGAACATGAATACAAGTGCAGAGCAGGATGTTCATTTGTTTAGCAGTGAGCTAGACGAAGACGAACACAATTTTGCTGGCCGGTCCTTGCGTCGCAAAGACTATTGGGTAATTGAAACCCAGACTTCCTTAAAGTAGCTTAATTAAGGAATATTAGTGTCACAAAAAGCAAGCATCTTTAAGGTCATGGGATGATGGGGGGATACTGATGAAGAGTGAGGAGGCATGCATCCTATATATTGAGGGACAAGATTGCGGGATATTGGTGTTTCTTGCTCTCTTTGTGGAGAAATGATTTGTCTGATTTACTTTGCATTTTGCTTACTTCCTTTCTAATGCCATTTGAAGTCTTACATCTGCTACTTCAAATCAAAATGTCATGCTTTCTCTTGAAAGAGAACCCCGGTTCCTCATGTCTCAACATTTCCATCCGCTAAATTATTAACTACTTTCAAAGTTTGGCCTTTGATACTATCGTTTTCTGCTCCTTTTCAAACCAGAAAGTACTCTCCAAAATTGATACAACATTATCAGAACATGTAAAACTGAAAGCAGCTGCCAGCAAACAAACAACTAGTACTGGTGACCATTCATTAATTGTCTTCTAAAAGATAAACCCTACTTTTTTGTTTCTCTGATCTCCTCTTTTGTTTGCATATTTTTCTTTAAAATCTAATAAGTTTGGCCGCAAAGGAAGCTAGAATTAATCGGACGTTCTAATCAGAGACATCTACTTCATGAGGTTTGGCACCCAATTGATTATATTCTCCTTGACTCTGACTTTTACTACAACAAAAATGAGAATTTATGACAGATTATTTGCATAAAAAAATAACTCATTTTAACGTAAAATAACTCACCACAGTTAAACTATTTTCTTATAATGAATTTATTGTTGCTTCATATCATTCCTTTGTTCTTTTTTTCTGCTTAGCCTGATTACCAAATTATAAGGTTTCATCGAAGACAACAAGATCTGCACGTTAGTTATCTATTTGGCTGGCCTACACAACACGAAAGGCGTTCCCCACTCTGAGAGAAAAGGCAAAAACTACAAGGGATTAGATATATAAGATATCGGTGATCATTGTGTTCTACTTCTGAAACTGAGATATCGATTTGATACATTGACAACTGTACTATTAATGGCAGCTGACATCGTCAAAAGCTGTTTGCACTTAAAATGATTATTATCATGAAGGACATCTATCCACCTGCTACTCTGCAAAAGTTAGAAGCATTAATTTGCTGGTGGAAGTTGAAAGTGTGAAAAACAAATGTTGCATCTCAATTGAGACAAGGATTTATGGAGGTCAAGTTGGTCGATCACGTACAGCTTGCTGCGTGCCTCGTTTGCATTTGGCATCAATCTTTATCGCATCATAATTGTGGTTGCGTCTTGTGTTAAATGAAAGGGACCCTCTATTTCCACAAGCATGGAGTAGTTTCCCAGTTCTATATATATATAAAAGACTACTAAAGTCCTTGGATACCACATTCAGAATTATGAATTATTACTAGGAATCAGACAACTCTCCTGAAAATAAAAATAAACAAATAAAAAAAGAAGAGAAAAAGAAGACTACATTTATGAAATAGTTAATGAGAGAGAGAGAGAGATTTACAAATGAATTATGATGGTCAGTCAAAGGCAGTGCGGTCTTCGATTGGGTTTCCTTGTTCAAATTCTACGTTGGCTGACCAGCTTTAATCACAATCGATCAATTATCATTCATTGTTTTGGTTCTATCCTTATTGTAAATGAAGTAAACTTTGTACATGTTATTTGAAATATCTCAACTTCTCTTTCTATGCGTTCTAAATGCACTACGAATATGTAAAAACTCGCAAGCAAAAACAATTAATATATATAGCATCTAAATTAGATCACCTTAACCATATATATGAATCTTGAGTTAGTCTACGCATAGTCTTTAACCATGTACGTTCATGTAAGTTGTACAGTTATGTTTAAGAAACATTTAAAATTACAATAATATAATTTTAAAATTAATATTTTTTATCCCATTTATTAATGAAATTGCATCTACAGTCTTCTGTTCAAGACAATTATAAATAAAATTTCTCATAATTTTAAAGTGGCCCGCCCATGTAGAATTGCATCGGTACTTAGCAAACAGCATCTTAAAATTTGGATGACTTGTTAACTCCAACTCGTGATCGTGACCATGAAAATGACATAACCTTATAAATTCCGTTCTCGAAAAGTGATATTTCCAGAAATAAAGAGCACTATAAACGACGAGAGGCTAGCTGCAACTTGCAAGTATAAAAACGACGAAAGGCTTCAGGGGAAAAAATAACAGGTAATGATATCCTTACAATTAAAAAAAAATTATACATAAATTTATACATCATATATCATATATTTTTCAATTTTTTTATAAAATATTTAATATATAAATAATAATTTAGAGAATTCAATTAATGTATAAAGAAAAAATTCAGAAAAAATTTGTAAAAAAATAAATAAATAATTTATATGATGTATAGTATATAGACTTATGTGTAACATTTTAAATAAAATAAAAAAAATAAAATGAATAATAAAAAAATTGTAAAAAAAATGTAAGTGCATGATTCTCCAAAATAACAACGAAAGGAGCATTTAAGGGTTTTAAATTCTAATGCTGCCAAGTCTTGGGAAATGGACAAGCAGGCACAAAAATTTCTGTTCTTTCAAGGGGAGAAAAGATAGAACAAAAAAAGGCATTAAACAACTGTCCCACACCACTTACACCAATGTGATCATTATTACACTTCAAATCCCAATGTCTATGATGATCTTAAAGGTGGTGAAGATTTAGACCAACCCCATTTCAATGACCCGATCATTCAATTAGGCTCCCCCGTACAGTGCAAGCTTAGTCCAACATATATATGATCCAAAAAATAATAATAATATTGCAATATGTCATTAAGAGCACCGACGAAATAAGATCTCCAAACAGATTACACATATCATGAGAAGATCATAGACGTAACATAAACGCCCACAAAAGACACGAAGATTAAAAAATAAATGTAAAAAAAAGTGCTACAATTTCTACCATTAATTATAATTTGTTTCCCACTTCCCATCGTGGTTTTTGTCAGCACATATACATCAACATTACAAGCTTGGATCATTCGTAGGACTGAAGTTGACGCATAGCCACAAGCATGCAATAGCCATTAACGCACTTGCATCGTCTAGAACTAACGCCAATTGTACCCAAAATATTGCAGATTAGGAGAGGTAGACGTCACGGAAAACACGCCGTTCCATATATCAGTGAAAGCTTGAATAATGAGGCCATGGTTGTACGGAGAATTAAGCTGCAGAAAACAATTTAGAAGTTCCCTTAGATCGTCCTTGCTATAAATTTCATTCTCCAGTATCATCTGTAGCATTGAGTGCCGGAAATCCATATACGGGTCGTCGGAATCTTTCTCTACCGCAACACTCTCGCCGTCTATCCTGCCAAAGCCTTTGACACTTCGCGAGCTGGCCTTCATCTCGGTCTCGGTATCGGAATGTTGCGAATAGTCTATGTAGGGAGAGAATGTACTGTTGGTGGTTGTGGTTGTGGTGTTGGTGTTCTCTTTTTCCGGCCTTGAGCTTGAAGAAGAAGATGAATATAAGTGTTTGTCTCTTTGGTATGTTGGATTTTTGGGTTTTGGTTTTGGTTTTGGATGGAATATCTGGAACAGTTTTAGCTTTCTGCAACTGCAGGTTATGTCGACTGAAACTGTGTTTAGGAGAAGCTTTCTTCTATTAGTGGGCATTGCTCAGAGAGAGAGAGAGATGAGAAGTCTTCTACAAAGGGTTTTCGAAGAGGAGAGTGTGTGGGGATGAGGCATTCGATGGATTATAAATCCTGAATGTGAGGGAGCTCCAGGGTTAGCCCTATATGATACTATGACTTGTCTGGTAGTTTTAGTCAAACGACAACTCAATCACAACCGCACATTTTTTGTGAGAAACGTCTAAAATAAAGGAGATTATTCATTGTACTACTTATGTCTTAGGGTGGCTGTCACGTACTAGTGTCGGATTCAGAGTCACGAGGGTATATCTTAATTAATTAAAAAAATACTATAGGACTATAAAAAGTACGGCATATGCATGTGAGTTAGAGACATAAGAATCTGTATAGTTTATATAATTAGGACACTGCAAGAGTACAATTATTAGAATGATTTAGGGATTGGAAAAAGATTATTAATATTATATCCCGTTTTCCCAAATGTTCAGAACTTCAGATTTTTTTTAATTTAATGGACCAACCATCCAGCATGTATGAACAAAACTAGCTATAGGTCGATTACAAAATTATTCTGTGCATGTACTCTAAACAGGCCAAGTCCATTATATAGAGACAAATCTGATTATCACTTGCCTCTTCAATAATTTAAAGTGATGAAATCATGTCATTTCTGTCAAAAGTTTTTTTTTCTGAAAAGTTTAAATTGATAAAAAAAAATAGAAATTTAACTATTTGTAATATATTTTAACATTCCATTTCATATTTAATTAAATGAGATAAAATATACGATCAGTTCAGTTTCATCTTATGGTCTATACTCTCATATTATATAATATTATTATTTAGTCTAAAAATTTAAACTAATAAAATAGATAAATTAGTTATCAGTGTATTATATTCTTAACATGGTAAACAAGGTTTAGCTTTAACCAAGCAGACATCAAAAGTCTCCCATATAGAATATAATATAATAGAAAAGAATATGGAGAAAATCAAAGACTAGGGAGACGGCCATATTTGTTTTTGGAGTTGAGTTTAAGTTGAATTGAGTCAATTGAGATAAAAGTTAAAAGTTGAATAAAATATTATTATAAAATATTTTTTAATATTATTTTTGTGTTGAGATTTAAAAAAATTTGAATTATTAATTTTATTCTATAAAATTTTAAAAAAATATAATGATTAGATGAGATGAGATGAGTTAAATTGAGATAAATTCAATTTATCTCAAAAAAACAACTGAAGCCAAAGGGTAGCAACTATACTAATTTGTGATTGTCAATAAAACAAAGAAGAGATATATAATAACTATAAAATCAAATTACTTTGATTTTGAGTACTTGAAATCTAGAGGGACAAGATTTAAAGCTTTTTGCGGTGATTGAAAGTCACCGCATAAAGCCTTATTTTAGCGGCAAATAACTAACTTCAACGCCTTTTATAGCATCAAAGCTATGTTGCTATAATTGAGCCACGCCAAGTCTCTGGCTGCGAATTAAGTCTGGTGCCGATCAAGACTTTTTGCAGTGAGTTAATTTAGCCGCAAAAAGCCTTAAAATTGCCACAAATAGCCGCCAGAATTGAGTCAATAACGTAGGAGAAGACTATTTACGACGGATTTTTACCCCTTTCACAACGAGTTAAACTCGTCGAAAATAACATTTTACGAATATATATATAAAAAAAAAACTAGTGAACTAGTTTCACCTGCTTCACTAGTATTTCTTTAAAATACATTATCATATACTCTTACCAGCCAAGACATATATAGAAAAAGATCAAATTAATATCATATATATATATAATAATTAGTAACATTATAAACTTGATACATTAACCCATGTTGGCAGTTCCCCTAGAAATGATATAAACAACTATATGTGATAATTAATGTAACGTATAAGCTAACAACTAAAGAGGATATATCAACACATTCTAGATTTATAACCAATATACAAGAATTTATACATATATATTCATCCTATCGCATGATATATAGCCCTTCATCCAAACTAAAAAAAATACAAACTTGTCATAATATACACATGCTAACATTATTTTCTTGAGTACCATGCATTTGCAAACATCCCAAATATAATTACCAAGTAAAAATAAGTAGCAATTACCACAAATTACTCTAGTTACATCTCAAATATCCAACATCTAACAATGCAGTCCATGAAAAAATCATGGAGCTGCAACAAGGACCCAGACTTATCATTCATCATGCTAGCTTGGTGGGGGTTGAAAATCTGAGATTACATTTCAACAACATGTGTTAGTTCCTTTTTTATAATTAAAATAGCCATTAAAGTTTATTTTTTCCTTAAACCTTTTTGCCATTCAAAATACTTTAAATTTCAATCACCAAAGAGAAAAGATAAATGCAAAATCCTAATACAAATAACACTAAGTTAATAGAAAAGTCATCAAGAAAGTAGAAAAATTAATACAAGATACTTGTTGGGTAGGGTTATGAAGTTCTTGGTGATGTAAACAAGAAGCTTGTTGATAACCACATATCAAAAAAATAAAAAAATGATGAAAACAACACCAGAACAATATAATATCTTTGGTTCATTGTTTCACTAGTATTTTGTTAAAATACAATATAATAAACTTTCCTGTGATATTTGATGATTATTCTAAATAATGACTACCAAAACAACATCCAATAAAAAAAATTATCACATAAAAAGCTCAAAAATTGTAACCAATACTAGAACATAATCCAGGCTTCAATAACATGATTCTTTAGCTTGCTTAAACTAAAATAAAATTTTCCTAAAAGCATTCATATAAAATGTAAAGCTACCAAGCAATGATTGTAGTATAAGTACATTAATATAAACCATGAGAACAAGTGTAGAATTCAAATGTTATACTTGAGTATATTTACCATTACCAATTGCCTCAATGGTATCTAATTTACCTCAAATTGATAAAGATCCGCAAATAAAACATCAAAGCAGTTAAAATGCATGGTTTTAACATGAAAGAGCTTACATGATTCATAGTAAAAATTAAAATTTTCTAATGAAGAAAATACATCTGTTCATGTTTGGTTTTAGACAATAGCCGGTCTTGTGTTTTCTGGTCAATAGACTGGAAGTAAAATGTGTTACAATATAAAGAAAAAAAAAAGCAACTTGTTTCTTCAATCATATTTGAATGAGCTAACAGTGTGGTTTAAAATAGCCATCATCAAATGTATTGATGATGTTAGAAGACCCAACATAAATTATTGTATTAAGATTGATACAGTACCAATCAAATGAAACATATACTAGTGCCAAAACAAATTAACAACGCATAAAGTGAAGTACCCTTCTTGATTGTTCAGATTTTATATAGTAGTACTACTCTCTCGAAACTACTATAATGCCATAATAGAATCCAATATCACCTTGTAAAAAGCATATGCATCATCTGATTGAGCTTCAGGCCATTTCTTTGCATCAAGATCTATTATTGAGCCAGCTTCTAGGTTTGTGATAATAACCTTTAAACACAGAAAGAATCAATTGTACTAGGAATGAAAACATGCTCTAGAAAGAGTGCTTAACAAGAAGCAGACCTTTTCAGTGATTGTAGTCGTGAATATTCTCATACATATGGTTGGTAAAGGCCCAGTGATTAGAAGAGTAGATCACCTTACATAATAAATAACAGTTCAACTAAAATCAGAAATTTGTTTATTAAAGTTGCTCTGTCATGGGTTCTGTTTGAAGTAACAAGGAAAGAAAACACTAGGAAGTAACATGCTCAAAAAACAACTTGCAATCATGTGCACAGGCTCAAAACTTAACAATTAACTTCAACAATTTTGCACCAAATGTAATAACTCATTTCAATGGAAGGTAATTAGTTCAAAAGGCAACATTTCATATTTTGGTTGTGCAGCATCAGATTAACAACCCCTACATATAATGTACTTAAATTAAATACAATAAACTAAATTATGTGTGATGTCCTATCCTTAAAGATATTGTTAAATTTGCTTTGTATTGTGAATAACTTAAACTGTATAAGATTTAGGCAGTAGCAGCTGTATCGAGTCATTAATTCTCAAGCCATTAATCATTCAAAAGGATGCATTCATGCCAATTAGCAGCACATTTGCCTTGGCTATTAAATCTGAAACCTTCATCAGCACGACTTGCACAAATGATCTCGTGTCTTTACTTTGTGCCTCTTCAGATGGCTCAACCAACCTAAAACCAGATAAATACAAGTCAAACATTAGTGAAAGTATAGTTGAAAACATCTAAAATTTGCACAACAAATGAACGGATATCCTAAAATAACGAAACACTACTTTTTGATAAGTACCAATATTGAAACATTACCACAACAGAAACTATTCAGATAATAGAGTACATAATTATTTTTTTTTATTGATAAGTAGTACAACACAAAATCATATATTGTTAGACTTCACTTTTCAGCGTTATTATTTAAGACAAACCGTCCCTATTTTACCTTTTTGCAACATGGATGAAAGAAAGTAAAATTATCTTAATGATAGTTTTACAACCTTGAATCAAGTAAGATCAGTCCTATAAGTAATTATGTTCTCATTTCTCCTCTATTTCAAACCCATAATGACATTACCAAAGTCGTCCATGACAGACCGTTATTTTTGTTGGAAACAGAGCCCCAATAGACCTATTAATTTTGTTGATCAGTGCTTCAATATCCTGACAAGATAAAGAAAGTAAAATTCCAAGCAAAAGAAGAGTTATGTCCACAAAGGAGTTCAAAAACAACTTAAAGAAAGAAAGCTTTGAGATTTTCGAGCCCCATCAAATATGCCTTAACACAATCAATAAACGATAAAGAAAATGGAATAAAAACAACCCTCTTGATAACAAAGGAAAACAAAAAGAGCATTAATGCACACCCTAGTTTGTAAGATCCTCATGTCCCAATCACAAAAACAAATTGAAATCAAAATGCAAAGAGAAAAGGAAGAAAAAAGAATGTGTATACCTGCATCTGGCATTGCCGAAGAAGGTATCCAAGAGCTTGCAAAAAGCTTGGCCCTATTGAAAAAGTCTTCAATCTACCCTATCTCTCTCGCCCTTTCTAAGAAAAAGTGGGTCGACTGATGATTGTAATATTCACCATAAAAACCGCAAGTAATGTTGTGGCAGACTATCATGTTAAGAGGAGAGCCAATGGTTTAACTTCTTATTAGTAGCTAGCTACCTAGCTAAGAGGTCTTTTTTCGCATGAACAAATTTGGCATTCCTTACTTGCTGATTTCTTAGTGGTTTCTCTAGTAAGTTGCTCTTGATTTATTTGCTATTATTATCTTGATTTGCTTGTGTGTGCTTTTTTTAGTCCTTTTAGAGCTATAAATTCGGATAGGGGTGTTCTTCCGAGTTTCAAATTTGGGAATCCACATTCGAAATTTTCTTAAACTTAAAAAAAATAAATAAATATTAAAAAATAAATAAAATTTTAGACCGAATCATTCAGCCCAGATGAATAGGCTTGAATTGGGATATTCCCAACTGGGATCCTGCATGTGTATTTTTTTTATTTGCCTTTTCTTTTCATTTTTTAACATTTTTAAGATTTTTAAAAAAGAAATTAAAATAAATCACAAAATCATTAAAAAAACACATCTTTAATCATTTTTAAAAGAAAATAAAAATAAAAAATCACAATCGAGATTCCAATATTTGTGACTCTAGTATTATTCTTTTCTTTTTTCTTGCAGGGTTATTTCTTCTTGGCTAGGTTTGGTTTTTCTAGATTATTCCCTTGTCTTTCTTGTATTGGATTGTAATTGCGATTTGACTCTCGATGGTTTAGTCTTTTTTATCCTGGGTTTTGGCTTTATCATTTATTTGTATTCTTCAAGTATTTTGTTGTAATTGCGATTATTATTATTATTATTATTATTATTATTATTATTATTGTCAAAAATAAGGATTACAATCAATAAAATTAGAGTATCATTATTATTTTTTTTTTAAAAATAATAATAACTTTGATTTAATAATTATGACAAACTTCTTATTTGGTTATATATATATATATATGAGATAGATGAAGATTGAAAGTTAAAACAAATATTATTAAAATATAATTTCTTAATATAATATTATATTTTGTGTGAAAATTTAAAAAAATTATAATATTAATAATTATATAAGATGAGATGAGACAGTTTAAATTGTATAACCAAACAAAATATTATTAAGACGGGTGATAATAAAAGCCCTAACCTCTCTTATCTCATCTAAATATTCAAATATTGTAAACATAAACGTTTTTTAATTTTAAATATTTTGTTTTTTACCAAATCATTATGATTTTTTCAAACTTCTAAACAAAATACAAAAAAATAATTTAATTTTTTTAATTTATAAAATAAAAATTATATTTAAAAAAATTAATTTTATAATAATATTTTATTCAACTTTTCTCTTATTTTTCAAAATCCCATAAAATATTTTAACACAAATCATTTCTCAAAATCTCAACTCAAATATCTCACTAATTTATAAATTATCATCTCAACTTATTTCAACTTAATTAACGATCCAAACCAGCCCTAAATTTACCTGGAACAAGAAGCTAGCTAGCATATTAAACATGTATTTTCAATGAAAGATGGTTTTCATTGATACAAATTATCCGAACAATTAATCATTTCACGAAATTTGTGTAAAGAGTTAATTTTGCAGCTTCATTGTATATCGGGCCTTTTTTATTTTCCAAACACATTTGATCTAATATTAAATTCATTATTGTACTTTTTTTAATTTTTATACAAAATAAAATAAACAATATAATTTTTTTAAATCTTAAAATAATTTTTTCAAATTCCAAAACAAAATTAAATATTAAAAAATATTTTATAGTAATATTTTATTTTATTTTATTTTTTACTTATATCTCATCTCATCTCATATATAAAAACAAACTATAACAATGGTTCTAGCGTACTTAACAAAGCTGCAGAAGCAAAAGGTTCAAGGGAACAGATTAAACCGTTACATAGGTTCAACTTCGCAAGTTATCAATCATATATTTATATATACATATATATAAAATTCTGTATAAGCAACATAAATGGATTGGAATCTCACCATCAAAGATTATATGTAAAATAGATCTCATTCTTTGGCGGTTAGATCATGTCTTATTATTATTATTATTAGTATTACGGCATAATTACTAGGAATAGAATTTAAAGAAAAGGATTTAACTGTAATTATGACCACAAAAAATGTACTTATTTATATTAATCGTAAATAATCATTTTCGTGTGAACAAACTCGATCGGTGTAATGGAGCACTCCCCCACCCAATCCACAAAGAGACATGATAGAATGACGGAAGCGACCCTAATCCGCAACGTAACCGCTAACCGTCACTAGTGAAATCCGTTATGAAGAATCCGGAGAAATCCCTCCCAAGTCCAACACAATTGCGTGCGTGTAAAACAACAAAAGAAGCGTAGGCGTCCGATCGAGGCAAGAAATCATACCCCAATAATTATTATATTTTTTTAATCTTTTGGCTTTAATCCAATATTACCAATATTTTCTTGATCATACCTTTTAAATATAACTGCATAGCTATATTATTTGCATGAGTTTGGGATCTTTCTTTTTCCTCTAAATCAAGGTTTGTTGATGCCAGTTTCTCTCGTTTTCGCTCTCCATCCACAACACACATCCCTTTCAAAGAATCACAGATAATTCCTTCTTCCAAATTAGGTACAATATATAATAAAGTTCCATTTTGTCGCCTTATATATTGATCATGGGTTTCGTTTCAATGCTACCTTCAAACTGTTAATTCCGATAGTTTTCCATTGGAACTCAGCGTATTGATCATCCCTTCAAATGGACATTAGCCACAGATCATAACAGCTCCTATATGTGTGGTTTAATTTCCTTTGTTCTCGATCATCAACTTTGTTTTGGTTGAAAACATTGATGCGTAGTCGTCTTGCTTTTTGTTCTTTTAAGAATTTTTTTGTTTTCATCAATTGCAATATCGGTTTTTAATGATGAAATTGCTATATAAATAAAGAAACTTGGATTCCATGTGTTGCAGGAACTTTTGGCGGCGGGTGTTTTGACGTGTACTAGGAGGGAATAAAAATGTTGGGGGGTTTCATAACCAGATGTCTTCTGTAAGTTCTATCAAATATTTATACATTTTTGGTCGTAGCCAACCTATTTTGATTGATTTCTTTTCATTTATTTGTAGAATTAATTAGAAGTTAGAATGGGTTTTTTTGGCTTTGATTGCTGGGACGTGACAGGTTGGTTCTTGGGTATGCATATCCTGCATTCGAGTGTTACAAAACCGTGGAGAAGAACAGGGTGGAGATCGCAGAACTCCGTTTTTGGTGTCAATATTGGTAACATGCATTTTTCTTTTATTCAGCTTTCTTGTCTAATATGGTTTTTGTATTGAATAAATCTTTTTGCAGCTCATATATATAAGGCAGTTTAGTAGAAATATTCTTATTTTATGAATAAATAAAATGATTTTTCTTAAATTTAAAGAGTTCTTGATTTGTGAATAAGAGTATTTTAATCCAGTTTATTCTAAAATTTGAGCCTTTATGTCTTCTCATTATTTGGATAGTAAAAAAGTTCAGTTTTATAGATAATGTTATCCTTATCCGTCATGTTAATTAAGTTATAGGGCTTTAATAGTATAGATCATATATCACCACGAATCCCAATGGTGTTTGGAGGGTCCTTATAAAGGGGCTTTATAATTATAAGTGGAAAGAATAATAATGATAGGCATCTACTATCTTTTTATCATTTTTTTTAAAAATCTTTTAATTTTTAATTTTTTTTATTTAAGGATTAAAAAAATAATTATTAGTGAAATTATATATTTTTTAAAATTTTTGAAGAATGATGGGAGTTTTTCCATCACGACTGTTTTATGACATTGTGTAATGTCACATCTCATCGATTCTCATTTACTATGCTTAAATTAATGTTCTGGTAGCACATGAATGAAATCTAACTTGGTCAATATTTATTTTGCAGGATTCTTGTGGCAATGCTTACGGTTCTTGAGAGGATCTTGGACATATTCATGATATGGTATGCCTAGGTTTCGTGCTTGGTCTTTATTCAACTTTGTAAATGAACTCATATGCCAAACTTCTGTGAAGGTTTCCATTGTATGGTGAGATGAAGGTGGCATTTGTTATCTATCTATGGCATCCAAAGACAAAGGTAAAATTAACTAGATGGGAAGGAATTTTTCATGGCACTTTGGGAAAAGAGTGGGGGTTGGATTTTGCATAAAGTCAAAGGAATTTTAGAGAATATGTTAAATCTACTTTACAATAAAAATAATTATACAATCTGACATATTATATCAAACTACATCAATATATAAATTTATTTTTATGTAATCTATCTGTAGATAAAATATATTCCTTTGCATATTGAAGGGAACTAGTTATGTGTATGATACCCTGTTCCGGCCGTATCTAGCAAAGCACGAAACAGAAATCGACAGGAAATTGCTGGAGTGGAGAGCAAGAGCGTGGGATTTGGCCATTTTCCACTGGCAAAACTGCTCGCAATTAGGGCAGTCGACATTCTTCCAAGTGCTGCAGTATTTGACTGCTCAGTCCGGAAGGTTCAACAACACTAGAAATGAGGTACATCTTCTCTCATTATATCCCATGGATTACTATCGAATGCATTCCTTAACCATCTCCATCAAACCCTCAATTTTAAACATTTTCTAAATTTTGAACAATTGAGGCAGAGGAAATATGGAAATAATTAGTTATTTAGCACTAGGGATATCAGAAACAATGAGATTTTATTTGTAATTGTGAAAAGAGAATTGTTACATACACAAAGAAATTACACATAAAAAAATTTACATACTGATTTAATTTTGCTTCATGCTTTAAATTTATCTTATATTATAAATAATTTTACAATCTAACATACTGCATCAAATTATATTAGTTTATAAATTTATTTTTGTATAACTTATTTGTGAATATTAAGGAACAATGACAACGAATCCTGCCAGCAATGACTAGCCCAGTTGTACCTTGACTTAAGGAATCATCTGAGGACTCTGCAATATTCTGTACATGATTTAAGGAGCCAGCAATAACTTGTATATACTTACTTTCCATCTGCATAAATTACCTTATATGTTATTTCCTTATAAATCAGCACTTTCACAAACTTCACGAGACAGTCTGTATTCGGCTCCCATCTTGTAAACTCTACACATATATATATTGATATCCTCTTGTTGTGTTATGTACGAGAGTTTTCCCAAAATTCTAGTATTCTATTATAGTATCAAGAGCATAATTGTGACCACTGTCTTTTTTTTTTTTTCCAAACCGATCTCATGGCCTCAACATCCCCAACCTCTGTCACCCCTTTTAATATAAAAAGTCTTGTTACCGTGAAGCCCACTAAAGACAATTGCCTCTTATGGAAAACCCAAGTCATCCAATACTTGCATGGTCAATGCTTGTTTGGTTTTGTTGATAGCACCATCTCCTCTCTCACTCCAACCATATCCAACCCTGCAACAGACACGTCTGAATCCTTTCTCGCTGAAATTTCCAATCCTAAATACATATCCGGGTATGACCAAGATCAAATGGTTCTAAGTACCTTGGTTTCCTCACTATTTAAAGGCATCTTGGGACAAATGGTAAGGCTATCCACTTTTAGAGAAGTCTGGGCTGCCCTTGAGGGAATGTTTGACTCTCATTCATCTGCTTGAGCCATACAAACTCGACAATTTCTGGCCCTCACAAAGAAAGGGAACATTTATATATCTAACTATTTCCAGAAAATGAAATCCTATTCAGGTACACTGGCTGCTATTGGACAGCCTCTCCAAACTCATGAGTTCACAACATACCTTCTTGGGGGACTTGATAGCTCTTATGATGCTATTGTTACCTCAATTTCAACGCAAATAGACAAAATGTCTTCTGAAGAAATGTTCAATCATCTTCTTACTTTTGAATTAAGGATTGAGCAGCACCAATCCACTTTAGAAGCCACTGTTGGTTCGGTGAATGTGGCTACTCGAAATGAAGGACGCTCTCATGGTGGCAGGTTGAACTCACAGCCACGCTCTTCACAACAACAGTCCAACAATTACAACTTCAACTCAAGAGGACGGGGTTGTGGCAATCGTGGGCGAGGTGGTCCACCTCAGAACACTTCATCAACTCCACGACCCACCTGTCAAGTATGTGGTAAAAATGGACACAGTGCCGTGCAATGCTACTATCATTTCAACCATGCCTACTAAGACACTCCTTCCAACATGGCAGCATACTTGACATCGCCATCCTCACCAACTGATACCAACTGGTATTCAGATACAGGCTCCACCAATCACCTCACGAACGACTTTCGCAATTTAAATGTGCACTCTGAGCCTTACATAGGAACTCATCAGATCCACGTTAGCGATGGGGCAGGTTTACCTATAAAAAAATATTGATTCTGCTAATCTCCCAACACCAACCCATTCCTTTTCTTTGCATCAATTATTGCATGTACCACAGATTAAGAAAATTTTAATTTCTGTGAGTCAATTTACACATGACAATAACGTTTATAGTTCCACTCCTCTTGTTTTTTGGTGAAAGACGAGGCAATGGGGAAGGTTCCACTACGTGACAAACCTAAAGATGGACTCTACATTTTTCCCTCCACCACCAACCCCATAAGACACCATCAGTCCTACATCTCACAACGTGCTCCCCTTGATCTGTGGCACTGTCGAATGGGACATCCGTCTTATTAGACAGTACGACACCTTATCTCCAAGTTCTCCTTACCTATTTCCACCAATAAAACATTGGGTGTATGCTCTGCATGTCAGCAAAGAAAGAGTCATCGTCTTTCTTTTTCAAATTCTCAGTCTATTTCTAGTTCTCCGCATGATTTAATTTTTTTTTATGTTTGGGGACCTTCTCCCGTTATGTCAACAAATGGAAATAAATAATACGTATCTTTTGTGGATCATTTTAACAAGTTTACATGGCTTTTTCCACTTACCAACAAATCCGATGTCATAAAAGTTTTTTGCTCATTCCAAAAACTTGTTGAACGCCAATTTAATTTCAAAATAAAATATGTTCAAACTGATTAAGGTGGAGAGTTTCACTCTCTCCACAAATTTTTTGCAACAATTGGTCTCCAACACTGGGTCACTTGCCCACATACGTCCCAACAAAATGGGTCCGTAGAATGGAAACACCGTCATATCGTCGAACAGGACTCTCTCTTCCATAGCAGTGTCCCTCATGCATATTGGGACGATGCTTTTCTCATGGTCACATACCTCATAAATCGACACCCAACCACCCCACCCGGAATTTCACCTTTTGAAAAACTTCACAAACATGCCCCAGATTTTTCATCATTAAAAATTTTGGGTGTGCATGTTATCCTTTCCTCCGTCCATTCAATCGACACAAACTCGATTTTAGATCAAAGCAATGTGTTTTCATGGGTCTTAGCAACATGCACCGTGGGTTCAAATGTCTGGATCTTCAAGTGGCAAAATATTTGTCTCTCAGCTTGTCATATTCAACGAACAAACATTTCCTTTTGCAAGCCCACAAAACACATCCAGTTCCTCCAATAACTCGCCTAGCCCAACTGTCACACTTCTGCTTCCCCTTCTCGTAAATGACATATTTCCAAATACCCTCATGTCTTCCCCACCACTCAACGACTCTTCAAACTCATCCACCCTCTTAAACACAATGACGTCGTCTCCTAATTCCTTCCCAGCGTCTTCATCCTCACCACAAATCCAACTGTACTCAACTCTTCCACTGCCTCCTTCTCTAGATAATATCTTTAGCTTCCCCACTTCCGATGACCAAACGTCCATTTCTTAACCATCTCTAGAACTTGTCGGCGCTATAAGACCCCCGGAACTTCAGTCTCACCAAATGACTACCCGAGCCAAGAACAATATAGTGAAACCCAAGCAGTTCACTGACGGAACCGTAAGGTATCCTCTACCACAGTCTTTTCTAGTTGTAGGTACTATTCTAGAATCACCATCATTGTATTCTGAAGCATGCAAGCACAGCGAGTGGCATAGAGCCATGGATGAGGAGTTCACTGCCCTCATGAAAAATGACATTTGGTCTTTAATTCCTCCACGACCAACATGAACATCGTGGGTTCCCGACGGATCTTCAAAACCAAACACAAGTCTGATGGTTCAATTGAGAGGAGGAAGGCCCGACTAGTTGCCAAAGGCTATTACCAACAACCGGGAGTTGACTTTGACGACACCTTCATTCCTGTTGTGAAGCCAACCACCATCAAACTTGTTCTCAGTTGTGCTGTATCCAAGCAATGGTCGGTTCATCAAATAGACATCCAAAATGCCTTCCTTCATGGGAACCTATTTGAGGAAGTCTTCATACATCAACCCATTGGTTATGTGCATCCTAATTTTCCACACCATGTTTGTCGGCTATACAAAGCTCTTTACAGGCTAAAGCAAGCCCCACGGGCCTGGTACCATCAACTGCAGGAGCATCTCCTCTCCATCGGCTTTGTCAACTCAACCTCAAACTCCTCTCTCTTTACTTACAGACAAGGCTCGGATACATTGTTTCCACTAGTGTATGTCGAGAATATTTTAATCACCGGGTCCAATTCAAAGGCTATCACTCGACTAATAGCCAACCTCAACCATGAATTTGCAGTAAAAGACTTGGGGAGCCTTCACTATTTTCTAGGGATTCAAGCACATCATATTGCTGAGGGCTTTCTCCTCTCACAAAGTCAGTATGTTTATAATCTTCTCCAACGAACAAAGATGCTTGATGCAAAGCCTGTGACTTCTCCGATGCCCTCTTCACAGAAACTCTCATTATTTTTAGGTGCACCATATTCATACCCCTTTAATTACAGGAGTGTTGTAGGGGTTTTGCAATACCTCTCATTAACTCGACCGAACATCTCATTTACAGCCAACAAAATCTGTCAATTTATACACAAGCCTACTGAGGAACATTGGACAGCAGTGAAAAGGATTCTCTATCAACTTTGGTCTCTTCATTCGGCCAAGCTCCTTCACACAATTATCCATTTACTTGGATGCCGATTGGGTGGGCTCCTCGATGATCGAAAATCCACTTCAGGTTTTTGCATTTACTTTGGTGACAACCTAGTCTCATGGAACTCCAAGAAGCAATCAACTGTGGCTCGTTCAAGCACTGAAGCCGAGTACCGAGCAGTTGCACATGCCACAACTGAATCTCTCTGGCTCCAATCATTGATGCGTGAACTCGGCATCTCTATTCCACAACGACCAATACTATGGTGCGACAATATCGGGATAACCTATTTGATAGCAAATTCAGTCTTTCATGTGCGTACTAAATACATTGAAATAGACTATTATTTTGTTGGAAAGAATGTCCAATAAAAGACACTTGAAGTACGCTTCATCTCAAGTAAGGACTAGCTAGCTGATGGCCTTATCAAACCATTAGTCTCCGCAAAATTCAATTTTTTGAGGAACAAGTTCAACGTGCAATCTTTCCTACTAAGCTTGAAGGGGCATATTAAAGAAACAATGACAACTAATCCTGCCAGCAATGACTAACCCAGCTGTATCATGATTTAAGGAATCATTTGGGGACTCTGCAATATTCTGTACATGATTTAAGGAGCCAGCAATAACTTGTATATATTTACTTTCTATCTGCATAAATTACTTATATGTTATTTCTTTGTAAATCAACACTTTCACAGACTTCACGGGACAGCCTGTATTCGGCTCCCATCTTGTAGACTCTACACATATATATATTGATACCCTCTCGCTGTGTTAGGTATGAGAGTTTTTCCAGAATTCCAGTATTCTATTAGTGAATAAAGTATTTCCTTTACGAAAAATTGTAAACATTGGGCCACGTAACGTGTTCCTTTGATAATCAAACTAAACATTTATATGAAAGAAAGTATTTCGACTTTGAAGCTCTTGACCAATCTTTGCAGAGGAGCGAGAGTCATGGTCCGGGCACGTCCCAGCCTACCCCAAATGATGCAACCAACAGGCAAGCCAGTCGGTCGGGCAAGATCAAGAAGTGGCCTCCGAGTCCGACTGCATCGACACAGTCCGGCGGCACATTCAACCGGGTCATTGTCGAGCGATCCAAATCCAATGTCATAGAATTTCATCCCGACAACCAAACAGAGCATTTGAACGCTGAAGACCCGTCCGACCCGGAAAACAACTCGAGCCCAAAGCCACACCAAGCTTTCCTGAAGTTTAGGCGCTCCAAAACACACAATTGAGATTTGTACAAAATTACCTTAAAAGTTTTTGGTCGGTGAAGCTCAGGTTCCTGAATGATATATACCTTAATTCTTTTCGGAGAAGTTGAATATTCATTTAGTTCTTCTTCTCCTGTGCTTATATATACGTATCCCCGTTCTTATGGGGTTCTCGTTGAAAATTGTGTAAAAATGATACCAAATTCACGGGAAATTAAAGAGAAGGTACTATTCTGTCAAATCAATATTCACACACATACAATTCATTGACGCGCGATTGCCATTAAAGTGGCCTCTGCTATCTGCTATTCCGGAGGCCAAAGGCGCGGAGTATCTGATTGAGAAGTCTGGTTGCGGCGGGAACGAGACGGCTCTTGATGAAGTCGAGGCAGTCGGTGAGGCTGGAGGAGAGTCTGAGACAGAGGCGGTTTACGAAGTGTGAGCCGGAGGAGCTCGGGGAGGAGGCCATGGGCTGGAGGTAGGCCCAGGCGGCCTGCTTCACTAGGCGATTGCGGATTGAGACCTCGCAGCCGGAGTTGGCGGCAGAAGCCAGCGTGGGAGACCCGACAACGGGGCCGGAGGATGGAAGCAGATCTTTCAAAGAGGTGTAGGATAGAGAAGACTTGAGGGAGGATAAGAGCTCGAAGTCCAGCTCCGGCGCGATGCCATTTTGGTATGGGAAGCTGTTGGAGGAGTGAAGTGGTTTTCTGGTGCTGTTGGGGAGAGAGAGCTTTACGGGAAGCTCCACTGGCGTGGCGATCGAGTTCCCGCGCCGTAGAGCCGACGATCGCAGATCAGGCAGCGGCATATGTTTCAGCGCGGCGGAGTCGTCCATGGAGGGTGAGAGGGAGAGAGATTTTAAGGTTCAGTTTTCAGTAAAAAGGCAGAGGTTGACGATGGTTGCGGCTGATGCCTCTTCGCTACTGTTGAGCGTGGACGTACGTTGTCTGTGTCTTTTTTCTTTCATAAACTAATTATCTGCGTGTTTGAAACTTTGGACGCCGAAGGCGTATCACATGCGTCTCCGTGTTTTCTTTCCCAAATTCAACAATGCCCATAACACTCTCGGTATTACGGGATTTATTTTATTTATTTAATATTTAAATAAATTTTATATTTAAATTTTAACGTATTATGTTAATTAAATTATAATTATATATATATATATATGCTTTTGTGTATAATGTCGAGTAAAATGCAACACGCAACTGCTCAGAAGAAAATAAAAAATTGTGCGAGAAGATAAGCTTTCCAAGTGTTGTAGCTACTACAACAATGAAAGAAGCGAACATTTTCTATATTCATTGCTTGTTGACTTCATGCCAACTTTATAAAAAGAATAAAACAAAAATTACAGTCTTGATTAGGGGACTATATTATAATCTTATTAATATTAATAAGAGTAAAAGAAGAAAAATATTATTTTTAAAAAAATATTATTATAATTTTAAAATTTTTTTTTTATAGTAAACTTGCATTTCAATCCTCATTTAAATATTGTATATAATATTGCTCTTATAAAAATAGTGCCCAATTCAATGTTGTTACTTTTTCTGTTTATTTTCTCTCCTTCAGTTGCGTTTTACTAAGATTTTGTTTGAATTTAGAGATAAGATGAAATGAGATGAGATAGGTTTAATTTATTTTTTAATATTATTATTATTTTAAAATTTAAAAAAATAAATTAAAATTTAAAAAATATGTATTAAAATTTGAAAAAATTGTACTGAAATTTATTTTTTATATAAAAAATTGAAAAAATATAATAATAAAATAAAGATAAATTAAAATAAGTTAACCTATTCTTAAATCCAGATTAGGTCTAATAGTAATAGCCATAGTTTACCGTAAAACCTCTCCTGTTTGGTCAAGATTGTACTTTCCTGAATAATGTTAGGAAAAGAAAAGGAATATTGAACTTTTATCGAGTCAGTGTGAAATGTGCGACTTTCATAATGATTTTCAAATATAAATTGTTGAGTAAATAATGTGTATTTTCTTCATGACTTTTTTTTTCTTTTTTTTTTAAAAATTATATTATCTCCTCATTGGTGGTGACAACATTTAGAATTGAATTACAATTGTGATGGAAAGAGTTGTTGTGGAAAAGGCGAGATGACAGGTATTTGGAATTTGGACCATCCTATCATCTTATCCGTAATGTCCGATAGACCAACAATTTCAAGATTACTTCTCTACCACTTGAATGGATGTTTCCCGATTACTCAAAAATTCATTTGTCCATCTGAAAATGACAAATTAACACATCATCAACCAATGGCAAATTAACGTGGTCCTGGACAATGTGCTGTCCCCCTCTGTGGCCCACTTTAGAGTTGAGACAAGGCCACGCGTACATACAACCCTTTCATATATTGAAATTTATTGAGTTTCTATCGTCATAGTGGAATGCCTGATGCCAAATATCGCAACCTTAGTCTATGCTAAAGATTAGGATCACAAAAGTAGATCAAAGTCCAGGTGCAGAATAGGCGGATATATGACATCACATCAGTTTGCTTGAGCAATTTGATGAACCTTTTTGTCAACAATCCTGTGAAGTTCTCGCGCTTCGTCACTCTTAGTGCATATCACAGCTTTTTCTGTAACACAATCCTTATTGCATATGAAAACTCATTTATGTTTTTTTAACGCAATATTACTCATTCATGTATTTTTATTTGCAATATTCATATATTCTCGTGATTCGTGTATTGTCATTCCTTTAAGTTAAGTTCATGTATTTATTTAATATAATCCATCCGCTCATACTTATACAAATACTTATACCAAGAAGTCTTGAAAAACATCTAGGCCCAATTTGTATTGAAATTTTTTTTAACTCATTTTTATTTTATTATTATAATTTTATAATTTTTTATATAAGATACAAATTTCTACACCTTTTTCAAATCCTAATACACTTTTTTCAAATTTCAATATATTTTTTTCAAATCTCAAAATAATAATAATATTAAAAAAAAACTAAATTCATTCAAACTCATCATATATCCGAATCCAAACGAGATCTTATAGTAGACATACAATAAAAAAAAAATATGAGAGAAATAATATTAAGCTCCTGAATAATTAATTTCATATATTATAATTTTTCAATTCTCTGATTACTTTTCTTTAATTTTACGACAAATATGAGTGTGGTTTTGATCGGTGGTGGATTATGGGGGCATGATTTGTGCCCAAAAACAACGTTGGTGTAAATACAGTACGGAATTGACTGCTTCCCTTAGAAAATGATAAAAAACCAGAAACAAACAAAAACAAAAACAAAAACAAAACAAAACAAAAACAGGAAAACACAATGTCATCGCATTAGAAATATTGGATCAACTCTTATATATCACAAAATCACTTGATACGTTTATCTTGAAAACGTGTATATATAAAAAGGACAGTTAATTTCTTGTCGTTACTCAATAAAACGCTGAAAAATGGGCTTTTACTGATCATTACAAGCTTCACAAGAGGGAAACAAGTTCTAGAATCAACACTATCACAGATTAAAAAGCACAGACAAGGAGTGAAAATAAAAAGGTTTTAAAGCTTTAAAAAAATAATAATAATAAACAGTACAGTAGCTTTACAGCTTCATCACTTGGATAAGGTGCTTGATCAAGGATTCAAGCAATTATCACTTACTTACTATAAAGAATGCTCACTAATTTTGGTGAACCACCTTTCTCATACACCAGTTTGAGATTGAATCTTATGCTTATGGTAAACTCCCATCTGTTTCTCACAAACATTAAAGGCAAAGCAGAAAATATAATCATGTATATTCACATAAAACTTCATTCAGCTTGCAACATAATACCGCCCTCCACTTGGTGGATAGATGTACTAAATTGTGTAGACAGCAAGGACAACATTTTTGCACAAAAAATGAAGGCCCTTGCCGCTCGGCATCAGCCTTCTAGTATAACTAACAATAACGGGAAGCAGGGAGAACAACACTGATAAGCGCTCCTCTAAAATGGTACCAACTACTGTTCTTCAAGGGTTGAATCAGAAATTCCTCCAAATTAACCTATTGATGAGAGAAGAACCTACAAATAACATTAAGTGAAATGGAGAAAGTAAATAAACCTATTATGCACCAAACCTGTAACTCAAAAGGATGTTTATTCCTGTCTAGGTAAACTTGAAATATGACCAGATATACAAAACTTGAGAGCAGCAAATTCTAATTCCAGATCCATATCTTATATATAATCTTTAACTTTGGGACTTTAATGTCACTGTATGGAGGTACTCCATCAATACAAATAAGCTAAATTCCTGAGTTGTTCCAACTCTACTGGATGACCTCAAACCAAAAAACTTTCATCACCAATTTAATCTGCTAACCTCAAAACTTATTCATTAAAGAGTTAGGCTATGGATCTTAGTTTCATTACAGATAGTAGTGTCAGCACTGTTCATATGTGCATGAGAAATGAGAATCAAATATGCCTAAATAACAGATTTTATGACTTCAAAATCAACATATGGTTTTCTTTTATAGGTTCTTCAGAATCAACATATATGCGAAGAAACAACTCAGATCAGTGTCTCGTTCCTAAATAACTGTTATGAACCCTGCTATTCTTCAGTGTGTTGTAGTAAGGAAAGGAGATAGGAATGATAGACGGCTGCTGTGATGGGATACCAGTATGCATGCAAGGTGTTTGATGAAATGGAAAAGAGAAATCACAAGATTGTATTGCTACGGGAATACGAGGGATCCCAAACCTCCATACAATTCTCAAATTCTACAATCTTCCAGATTAATCCCAACAAAGTCTATCTTCCCCTACATATACTGGGAAACAATGCCCCTAAACGACAACCATCAATCTAAGGCCATGGGCCACTAAACAACAACTTAGCAACTCACTAAAATAGAAGACAACAACTTAGTTGGAGGCCCAAAAAGCCTGGCCCAACTTAATTGGGTTCATAATAGTAACCTCACATTGATGAAAATTCTTATACATGAATAACAAATGCTGATGATAATTTATATCGCACGGAGAGGAATATTTTCTACCTTGTTAAAACATAATTATCGGCATCATATTATAAAAGTTTTAACTAGGTAACAAGTCAAAAATTCAAAACTCGGAAAAATTATAATGTAATATGATGTTTCCAACAACATAAAAGCTATAAACGTTTCCAACACCCACAAATTCACTTCATCAGATTCATGTAACAAACAGTTACGTTAACCTCCAAAACCACAGGCAATCCATAAGGTCCATCAGATAATTCGATTAAATGTCGACACCTCAGCCAAATTCACAGTTAATTTTTCAAAAACTTCAGAAACACGCTCACACCACAAGTTTCCACGCTAACTCATATGAGTCTCGCGAAGTAACAACTGTGTTTCCAACAATTTCAGTCCTGATTAATTCAAGGGTTCTAAACCTTTGAAGGTTCATATGGGATAAAATATAAACATCAATCAATTACAAATAACAAACTTATATAGTGGCATACAATAATCTGAGATTGAGATTTTATATTAAAACGGTGTTCTAACATGTTATATTAAGGTGTTTATAACCCCAAGAGTCCTATCAAAGGCCATGGTTTGACACAAGAACTACGGGATGCAAGGGCTATTCCCGCGGTAGTGTGTGAGTAAGAGCATATAAAATTATATATTGTATGACAGAATACACATTTCGCAAACAACATTCGCCAATCGAAACATGTCAAAGACAGAATAAATCCAATTTTATTCTATACCTTTAAAATGAATATCACAATTTGTACACCACAAAGGAGATGTTCTCAACGGTATGGAAGAATAATGACATACCTCCACTCGATCTTGGAATTGCGCCTCACTCATCTTTAACAATACAGGGAGAGGAAAGCACACACCTTTCTCTACACAACACTGGTGCCTAGGCTTGATCCTATTCTCTAAGCTAAACGAAAAGTAATGCGGAAACTCTTTTAGCTCCTTCAAATCCCTCCCCATTTCCACCCCAAAGTAATTGAATTTCGGCTCGAAATTGCATTCAACACTGTAATTAAACAGCGGTGGGAATCTCCGAAACATCGATACCGCGTCTCGGTGCGAAAACCCGATATTTTCGAAGTACTCGATTCTGGGTAAAAGCTTTTCTTCAACACTAGTGGAAAGCAAATACGTGTGCTTGTTTGCCTCAGAGATGCCGATACTTTGGAGAAAGTACAGGGTTGGACGGAGACGTTGCTTGACGCTGCAGGCGAGCAATCTGGGCCGTCGGTTGATGACGCGCTTGAGGTCGGAACCGTTGACGCGGACCTCGCGTAGGAGGAAGGTGAAGACGGGGACGATGTCGGAGACTCGGGAGGTAATGATTTCGGGGCACATGCCGGCAATTCTGCGGAACTCGATGGCTGTGAAGCCCAAGGAGGTCATGTAATCAACGGTGGATTTGATGTCGGAGAGTGAGGCGGAGACGATCGGAGGGTTGTGGTTGATGAGGGAGAGAAAATCGAGGCCAATGGACTCGAGGTAGAGCATTTTCTCTCTGAACTGGGAACGGCGAAGGCTGGGTTGATGGGGAACTGGGCGAATGGGTGGCGATATGGTGGGAATTTCCGAAGTATGAGGGAGTTTAAGCGGAAGAGAGAGAGTTGCATTGAGAGAGAAAATTGGCAAGTGGAGGTTTCTTGGGCGAGAAAGTGAAGGAAAGTCATAGTGGGGAGAATGGAAATGGGATTTCAGATGGAAAGAAGAGAGAGTGAAGGAGGAATTGGAGGTGGTGAAGAGGACATGGATAGTTTGTTGGTGCATTGTCTGGGCGCTACATGGCCGACGGTGTGAGCAGTCAGCAGAGGATAAGGGCAGGGTGTAGGGATTCCGAGTAACACGAAGACAGAGACGGGAATAAGGCAAAGGCAAAGGCCCAACATACCACGGATGGGGCCCTGTTAATTATTAAGACGGGCTTGGTTATTAGTCTCAGACTCTCACGGCCCCTTGACGCGGCATGTTACAAAATTACTTGCAAGGGTTTAGGATCAAGATCGACTTGTTGTAAATATACTAACAAATGTTGAGAAATGATTATTGAAATTTTGAGTGTGTAAACGTTATATAATTATTTTAAAAAGATAAATATAGAATATTCAAATGAAATAAGTTAATTTGTCAATAATAGATTCTCTACTTTTTTTAAAATAATTACACAGAACTTACAAATTATATAATTATATGTAGCTCTACTCATTTATCAAATTATAACTGTTAATAATTTTTTAAATTGTATTTTATATAGTGATAGTGGCAAAGACCTTCCCTCTAATAGTTTGTAATTTTAGTATATCTATGATAATCAGCCTTGATAGGGGGGAAAAGATTATAATTTGCAAGTGCGAAATAATATTTGTAATTATAAAATATGTCAATGTCATGCAGTTATTTAAAAAAAAGTGAGTAAATATTAGGACTGTACAAATAACCCGATTTTCGACCCGACCCGTTATTTCGATTAATTCCGACCCGAAATTCCGACCCGATAACAGTTAGAATCGAAAACGAGTATACCCGTTACCAATTAAAATCTCTTACACTTCGATTGTTTTCATTCTCATTCAACCCCCGTCTCTCTCTCTTCTCTGTCTCTCTCGGTCTCTCGCTCTCTCTCAGTAGCAATGTTGTCGCCGTCACCGGATAACATTCCGACGGTTACGGAAGATGACCACAAAGCCTCTGGTAGCGGAAAAATTACGACGGCAATGCCACCAGAGCACCTTGTTGGGCTTTGCGCAACGTTCCCTCAATGAGTTCGCTCTCTAATTCAATCTTGGTTGTCCGAAAAATAGAAGGCTCCAAAGACTCGAGTTCATCGTCGGATCAGGTTAATCAAGCTTGGTTAATTGATTTTGGTTAATGGAGTTCATCCGATCGTTCGGTTCACTTCTTAGATCTAGGGTTTATCTCTTACTTTTCTTGGATTCTGGTTATTAGGGTTTTGCATTCTTAGATTCTTGTATTAGGGTCGGTGTTCTTGGATTATGCCGCTTGTTTCAAAAAAATAAAAAAATTATCAGGTAATCGAGCTGGGTTTGGTGTTCTTGATAACCAATAAATTTAAAAAAAAAAAAATCCAAGAACACTAAACCTAATACAAAAAACATTTTTTTTGCTTTTATTCGAAGAGAGGGCTAGTAATTTTTTGCTTTTATTCGTCAAAAAATAGTTCCAATGATGTGTTTGTCTACTGAGAAAATAAAATTATCGGGTAAATCGGGCGAGCGGTTAACGGAAGGGCGGAAGGGCATCATACACGAGTCGGGTCGAAAATGCCCGATAGCGTTTCGGTTCAGGTCGGAGAATAGCCCTAGTAAATATGATATTTACATAAAAAATAATAATAATAATAATAATTTTTTAATAATAAATCTTATTTTTTTTAAATAATTATATAATATTTATGCTTGTTGAATCATTATTTGCAAGCTCAAAGATTCGAAATTTACCTCCTAGGATTCTTTTGGTATTTCAGTTTCCCCCAAAATGTATGGAGTCGATATCACCTAAATAATCAATCCCACCAAACCTACATCCGTCTCCTTTATCCTCTCACTCACTTTTTTCCTCCACCAAAGACTAACCAAAGCCAGATAGAGAGCGAGCAAGTGAGCTTCTCTACTCTTGTCCTCCGTCCCTGAAAATGGCCTGCTCTGCTGCCTCCACCACTCTCTTCTCCTCAAACCCTCGGGCTTTCTCTATCAATTCCGCCTCTCCCATCTCCAATCCCTTCTCTCAATCCCTAACCATCCCCAAGTCCTTCATCGGCCTCCGTAAACCGCTCCAATCCCATGCCCCTCGCTCCGTTTCGCTCACTCGCGGCTCCCGTTCTCGACCGAGCTTCGTCGTCAGGGCTTCCGTAAGTGTCTCTATCCTATTATGTGTTCCCGGTTCTTGTATATTCGGTTCTCTTGGGGATGCTAAACGCTGAGTTTTTTTTTTTTTTCCGTCGGCATTGTTTCTTTTCATCGTCGTATTGTTAGCTCCAATGGCAATATTCTAGGGGAGATCAATTTTATTTTATCTTTTTCTGTTTTCAATTATTATATATGTCTTACACTATTTCTGTTTGCACAGACCGACCTTCCATTGGTTGGAAACATAGCACCAGATTTCGAGGCGGAGGCTGTTTTTGATCAAGAATTCATCAAGGTAGCTTATGGTACTTGTGGTTCTCGTGGTTTTTTCTTGCAATTATATTGGGTCCTCAAGTATTTGGATAATTATACAAAGCACTTGGGTAGAATCTTCTGTTGTGATATATATATTTATGGACCTGAATCCAATTCTCATGCTCTTTCTAAGTTGGAGATTTGTGCACGTTTCCATATAACTAAATCATCTTCCTTTCAGGTTAAACTCTCCGAGTATATTGGAAAGAAATATGTCATTCTATTTTTCTACCCATTGGACTTCACATTTGTTTGTCCTACAGGTTCGTTTGATACTGAAATAATCTTACTTGAACGTTTATGTACTAGTGGATGCTAAATTTTCCCCTTATTCTCTATTCTCTTCTTCCTCATTTGCAGAGATCACTGCTTTCAGTGACCGCCATGCAGAATTTGAGAAGCTAAACACGGAAATATTGGGTGTCTCAATTGACAGTGTGGTAAGTCATTCCCTCTATTTCATTGAAGGTGATTCTAAACTTTGAGATAACTGATGTGTGCTATTTCATTGTCTTTTGTGTCGGGACGAAGTGTACCCATTGTTAGTAGAAGTACTTTACTATGCGCTGAATTGGAAATTGTTTAATGGTATTTATGTTATCCTTGGTGTAGTTTTCTCACCTTGCATGGGTCCAAACAGACAGAAAGTCAGGTGGTCTTGGTGATCTGAAATATCCCCTGATTTCTGATGTCACTAAATCAATCTCCAAGTCCTATGGTGTGCTAATCCCAGATCAGGTAGGAGATAATTTTTTATGGCTAGAATCTCATTTTAAAGAACAATGTTTTTATTTTTTTCCTCTTATAGATCAAACCTCAATGTTTGAGTTGGTAAGAACACAGATAGGTTCTGTAGTGTGCATGTGATAACAGTCAGATTATGCTATTGATGTATGTAGCATGTTGAATAATAACATGTGATGGTATGCTGCATGTTGTCTATGTGAAGCCCAAACTGGTTTTTCACAGTGTTTCAAACACTAATCCTGAAAATTAATCTTGGCCAACTCCTTGCAGTAAATCGGAGTTATTCAGGTATGCTAAAAATTGATGATGTTGGGACTTTTATCAGGAAGCGTGGCACAAGGCAAATATTACGGACTTGATCTTTGGAATGGCTTCTAATATGTTATGACATATTACCATGCTGTTGTCTCTTTTGTGGTTTTATTATTCTTTGACTCATATATTATACACACACATCTCAGAGTAGAAGTTTCCAACTATTTCTGCTAGATGTTGCATATATTATGTGTTTTTGTTTCAAAAGCTTGTGTTTCATTGTGTGTATTGGATGCATTTGGTGTGATATCATGAGTGGAGATTTGATCTTTAATTGAGTAGTACAAGATTGGATGATAAGTAGTTAGGTCTAAACTGGGGGTGGGTCTGTATTTTAATCTCTCTTTTGTTCTATTCCTCAGTGCTCTTACTGTTTTCTAAATTGTTTTGAAAATCTATAAGTTACTTGTTTTGCGAAGCAAATGGTGAAAGAGTGTTGACTTTTTAGTTAAGTTGGATTTCTTTTTACTATTGTGCTCTCTAAATAGAATGGAGAACAAGCAATGCAGAATGGGTGCATAATTTAAATGCTTCTAAAGTGCCGGGATAGATGCTTTGCTTACTTTTTCTAATTTTTCTCCGTTAGCAACAGCCTTGTTTCCACTATAATTTGCACATATTTTTTTGTCATAAAAGCTTGCTTTCAATCTTTTAGGGGATAGCATTGAGGGGACTTTTCATCATTGACAAGGAAGGAGTTATACAACACTCCACCATTAACAATCTTGCCATAGGCCGAAGTGTTGATGAGACAAAGAGAACACTCCAGGTAATCATACCTCAAGTGCAAGACAACAACCGAGTGATAAATTGTTTGCGACGTTTCATGTTTCTCTTATTAGGACAGAGTTACGTTCTTGTTTTTTATTTGTTTACTTCTGAATTAGTCGTTGTTGTTTTATGTCCTGCAGGCTTTGCAGTATGTGCAGGAGAACCCCGACGAAGTGTGCCCAGCTGGATGGAAGCCAGGAGAGAAGTCCATGAAGCCAGACCCCAAGCTCAGCAAGGAGTACTTCTCGGCGATATAGAGTCGAGCTACCATTTATATGACCCCAGTTGCGTGTTTATTTAAATTCGGGAGGAGTAAAGGAGTTTTGTATTTGTGTAATATCTTAATAAGTTCTCGTGAACTTTGAGCGGTGGATTGCGCGAATAAATTTGGGAGTTAAACCTGTTTTTCGGAATGTATTGATGTAGCAAAGCACTCTATTATCATGTGTTGGAATCTTGATTCTGATTCAGTTGGATCGGAGTTGCTACAAGCAACTAATCATGGGTGCCAGTTTTAGCCAGCAGGCTGGGATTACAGCTGAGAGAAGCAAACCTTATTTTGCTGTGTATATTGGTATGTCTTGTGCAGTTGGTTCAATCTATGGTGATTATACTAATACAACATTTCAAGGGGTTTTAGCGTTTTAGGAGTGGGAAATTTATATGTAAACCTTAGCCTATGATGTTGTCGTGATTTCAACTTGGTGCTTGTTGCTTGTTGCTTGTTGCATTCTCATAAATGAATCGTACGGAAATAAAGTAGAAGAAAAGGCGAACAATGTCGTGGTTCTACCAGTACGTTGTTATGTGCCCATATAAGATCTAAGGATTTACACACTAGAAAACCGGCTTGTTAGGAGAAGGTGTTCGCAAACCTATATGCATATATTATTTGACTTCTAACCAATGTAGGACTATAACATACTCCCATCCTTCAAGACTAACGCCCACATTGGTTGAGCATCATGTAAGGTTTTCCCCAGGTTGCGGTAACACGGCCTGTTCCATTGGATTCATAGCCAGCCACTCTGCAAATCCAACCTGTTAGATGAGGCTGCATGGAAGCTCTCAACCTGATCATTTGTTATGTGCTAATGCAAGACTTAAGGATTTACACCCTAGAAAACCAACTTGTTAGAGAAAGGTGCTCTTAATTTTATATGCACACATATCATTTGACCGCTAATTAATGTAGGACCATATCTTATGTCAAATTTGTTTTATAATATAAATAACTTTTCAAATCTAATATAGCACTCCCAATCAAAAAAAAAAAAAGTAATTTAGTGTCGGACACCATCTTTATTTTTTTATATATAAATCTTATCTATTTATTGGCCCTTGGGAAAATTGGAAAAACTCAACTGGTTTGAAACCAGTTTGAATTTAGAGATTAGATGAGATAAATTATAAATAATAAAATTGAAATAAATTATAAATAATAAAATTGAGTTTAGAAAATAAATAATCCCTTAGTTAGATGGACCTTGTCGTGAAGACTATAGTTTAAAATGTCATTTTGGCACTAATTGAATTTTGTATAAAGTTAAACGACATGTGCTGCTCTTTTTGGAAAATAGCATGCGGCCCTGCTTTGTCTCGGGAAATCTAGGAGGTGGATATTGAAGATGAGAAACAGTTGGACGACAGTCCTCAGAACTTTTGAGCTACACGTGCGGCTAAGATTGGATCTACCCTTTTCAAACTGTCCTCTTTGAAAATTCCTTAAAGCATTTTTCATATGTGAGAACGAAAAATTATCGGATGGTAAACTCACGTGTTGAAGGATCGCTTGCTTCTAATTTCTAAAGCATTTTCATTGGCATATGTATATGTAAATGCAAACTTATATTTGCATAATATAATTTAAAATCTTTTTATATTAAAATAGGTATATATAAATATTTGTATAACTATAAATAGTAATTATGAATATTTGGAGAGCTACTATTTACTTATAAAAACATATTTTATTATTTTTTTCTCTCTCCTTATATTATTCACCTATGAAAATATGTATTCTAATTATATATATTTCAGTTTTATATATATTTCAATTATATATATTATAAGTTAATATATTTTATACAAGTTTTATATATATATATATATATATACATACATGTTAGCATCTCAATTATATATATATATATGTGTGTGTGTGTGTGGTATTAATGAAATGCATCTCATATACGATTTGAAAAATTAAGAAGTTGGAGTAAAAGAATATTTTATTATTATTTTGTCTCAAATTTACATAAATTAATGTGAGAGTTTTGCATATGCATATAAATGAATCTCCAAAAGAGATGATTTTACATATCCATATACATGAACTGCTAAGAATGCTCTTCTAACAACTGATTGAGCGGAAATTTTAAAATGTCTTAACTTGCCACCATAGGTTCGAGTAATGCTCTTCTAACAATTGATTAAGTCTAGATAAAATAAAGGAAATATGACAGCATAGGAAGAATCAATCAAAATAAATAACTTTTTTTCTACATCTCTCGCATATTCAAAACTTGTTTAGAAATTTAACAATTTTCCTTTAATTCCTGCAAAAAAAATTTGTCTAGACCAGAGGTTTCTGCATGCATGATCTGTGTAGTTCCCACACAACCCCAGCCCCATTTGCATAGGTATACCATGGAAATTAACACTTGATTTGTTTTCATAAATAAGACGAGATAAGACAAAATAAAAATTAAAAATTAAATAAAATATTATTATAATATTTTATTAATATTAGTTTTATTTTAGAATTTGAAAAACTTGTTTTAGGATTTGAAATAGTTAAATTGTTAATTTTATTTTATATGAAAATGAAAGTAATAATGATGAGATGATATGAGATAGTTTGTAAAAACAAATCAGACTGTTGCTTTGACGGTATTAGCTATTTAATTTTTTTTTTATAAAATAATAATAAATTGGATATATAATTCAATTCGATCAAACAATCGAAAAAGATTTTAATTGTTAGTCAAAGATTATCCGTTTAGATGCTTAACCCACATCAACTTATCTCACCTCACCTCATCATTACAGATACGATTGTTGGAATACGAAGGTCTTATACGATTGTTCAACTCAACTTAATTAAGCTCAGTTCATTTCGATATCCAAATACAAAGGTTCCCAATTTCTTTATGGTTCTTTTGGTAGAAGATCTTATATTAAATGGTAAAATGCATATCACGAGATCCCATATTTTTAAATAATGATCTTGTAGGTTATATCGGCATACATGATATACTATGACCCGGTTGTTGGAATGTTCCCTTTTTTTTTTTGTATTTTTTTCACTAATAAAAAACCAAAAACCCTAAGATTTCTTTGACATTTTGGTTAATTAATGCTGCGGATCTTTAATGGATTGCATCATATTAGATCAATCTATATAAAGTAACCAAATGCAATTGGATATTGACAAATGCGCTTAGAAAATCAATAAGCAAAATCATGTACATTTAAAAATTATCATGTGCCTCACATGTATTCCCCATCTTATGCCATTGACTTAGAACGAATCAATCAACAATCCCAAAATGTTGGGTGTTAAAACACTTTTTAATAATTATTATTATGATAATCGTATATAATTAGTTATAATTAAATGAATCTTACAAAAATAAACTCGACTTAATTAAATTTACTTTGTACTTTATAGTGAGAATTTTTTATTATTACATGTCTGTGGTCTCCTTGCATTTATTTAAAAAAATCAAAACACCCCTTTCTTTTTTTTCTTTTTTTTTTTTTTAGAATTAAGACCCCTCTTTCTCTGAATTGATCATGACATAGAATTAAATCCTATCAGAACACATTGATTTTTATTAAATTGCCGGCCCCCAGATATGAGAGAATTGACGTGGATATATTCCGATTACATTGGAACAAGTTTCAGATCTTTTGCTTGGAACTTTCAGATCTTTTTCCCTTCAGACACGTATACATGATCAGAAACAAAGACACTATGCTGGTCCAGCTCCAAAATGAAAAGAAAAAAAACCTAAAAGAAGTTGTTTTGCTTTAGAACTACGGTGGAAAACCGTATAAAATTATATGCTATATATAATTAGCTTGTAGACCCCAAAAAGAAGCGCCTTGTTAGTTATAAGTTGTATGCATGCATGATTTACGCAAACAGATCACGTAGCAACGTCCCCTCCTGATTCGGACACATGTCCACCTCTTCTTCCCAATCCAGCTTCGATGTTATCTCGTCGTACTCGGGAACATATTCCTAATATACAACAGCCAATTAGAAAACATCAATGAATATCAAGTAATATTTTTAAACATTTTAAATTTTAAATTTCATCATTTTTAACGTATTAATGACTTACATGTAAAAAATTAAATTTGTTATAAAATTTTTTAAAATATATACATTTAACATTTTTCATATAAATATATATATATATTAACCTCAAGCAGTCTGAACAATTGATTGGCTGTCGGGGCAGAGACGATGATGCGACGGGCAATGGGTGAAATAAAGCCTTCATCAACGGCCTTATCAATGAAACACAATAAGGAATTGTAGTACCCATCAACATTCAAGAGTCCCACCTGCAAAAAATTATGACCGAATTAATTATTAGAGTACATGAGTATCCAATATAGAAATATATAATATTATTATATGCTTTTGGCAAACGAATTTTGATAATTAACATTAACGCTATTAATAATCTTTAATTATTTAGTATGTTATCCTTCTCATTGCTTATATAGATCATGAGATCATGGAACTCATGAGAACCTTTCTCCCAGTCAAACGGAGATTCTCCCCCAATCAAACCTATAAAAAATTATATGGCATGATTACTATTTTTTAAAGTGGATAATCTTATGCTATCTTAAGTACGTGTGAATCAGAATTAAATACCAAATGGCACATGCATTGATTCTTCATTCTTTTTAAAGTTTTTTTTTTTTTCCAATTGTTTCTGAAGAATTTCATCAATTAATATGGCAAAAGGAAAGGAGAAGATTTCTATGATATTCTTACGGGTTTGCGGTGAATTCCAAGTTGAGCCCACGTAATGACTTCGAGCAGTTCTTCTAGAGTTCCATATCCACCTGATATTGTCAATAAGCAGAGAAGATGATCATATTTTAAAATCTGGAAAGGCATGCATGCATATTGCAATTAAGATCTAGTTTATTTTCAGAAATGAGATTAAATTAAAATTAAAAATTAAATAAAAAAAATTATTAAAATATATTTTTTAATATTATTTTAATTTTATTATTTTTAAATTTTAAATTTTTTATTTTAATATATTTTTTATTATTTATAAAATCAAAGGCTAAAATTCAATCAAATCTGCTGAAACTTTGGATTAAAGGGACAGATTCGTACGTACCGGGGAGGGCAATGAAGGCATCGGCTTGACGAGCCATTTCAGCTTTCCTCTGGTGCATATCAGATACAGCTCTAACTTCACCGACCGTTTCTCCAGTTATCTGCAACAGTAAAGCTTTCCTGTGTTATTTCTGTTATTAACTCAAAATGCTGAACTCCAATAAATGTAAAAAAAATATCAGAAAACATTAACGGCTTTTCTGGGGTGGTGCATATTGAAAGATGAGATAAATTTTAAAAATTAAATAAAATATTATTTTTTTTAATATTATTATTATTTTAAAATTTAAAAAATATGTATTAGAATTTAAAAAAATTGAATTAAAATTTATATTTTATATAAAAAAATTTTAAAAAATATAATAATAAATTTAAGATGAACTCCACTTACCTCCCAATCCAAACCAAGCCATCTACTTACCAAGCCATCTACTTATTATCTCATATTTAATGATGTCTTACAAAGGACCATTTTTACCCGAAGTATTACAAAGATTGGTTGTTGAGAACTTAGAAAAAGAAGCACACTAATTTATTCGTTTCCAAACACGCGCTATAATTTGCAGTTCAATTTTGTTGCCAGAAATGATAAAGAACCAATTTCATTTTCTGTCAAAATTATAGACGAAAGAAACTGCGATGAACGAAGAGATGAGTTGTGGAATTCCTGAAAGTACGTACCTCTCTAGGCATTAGACTCCTTGGAATGACTCTGCCAAAAACCCAACAGCAAGGATCAGTTCCAAACAACATGAATTTCTTAAGCACTAGAAGATTGTGGTGGACCGACGTAGTACTTCTTAGAATTTTGTTTAAACTAACGTTGCCCTAATAATATCTAGTTTTGAGAGGGATCAAAATAAACTGAAAAGCTGGAAAAATAAACTTTATGGGCTCTCTTTATGAAGAAAAGAGCATTTGTCGTGAAATTTTTAATTGAATTTTTTCAAATTTTATTATAATATTAATATTAAAAAATAATATTTTATTTCATTTTCATTACACGTCTCTATCTCATCATTAATCCAAACTGGGCTAAGTTGTCTTGAAAATTTCAACGATATGGGCACCACGATCTTTTGAAAAACAAGTTGCTAGTTGTGACTTGCATCGTTGAAAAGACAGAAAAAAGAAATAAAATCGGATAAAGCAATGTTCAAAAGTTCACATACTTTCTAGCCATCATGTTTTTTCATCTCGTTCTAACTACGTAAAGGACCGAAAGAGACAACTTTTATCCCAATGATAGCAGCTCACAATGCCTCCTGAATATTAGTTAAAAAAATGCACGCACTTTTACAGTATACTCTAAGCCATATAATTAGCAAGCACTTTGTAAATTAGGAGGAGCATACTTTTATTAGACAGTATTTATTATAGCCACGTTCACGGTGCATAAAATATGACCTTTCTGTTCAGAGGACAAAACGTAAAAATGCATGTTCCTTTTATCCGGTCCAGCATTTGATCCCAAGATGTCTGCCTTTGAGTGGATTGATTACCCAATTCATAGAAATCTTGGAAAACTTGACTAGTTTTAAAACCAAGAAAGCAGACCATTTCATATAAAACCAAAGAAAAGTAAAACCAAGAAAAGTAATTATGGGGGAGACAAGAGATCGATGCCGGTCTTTTGAACCCATCCCTAGTTCTTAGTACTCGATATATGTTCGAACATCAAGACCAGAGAGAGAGAGAGAGAGAGAGAGAGAGAGAGAGAGAGACGAACCCTAAAACATGACGCCCACCATCATGAACAGCCTGAGAAACAAGACCCATCAATCCCACGCTCCCACCTCCATAGACCAAATCAATCCTTCTCTCCACCTGCAAAATACATCGAAAACCGGACCCATTAACACGCGTCAAAAAACCCATCATTAAAATTAACATTAATTTAAAAACCTTGAGATGATGGCGATGATGATAACAATAACAATAATAATAATAACACAAAGACCTGCTGAAAATGAAAACCCCTAAACAGCCTACTAATTGAGTGATGTATATAAATATGTTTCGTGGTACCCCATGAACAAGAATCATGGAGGTTTGGTCATGGAAGCCTGCAGAGGTGCCCAATATTGGAACGCGCTTAAAAGGGTCATGATATCAAGGAAGCACGTTTGGTCCTCCCCGAAAAAAAGCAGGAGAACTAATATTATTTTAACAACATCAGTTGAAAAACTATATTCTTAATTTGCAGAGAGAGACAGATCATGCAAGAAGGCTGCTCAACTGACGCGCAGGTTACAGCTAGCTCTCTCTCTCTCTCTCTCTCTCTCTCTCTCTCTCTCTCTCTCTGTGATCATGCCAAACATAAACCCTAAACCTTCTCCTTATTTCTCAACAATCATAAGCCCACGTTGGTAGCTTGTTTGTTGCAGAGCACTACCACACCGATTTCAGAAGAGAGAAATAATGCAGAGATGATAATTAATGGGATGATAATTCTCATGAAATTGACCTTTCGAGGAAGAAAGGTGTCAAATTCAAGAAAGAATGCACCTAGAAGAGAGATGTCTCATTGAATCTAATTATTGCGAAAAACAATTAGGTAAGATCAGTAGTACTTCAGATAAAAACCCGGAATAGCATTTCGAATCGATGTTTGAATGTTTTCTTAGACATAGAAGGACCATAAAAGTATATAAATTCAAAATATGTTGAAGATGCAGATAGTCAAAAACTCCCCCGACATATAATATAACATAGAATTAGAGAGAATGAAAAGTTTAAGATCAGAAGGACAAAAGCGTAAAAGGGGGGGGGGAGGAGGGGGAGGGGAGAGGATGGCCTTTAACGTTACCAGTTCCTTCCCAAGTTCAACAGCAGCTTCTTGGTAACTAGCTTTCTTCCCTGAACTGCTCCCACAGAACACACAAATCCTCTTGAACCTCGACTTTGTCTCTTCCATCTCCCTCTCTCTCTCTCTCTCTCTCTCTCTCTCTCGGGATAATGATCTGTCAAAGAGAAGAGGGTTGAGAATGATCAGAGATTCAGAAGGAAGTGAATATATATATATATATATATATATAAATATATATTATATACTTTTAAATACATAAAAAAATACTTCAAGCCCAAGTAAAGTTAATATTACACACTTGCCGTGTATTTAATTCTTTATTTTATATATTTAAAATTATAAATATGATGCTCTATTAATTTTAGAGTTGTACTATGTAATTATAAGGTCCTATTTGTATTTTATAAATTCATTTTCCTACTTAATTATAAAATTAATTACAAGTGATGGGGCAGAGATATATTTGGGAAGACAGGTTTGATCCATCGTGTGTACAGGTGGATCATGATTTACACAGGTGACAGGATGTGTTTTAGTCTTGTTGCCATTTTAACTACGGAACATGCTATTGAGACCTATTAATTTGACTTCAGTACGGGATCATGTGTACCAACAATATATGTAAGATAAATCATAAATGCCGCCATAATGAAAAGATCTCAGATTTATTTTCTCTTGTGTGGCTTTGAAATCGTTGAGGGATGATTATGATCGTTGCTTCACCACTTTTAAGATTATAGATTTTAAATTTAAAAGCGTACCTTCTTTGTATATATTAATAAAATTAGAGTTCCCTATTATTTAAAAAATAAAAGTGCGCCTTCATTATATTTATAATTATTTATCATAATTACATATAGGACGCATGCATATGGAAACTAAGGGCCCGTTTGTTTTGGCCTTTTTATAAAAAATTTTAGAAAAAAATCAAAAATTTAAAATTCATCTCAAATTTATCATTATATTTTTTTAAATATTCATGTAAAATACAATAAAAATTATATTTTTTCAAATTCTAAAACCATTTTTTCAAATCCACATAAAAAACTAATATTAACAAAATATTTTATAATAATATTTTTTTTTTTAACTTTTATCTCGTCTCTTAAAACAAACTAAAAGATTTGTAGAATTTAGACTTTGTTAATTTTTACAAACATTCTTATCTCATCTTATTTTATCTTACTTTATATTTATTACTTTCTTAAATTTTTATATAAAATAAAATAAATAATTCAACTTTTTTTAATTTTACAATAATTTTTTCAAATCTTAAAATAAAATTAATGTTAAAAGAATTTATTACATTAATATTTTATTTAATTTTTAATTTTTATCTTATTTTATCTCTAAAAACAAATCGGACAATTTAAAAACTTACCCGATGTAATTATTTATTGCATGCATGACACATTTGTATTGAATTTTTTCAACTATAAATAAAAGGAAATTAATTAACATAAAGTCTTGAAGCATTCTCATTTTTTGTTACGACATCTCTGATCATCCGTTTTATCGAATTTTGATTTGAAAGATCTTTTAATCAAAAAGAGATTTTACATTAAATTAATATAGTTTAATGTGTGTTACTTTAAATTGTAATCTATTTTTATTATAAAATATATATAAAATATCATATTAAATTATATTAATTTGTAAATTTATTTTTATAAAATCTCTAATAATTATAATGTTGAATATTGCTTATTAAATCCCACATAAGAAATGAATGAGTGAGAAATGCACCAATAGACCTATAAAAGGGAGCTTAACTTCCTTGATTAATTACACCAGTTAATTACTTACTTAGTAACTTTTGATTTTAAGTAAAATACTTCTATTGTCCTTTTGTAAAATGAATAGAGATGAAAGTTAAAATTTTACTAGTAGAAAAAACTTTATGGGTGTCGTTGGGGTGAGGAGAAAATTATGTAATTATAACCATTTTTCACATAGTATATTTTCTTCTCTGGATCTGATAGTTTTTCTTCTGTTTCGAAAGTTTTCTACGTAAATTATTGTGTTGTATTTATTTCTCTATTTTTTTAGTATTCTATCAAAAGTAGATCCTGGTACGAGAAATTTGGAAAGTCTAGATTCCCAATAAGTGGTATTAGAGCCACTAAGTTCTTTTGACGAGGTGGAGTTTTGGTGTGATAATGTGAATACGTACAGCCTAAGGAGATTCTGTCTAGGAGATTGAAAATTTTAAATGTATCTATTGTAACCCTCCAATATTTCTTGGGAATCTTGAAGTTTTGTTTAGGAAATATCAGATTTTTAAAAAAACTTTTTTAGTGGGTATTATTCATTTATACGATAAAATTCATCGAAACAATGTCAATAATGGAGGTAGAGAAATTTGATGGGAGAATCAATTTTGACTTGTGACAAGTGCAACTCAGGGATATTTTGATTCTATTAGAATTAGACAAGCCGTCGACCAACCTATAAAGTCGGCAATTTGTTGGAGGTATGGACAACTTGGACACATCAAGAAAAGTTGTCAACAAGAGGTGGAACCGATTCGACAAGTGGCTCCAAGTCAATAAATGGAGATACTGGTATTGATGCTAATACTGTGTCTCTCTCTATGAAAAAGAGATATCTAAATCCTTATGACATGCCGCTAATTCCAAAATTGTCATGATAGAAAATCTGTTAATGTTAGCTATTCTACAAGTTTGTACACGGGCATTGGTTTGGTATTGATGCAAGGTGTATAGTAGAAATTCATGTCGATGGCTGATAAACTTTCAGGAAAACCAAACGTGAAAGTTGCACCATAATTTTTCAGTAAAGTTATTTTCGACACGGGCCAAAATGAAATGTTTGGAATTGGTTTTATTATGAGTGAGTATGTTTTTATGGTAGAGTATAATAGCGAAAGTTATAAAAATCTTCATTACGATGAAGCGTGGCTGTGAAATCATTCAAAATCGCAAGGTGTAAATTGTTGAATATTGCTCATTGAATCCCACATAGGAAATGAGTGAGTGAGAAATGCACCAATGAGCCTATAAAAGGAGTCGTTAGGGTGAAGAGAAAAATTATGTGATTGTAATAATTTCTCACATAGTAGATTTTCTTTTTTAAGTCTGTTAGTTTTTCTCCTTATTTGAAAGTTTTTTACGTAAATTATTGTGTTGTGTTTATTTTTTATTTTTTTTAATATTTTATCAAAAATAAATCTTCATAAAAAGAATTTGAGAGGCCTATATTCTTAAAATATAACACTTCTCTTCTTATTAAGTAGTAGACAAGAAGCGTGATTAAAAAAGAAACCGTCATTGAACAATTATATATGGCTGGATATATAACAAGTGTCTGGCCAAAATAACATTGTAGATCGAATATTAAATTGTATTCCGAAAACGTATTACTGCAGCTTGAAGTCTCACGCGGCCCTCAAAAGAAAATGAAAAAAATAGGTCATGAGACGTAAACAAGATAAAGAAACTGAGCTTCGTATAAGATTTCAAATTGTACAGTGTTGGTTAGGCATATTAAAAGAAAATTATTTATTTATAATCAGTTAATTATAGTAAAATAATTATTTATGATTAAAATAAATCATAAATAATCTTTTTATTACAAATAATTAATTATAAAAACACTACAAGAAAAATAATTAAATTTGATTATTTCTATTCTTTTAGAAGCATCAAATTATTTATATCTAACTATTTTTCATTTTTCTTAAAATAACGTTTTCAAATCCATGTGTTGAAATATAAGTATAAGTACATGCAACTCATGAATAAGTTATAACACAAGATCCGGAGTCCCGTCGGCTGGCGGTGGTCCCTGGCCAGCACACTTGTAATACAATTTTTTCATATTTATTAATCTTAACTGTAAATTTTTTTTTGGGGGGGGGGGGGGTGGTTAATCTATTTAAAAAAGGTTTTAAATTTTAAATTTTAAAATTTGCTTGGCCCACTTCAGAGCTCGAAGAATAAAATGATGCCGTATTTTTCGTCTCTAAAAAATTTTGAGATAGGCTTTTTTGAGATAAATTTAAGACAAAAAACTTCCATCTCTAAAAATATCTTAAAATAAAAATTAGATTTTTTTGAGACGAATTAATTTATCTCAAAAAATCCAATTCTAGGATTTTGTCCACATTACCAATTTTGAGATTTTACTAAAACAAGATGTTATTTAGGCATATCTATTTTACTAAATAATATAATTCATTAATGATATAATTTATCTAAAAATATATGCTTTCATTTCATTATCATTCTTTATAATTTGTACTTTGTAAACAAAAGTTTCAAAGTTAATAAATATTATCTCAACGTAATAAGGGAATATATATATATATATTATATATGAGTGTGGAATTTACAGTTTTCCTTGACTTATAATAATCTTAAATTAATTAGCTATCATCGTAATAAGTGTGAAATTTATGATATTCCTATATTTATATAATCTCAAAGTTAGGAAACTCTCCGATATATACAAACGATATGTATTTATGTTCTCTCTCTCTCTCTCTCTATATATATATATATATATCTCGTTGGTTAGATTTTATTTTCTTATATTCTTGATAAATGGGGGATATATAATGTGAGCTTAATTTACGACCTCGTTTAATTTATACTGATCAGAGACTACACTTTACGCTGCTAATATGCCATTCGTTGGGTAATATACACTGTATTTTTCTATTTTAGTCTTTTTAAATTAATTAACATATTTGATAAGAAAATAAATTTAAAAATTACTTACGTTACATAATGTGAGAACGATGAGTGTAGTTTTTTTTTTTAAATATTATTGAATATATATATTTGCAGAAAAAAATTTAAAATATTATTGAATATATATATATTTGCATAAAAAAGAGAAAAAAACCAAGTACCTCAACAGACTTTTGAATGTTATTTTGACCAAAACAAGAGATTTTCAAAACCTCACAATCCATTGAAGGAGTTCACGTTTTGATCATAGCACAAGTATGGATGTTCTAAATAAAAATAAAAATAAAAATATCCATAAATAATAATAATAACAAAAAATGAATTATCGCCATGAATGTAATTTCCATCAACAATTCCCATATGTCTGTCTCCCGATGGGGGCTACGAAAAGACAATTGATATAAAAATAAAATAAAATAAATTAAAAACACAAAAATTCTACATCGTCCAAACCCCAAACGCCACGATGAAGCTGTTTTGGCCTTGGGAAATGGAAATGGAAATGGAAATAATATATACTCTTCTGATCCGGTATTTGAAGTTGGAGTGACAGACTGAGAAGAGTAATCATTACACTTTTGCTTGGAGTTATGGACCTTTGACTGCTTCGATGGTCCACTAAACTTTATTTTCTATATTTGCTCTTTTAACGTGATTGCATTGCATCACCTGTCGCAAGCAATACCGTAGTAGCTCCCAAGCATGGGCCACCACCTCGGTTTCACTTTTTTATTACAACTCAGTGTCGACACGAATCACGATTCAAAACCATGCTAATTTGATTTTGATTCGCCTTTGCGACTAATGCTATTTTTTTTTTTAATATTTTTACCGTGGAATGGGTAAATATTATGTAGTTGTTCAAAAAAATATATGAACTATTATTAAAAATTAATTTTTTTATGAATCTCAAATATATATATTAATTTTTAAATATTTATACGATATTTACATACTATATATACGATAAAAAATATAACTTATAATTTAGGATTTAAATAATAAGTTATATATTTTAAAAGTTATTTCTTATTTAATTAACATGTATTTAAAATATTTTTAAAATTAATTATAATAATTTTTAAAAAATATAATTATCTGCATGAATTATTTTAATAAAAAATTCAACTTAATATTTTTTTTATAAAAGTTAACTTCCAAATTTTTTTATAAAGTTATTAAATATATGTATTTTTTTTAAATGTTCTTAACTATTAATTATTTAAAAATATTTTTTACAATTCAAGACGTAACCATAAACAGATTCTAAATATTCTTTTTTAATTTCGCCGACGGTAGAGGTGGGATCCATAGCTGAGCTTAGTTTCTTTCCTTTGAGGTTGATTTGTGAAGACAACCTAATTTGGCTGAGAGATGGTAGATGTCTGTCACGAAAAAGTGTTAACTGGAAAGGACAAGAACGAGACATGTGCTCTTGTCAATGTCATTTCTTCTCAGCGACAGAGTTATTTCCATTCCTGCAATTCTTCTGAACATTCACTCTATTTTGGGCAGTAGACGTACAATTTTATTATTATTTTTTTATAATTTTTTTATATTTTAATTTTTTTTTTTAGTATTCTTAATCATTAAAAAATTTTATAATTTTTTCCATAATTACTTTTTTAATTATTAAATAAAATTCAAAAAAAAATCAAATACAAAAATAATTATAATCCTCTCATTTTCTCTCTATTTTTCATTTCTGTCAACGTCAACAACCATCTCGCTACTGTTAACAGTAATTGGAATGAAGGTAAATCGACAGAACATCAAAAGGTTGTCAGTTGCGATAGAATGCAATCTTCATAATTACATGTTCCGGTTAGATAATACCCGTTCGTTCATTTATATGGATAGAGGGTGATGAGATCTTGCATCATTTCGACTAAAATTATTATAAATATAAAAAAAAATTATAAACTGATATGATTTATTTTTATTTCATTTGTTTAATATTTTTTTTTTCGTTTGAAGTAGGATACTGTTCTGGTAACCTCTAGTGGAGAAGGCCAACATGCACTCCACTAGACGTCTCGTCTGCCGACCATCTTCCAACTAGTTGAAGTTTCCACCGTTTGAAGCTGTGCGTGAAACACACGTGTGGAATAGACAGATAAGTGTAGATCCTCTCGTTGCCAACAGAAGCCTCGTATGTCTTCACGTGCAGCGTTTACGGGCTTTGTGACATCAATGAATTCAACTAAGAGTGATAATATGTACTACGACACATTAATCTAACGCAAACATTATACGATAATAGCGAGTTAAGATTTAGTCTTAAAGAATTTCGAGTCAAAATGAATTGTTTAACACGACACAATTGCTTAACGAGTTGATAGCGGATCAACCTTTTTTGACCCGCTATAACACGTTGTGATATGTTAAGAAAGTTAAAATTATAAATATATCTTTACATTTAAAGATAAATTTGTTAAAATCTTAATTTCAATATTTTTATTATTTTTATTATAATTCATACTTATAGTTAGTATTATAATTTTTTATAAATATTGTGATTTTAATATTTGTATAAAATTATGCTAAATTTAATTAAGTCATACAGATTAATTTTAGATATATTCAACATATTTACATAAACAGATTGAAACGTATTATATTTTATCGTATTAATTTATTTTATAATATTTACTAATGGGTTAGAACGGGTTGACACGGCACGACACGTTATTTTAATGGGTCGTGTTAAGATTTGAAATTTTGACACGATAAGTTTGACGGGTCGGTTTAGGGTTAACTTATATATTATAATATACATACCTTGTGTGGCGCGTGTTTTATACACGTCACTACAATCATGTAATCCACTATTGCAATGTTTTGTTATTTGTACTGTTTGTTTGTTTGTTATAGTTTATATTAAAATTTAAATAATAAAAAAATAATTATTCTTTTTTATAATCTCATTCTGTTTTTAGAAGATGATGGTATCAATCTTTTTTCTTTTTTTGAAAAATAATGATGAATGAGATTTGGTTTATTTCTCTCTTTTAATAGAGAGTCATATTCTCTAACGATCTGATATGGAAATCTCTAATAATATTATCAACTGAAAGAATATAGAGGTTTAAATAATATTAGTAACAAAAATTAATTTGGTTTGTTTGATTTGTAATATGAGATTGTCCTGTATTATTTGATGACAATTATAACATTGATTTGTTTAATGAAATACAGTATTTTTTACATATAAAAAAAAAATCATTAAGTTCATTTATAATAAGAAAAATAATGCAAATCCATTAAAGATTACACGTATTTAGCGGACCACAAAGATCGGGATCTCATTAAATTGGCCAATATGGAAGTGGGGTATCAACTCGTCCGGACGTCCCTTACAGGAGATGAATTAAAATCACTGGGATGTACGTGACATGTGTTCCCATCTTTATGCCATTTATATATGGGTACGAGCATTGGTATTAATTTGATTAAAATAAAATTTTAAATTTGAAAGAATTTTTAATGAATTTATTCATTTTTAAATATAAAAAGCATTTTTTTAAAATTTTTTCTACAAATTTTCTTTCTATTTTTAATCAAATATGACTAGATTTTTTTTTTTAAATATATAAAAAATATAAATTTGAAAATTTATTTTGATGAGACCAATATTAACAGGGACGGAATTAGGAATTTATGTTTGGAGGTGATCGATAAAATGTATACTATATATAAATTTTAAAAGAATGCTCATTAGTGATAAAATGATCACATTTGGTTGTTGTCGAATTCTCTAAACGTATTACTTTTCAAATCATTCACATTTAAAAAAAAAAAGAATTATTTGTTTTTAACTTGCTCATATTTTTTTTATGATTAAAAAAAATAGATCAAGAATAAACATAATAAATTTCTAATGATTAATGATATACTGTAATTAAATTTTTAACAAATTATATCTCATAATTATATAATCAAGTTTGAGTGAGATTATATAAGTGGATATAATCAATAAATTTTAACAATCATATAAATTTATAACTATTTTTTTTAGAATTAGATTATTAAAGTAATTATGAGATTAAGTGAGTCGAAATTTGAATTTTAATAAAATTAAAAATTAAAATAAAATTATATATATATTAAAATTTGAGAGAATAATTTTAATACTCTAATACTAGCCGTACTACCTACAATTCCCGACCATGTAGTCCTGTGTAACGATATAATAAAACATAGAGGCAAATCTTAAAAATAATAAATTTTTACGTAACTTATAGATCTATTTTCTTTTTATCAAAAGAAATATATCAGAATTGTACATTTCTAAATTACAAATATATTTTCACTTTATTTAAATGGTCCTCGTAAATATTATATCTTATTATTTGATTATTTTGGAGTAGAGTTTGAGATTAAATGACATGTAAATAGTAGTTAAATAATTTTTAAATAGTACTAAAATATTTGAATTGAGAAGTTTTATGAAATTTAAGAAAATAATAGAAAAAACTAAATAAAATATTATGAAATAAAAATATTGTTAAAATTTAAAGAAATTGAATTATTTATTATATTTGATTTGAAAATCTAAATAAATTATATTGATTAATTAAAAATTAAAAAAAATATTATATTCAACTCTTTTCAATTCATTTTTATAAATTTTTTTTATACTTTTTATACAAAATATATATCTATTTTTATTTTAATCCTTCTGCTCTCGATTCTAAATACAAACGAGAACTTAAGATTTCCATGTCTACTTTCACGACGGACGGCCTTCTTTTGCCGACAACGTTTATTTATCGTCGATGGGGGTAGTGGAACCGTCTGGAACGTGTATCAATGTATTTGGACTTTGGAGGGAAGGACGACGTGGACATAAATGGAACCGTTGGGAGTTTATCCAGAGGCGTGGGGAGCATTTAAAGAGAAACGGCGGAAAAGCGAGGGTTTAGCAGATGGACACACGTGCGACAAGCCGCCGGCGAGGAACGGATTGAGACCCACAGTGTCAGGGCGACAGAGACAGAGACAGGAACGTTGTGTTTGGTGTTTCTGTTTGGCACGGGCGGGGACGGATTTCAATGAAAAACTCTGACCATATCAATATGTATCATATATTATTATATATTGGTCCCGTGTTAGTGTCAAGACTTCGATATTTATACAGTGAATTAAAATGAAATAAATTAAGATAAAAATTAAAAAAAAAAAAAATATTCTTTTAATAATAATGTTATTTCATATTTAAAATAAATAAATTATTAATTAAATTATTAAATTATTATAATTCTATAAAAAAAAATATTTTTTATATATAAAACTCCCCCTGAATCTTTGGACCTAACCTCATAGTTGATTGTGACTTTTATAATCAAATATGTATTTTAAATTTATTATTAAATTTATTATAAATTTTATATTTGTTTTAATATAATAAATTTTATTATATTTAAAACACATTTAATCACGTTACATTTGTTTGAAAATAAAATAAAATAAAATTTAAGCGTTTTTATATGGACTATATGTTGGGGGGACGAAATGTAGGATTTATGCCCGCGGTTCGCGGTTCATGTTATTTTCCAAGGGTTCGTACGGGACGAGGCCTAAATTAGCCCATATTCAGCGACGATGACGGTCTGACCAATGGAGCCCATCTTCTGTCTAGTTTTATTTTTACTATCTTGAAGCCATATTGATATTCTAAAGCCCAAAGCCCATCCCATCCCAGCCAGCCTAATAAGAACAAATGAAAGTATTTCCCAACCCCCACCACCCTCCGGATCCATCCCAATAGCAATTGGAATTGGATACCTCGATCATTGCCCCCATAATCCGTGGAAAAATTATAAAGCGTAGCTTCCTCGGATGCAACTATTAAGGACGTGATCATTTTATGTTTTGACGTTTGAAGGTTAAAAAATTAATTTAATTTTAATTTTTTTATAAAAAAATAAAAAAATATTTAATAAATCTATAAAAAAAATATTTTAATTATTTAAAAAAATTGAAAGTACTTTTTTAAAAAAACACTAAATTGAAGTATTTATAAAATAAATAAACTCTTATAAATAATTGTATATTTTTAAAAAATTACTGTACTTAACTTTACAAATACTTTAGATACATATTTATTAAATAATAAATAATTTTTAAAATACAAAATTTATTATTTAAATTATAAACTATAAGTCATAAAATTATAGTTTATAATAACACATGCTGTGTTATTCATTATAGTTTATAATACGCCAATTTGAGTTTTTAATTAAAATATTACTTTTTACTTCAACTATTAATAACACATGCAGTGTTATTAATAAAATTTTTGATATTCTCAATTTCTATTGTTTGTAAATTAGAAAACTTTTGATAAATTATTGTAATTATTCTGACTTAGTTAGTTTTGAGACTATTTTATATTTATTTTTCTTTATCACTTATATTTAAAATAATTAAATTCCGAAAACTTAAAAAAAATTATTTGTTCTGAGTTTGACTCAAAGCCATTGCCTTAATTTATAATATATATATATATATATATATATATATATATATATATATATTCAAATGCATTACGATTTCCCCAAAAGTATCCAACCCCACGTACATGTAATAATGCTCTTACCCTTTTTTGCCTCTTTTAAAATTTTATGGGTTGAACTATGATAGCTTCTGGGTAGGTCTGTTCATTTGGACTGGGTTGTATTCGACCCGATATAAAAATTTATTTATTCCTTAGTATTTTCGAATTATTTTTTTAAGAAATGATTAAGAAAATTTTGAATCTGGAATCTGGATGAACATCCTACTTTTATTTTGGGCACTTCTGGAATAGTTGCAGAGAGCTGGCTGCTGTTGTCTAGAAGTGATATTTACCATCGTCTTAGCCTGAGAGAATTTGTATTACAATAGAAGTACTTTCCTTAATACCTCTCCCTAAAGTTTTTGGGGTTCCACTAGACATTTTGTCTCCGAAAATCGTTCTTAGCTCTTGGTCATTTCCACCAACTAGTTGGATATGTCGTGCGTCTTATTGTTGGTTCAGGCCGCATTTCCAGCAAGCCAAGAATCTGAAAAGGTTAAAAAATGACAATAATTAAAAGCTAAATCAAAACCTGATTCAAAACCCCGAAACCTAGGGAAATCAAGAGTATATTTTCAAAAGTAATGACTTCGAGCAGTTCTTCTAGAGTTCCATATCCACCTGATATTGTCAATAAGCAAAGACAATGAGTATATTTTAAATCTGGAAAGGCATGCATGCTCATTGCAATTAAGACCTAGTTTATTTTTGCAGATGAGATGATATTAAAATTAAAAATTTAATAAAAAAAATTATAATATATTTATAATATTGTTTTTATTTTAATATTTGAAAAAAATGAAGCCCCAACCAACTATGAGAAATGATACAGTGAATGACCATAAAGTTCAAAGCCTAAAGCCCATGTCTCATGAGCATGAAAATGGACAATCCCATCCCAGCCAGCCTAATAAGAACAAATGGCAGGGAAACAAGTCTTCAATCTCCTTTACTAATAACACTGCCAAAAAGTCAAGATTCAATTCTAGGAATGGCAGGTATGAGAACTGCAAATTCTTCTGAAGATTACTGGGGATTACTTGCTCTAATTGGCAAGTCCAAATTACTTTCATTTCAAAGTATTATTGATAAAGTGAAGAGTAATATGGATAACTAGAAAAACAAGTTCCTAACGAGAGCAAGGAAAGAAGTTCTTCTCAAGTTAGTCATACAAGCTATACCTATCTATTCAATGTCAATTTTTAATATTTCTCCAGCCACAAAGAATTTCCTGTGGAAAGCATGTCTCAACATCCTACCTATTAAGGTAAATTTGTGTAGAAAGAGGATATTAACAGATGACACTTACTCTTTGTGTCTTAGTGAACTAGAAGCAACAGAATACTGGTTATGGAAATGTAAAGCTGCAAGTGACATCTTGGAGAGAAGCTCCAGACTCATTTAGAAGAGCAAGGATACATGTCCAAGCATAGAGACATTGATAGAAGATATGTTCAACAGATTGGAAAAATAGAAATGGAAGATATGGCTTTGATCTTGTAGAATATATGGTGGAGAAGGAAACAACATGTTTTTATCAACATTCTAGTCGATCCAAATACCATATTTCAGAGAATTTAGTACATGCAACAAGATATGGAGGGGATACATTGACTGAGTTAAATTATTACATATTTAATATATTTAGAACTAATATATTCTTTGATTATTACATGATATTTTTATTAGTTTTAAATAGAAAAATTGGTTATAAGATGTAAATCTAAGTTGTGATTAAAATCTCTTAATAGTATGGTTTATGCTTAATTTTATAACTTGTAATTTATTTGAATTATGTTTCTTCACATGCATGCACATCATATTCTTGCTATTCTAATTTTCATTTTTATATTTTCTTATATCTTCTTTGTTTACGTGGAGATACTGTTGTTTTACCAATTTGCCATTTGGGGTTTGTTTTACCAATTTGCCAAAAGAAGAGGTTGAGAGGTGAACTTCCTATCCCGGATCCTTGTTACCAAGTAAAAGTGATAATAGGATAGGTGGTTGGAGTTTTAATTCAGTGACTTTAGGATGCTTAAGGCATGGCTACAAGATTTTCAACTTTCTTCCTATGTCTCTTCGTTCTCCGTGCCTTGTGTTCCATCGAATGCATTTCTCAACTAATTGAGTATACGGTATGTGTGGATGTCACAGTTGCTATCCATGATTTATGTGCATAATTTTTAAAATCCTATGATAGTTTATTTAATGAATAAATTATTTATTATTATTATTTTATTACTCATTATTTATTATTTTAATTTTTTATTAAATATATTTTAATATTATTAATTATTAAAAAAATTAAATTTTATTAAGTTATTTATTTAATGATAAATTAATAGCAAAATTAAAAAAAAAAACTAAAAAATTAAAAATAATGATAAATGAGATATCTATCATTACTCTTAAAACTATTGAGGACGTGATCATTTTCAGATTCTTGCAATTCTTGTGAGCCGTTAACTCAATGTTCACCGCTCGTGACTCGTCAGCGTTACATTAACGCTGACAACGACACAAGTACGCGCCCCGTATTGACGTGCAGCTTCCTCCAAATTACAGAACCCATACCTTTTTTTTTTGTTTTTTGTTTTGACCAACAGAACGCAACCCATACTCATTCTGGCGCATTTTCAGGAAAAAAATTACTCTAAAGTCTGTTTTTTTTTTTTAAATAGTCTCATCTTATATATATATTTTTTTATCTGATTATTATTACTTTTTAAAAGTTTTTCAATAATTTAACATTTTCAAATATTAAAATATTTCTTTTATTATTATTATTATTTCAATACAAAATTAATATTAAAAAAATATTTTATAATAATATTTTATTCAATTTTTAACTTTTATCTCATCTTATTTATAAAAATAAATTAGACTTATTATTATCTAAATTTTACTATTAACTAGAATAAAGATTTGTTTTGAAAGATTTATTATTATTATATTTAACTCAGATTTTGATAAATTATTATTTTTTTAAATCAAACCAATATTATAACTTGTGGACAAATAAAGATTAATTTTTTGAGTTTTCATCAAGATTACTTTTTTTTCTTACTTTTACTACTAATAATACATGCATTTTATTAATAAATTTTTTGATATTCTTAATTCTTAGTGTTTGTAAATTAGAAAACAATTGGTAATTTTTTTAATTATTCTGACTTACTTAGTTTTGACTCTTTTGAGACTATTTTATAAAGAAAATTAAATATTATAAGATTTATTTTATTATTCTTTATCTCTTTTATTTGAAATAATTAATTTAGGCAACTTAAAAAAAAAAATCTTTGTCCCGAGTTTGACTCAAGCCATCCGCTATAAAATAAAAGAGTAATATTATATACAAATTTAAATATATAAAATTTCTATATAAATATGAACTCTATTAATAAAAAGTACATTTTTTACACATTTTTATAATAGGATTTACTTTTCTATTTTTCTTTTTATAAAGAATTTGCACAATGCTATGCATTTAAGACTTAGGCTTCGTTTGAATTTGAAGATGAGATGAGTTAAGATAAATTTAATTTATTTTTTAATATTATTATTATTTTAAAATTTGAAAAATGTGTATTGGAATTTAAAAAATATGTATTAGAATTTAAAAAATATATATAGAAATTTTTATTTTGTATAAAAAATTATAAAAATATAATAATAAAATAAAAATAAATTAAAATGAGCTGCCTTCTAAATTTAAACGGGACCTTAATATATATATATTTTAAAAAAATTGGACAATTATCCGGTAGGCTTAGAACTTAGAAGCTGCTCAATTGTTGTCCATCAAGAGCCGTCGCCCACTAATTTTTAGCCATACGCCGTCTCCACCGTACCATCAAACTCACATGCTTCTTCCACGGGCCAACATGCTATATCCAGCTAATCACATGGATTCATGTGTAATTATTGGGTTTGTGTTTGCTTGGAATGTCTGACTGAGATGGATACTTCACGTTTTTTGAGAAACGACTGACTCAACTAATTAAGAGCAACGACTGACTAAACTAATTAACGTGTAAATTGGTCTTGAATTCAATTTTATTTTTAACTACCTAAAGTTTATAAACTTGACTGACCTTTCTCTTTTTCCATATAAAAATTTGAATCAGATATAAAATTATCAATATAAAAATAGCACATAATAGTATATCAACATTTGATTATCTTAGTGAAGAGGATTAATTCGGGAAAGAAATATTTTTAAAAGAAAAATTTTAAACATAAGCCTACACCACATGTTACACTTCTTAAAAACAACTAATGATATATGCAATCTTCTTACATGCAAAATGGCATCTTTTCAGTTAGAAAAATGCTAAGTTGTTCCCAAGTTGTCACTCAAGTTGGTTGTTTGTTTGTTTGTTTTTTCTAGTATGTGTATATTATATATATATATTAAATATTAAAAAATTAATATATTTTTGTGTATTTTTTTTTTGATAAATACAAAAATTCAAAATTACCAAAATGTACTCAAAGCGGCTTAAGGAACAGAAAGTATCATCATATTAAGCCTTAAATGGCTTACAGTCTACAGCCACACTCCTACACTCAAACAGAGAAACCAAAAAAATGAGAACCCATTGGCTTCTCTCTCTCGTCTCTGCCTTATCTCTTTACTTGTTTGCTTCATCTTCAACGTCTGAAACTCCCAAAACCCCCACTATCACCATCCCTCTCTCTCCATTGTTCACCAAACACCCATCCTCAGATCCTATCAACACCCTCAATTCTCTTGCCTCTGCTTCTCTAACCAGAGCTCGCCATCTCAAGAGTCCTAAATCCCCTTCTCCTCTCCCCACAATACAAGTCTTCCCACACGGCTATGGAGCCTATTCCATATCCCTCAGCTTTGGTACACCACCGCAAACCTTATCCTTTCTATTGGACACAGGCAGTAGCCTCACCTGGTTCCCCTGCACCTCACGCTATCTCTGCGCCAACTGCGTCTCCCCTCGCGTCGACCCGGCAAAAGTCCTCAAATTCATCCCTAAACTATCATCCTCTTCAAAGATTCTGGGTTGCAAAAACCCCAAATGCGCCTCATTTTTTGGCCCAGATGTCCAATCTCGGTGCCAAGACTGCAGTCCGGCTTCACAAAACTGTTCTCAGAGTTGCCCTCCGTACGTTATTCAATACGGTTTAGGGTCAACCGCCGGATTACTTCTTTCGGAGGCACTAGATTTTCCCGAGAAAACTTTCCCCAATTTTCTTGTCGGATGCTCGATTTTCTCAACCGGCCAACCCGCCGGCATTGCCGGTTTTGGTCGTAGTTCCGAATCGTTGCCCTCACAATTGGGTCTCAGTAGATTCTCCTACTGTCTGCTGTCCCGCCGATTCGACGACACCATAGAGAGCAGCGACCTTGTTTTGTATGGTGGATCCGGTTCGAACAAGACCCCCGGCCTTAGCTACACGCCGTTCCGCAAAAACCCAGTTTCCAACGACACTGCATTCCGAGAATTCTATTACGTAACCCTTCATAAAGTTATCGTTGGCGACAGGACCGTGAAGATCCCGTACAAATTTCTGGTGCCCGGAGCTGACGGTCACGGAGGGACGATAGTGGACTCTGGAACGACCGTCACCTTCATGGAAAGGCCGATCTACGACGCTGTGGCGAAAGAGTTTAAAACTCAGATGGCTAACTATACTAGAGCTGTTGACATCGAAAGCAAGTCCGGTTTAGGGCCGTGTTTCAATATTGGGGGTAAGAAAAAGGTAATTATTCCGGATTTAACGTTTCATTTCAAGGGTGGTGCGAAGTTGACCTTTCCTGTTGCCAATTATTTTGCGTTTGTTCGTGATTCGAGCGTCGTCTGCCTGATCATTATCACCGACGACGTGCTCGGTTCGGGCCCCAGTGCCGGGCCTGCCATTATATTTGGTAGTTTTCAGCAGCAGAATTTGTTCGTGGAATATGATCTGGAAAATGAGAGGCTTGGCTTCCGGCAACAAAGTTGCAAAAAGTGAACTGGCGCAACAACAGAACAACTATAATAATAAAGAAGTGCTTCCAAAAAAAAGGTAGTGGTAGAGTTGCATTATTAGATGGGCCTGATCACTATGTTCATGATGCTCTGCGAATTTTAAACAGTTGTCGGGGTGACGGCGGCGGTGAAATTACGGTGAACGTTAAAAGCTCGCGGCTGAATTGTCAGTTAAATTAAGATTTGCCCATTTATTTTTCTAGAGTATAAGGAATAACGAGTAGACGGAAGTGTAATAATACTAGAGGCTATCCTCATAATGTTCCAAATATATATATATTTTTTATTGTCAAACAGTTATTTAGTGGAAATATCGATGTTGGATGCTTTTAACTTTGGAGATGCAATAAAGAGAAATTCGTAATTTTTCTTTGGAAATGGCAAGTGTATGTGAGAAAAAACATCATTTTGGTATTGTTTTGTAATTTTAAAAAGTTGTAAAGATAAAATTACCTAGGCCTCTAATAAACTCCAAATGGGATAACACAACTTTTTTGGGCTACAGTGTATTCTGTTCTCTTCTTGTTTGTAGGTAAGCTCCTTTAAAACCCATAGTTCAATTACGCTTTGCCCATGATGGCTTGAAAAGTCACCAACAAACCCGGGAGACATGATGTTTATTGCCATTGAATCAATCGTGTCGACGGTTACAATTTGGTGGAAATGGTGGCAAAGTTTTTACACGATTATAAAGAGCATAGAGTTTATTGGATCACCTTTGTCGCCGATTACTCTCGATCGAGTTACAGTGAACGACAAAGGTTTAAGAAACAAGACTATGTGCTAGCTTTAACCATGTACAGTAGAAACTAGAAAGACTACAGTGTTGGACTTGACCATCTATCTACATGATTTATAGTGCATGGATTAAGACATTAGACAGCTCATGGTTCTACTATTTCCACGTGCGTTCCACAAATAATTCATTCATTAGTGTTTCTTGAAAGTGTCCGAACTCCATGGTGTCAAATACACCTTTAAATGTATTTGTGGAAGAAATATCTGGGATCGGTCGAATCGATCCTCGTATAAAATGTAGTCTGATATTTCTGGTAGATGGTGTAGCTTACTGCCTATAGGAGGTGGCGGGCTGCAGTCAAGCAGAATATATCTTAAAATTTATTTTTATTTTATTTTTTTATTATATATATTTTTATCTTATTATATTTTTTATTTTATTTTAATGTATTTTTTTATTAAAAAACAATTCAACAAATATTAAATTATTTTATACACTAGAGACAGTTGGATCGATCACAACGTCTCCTTTGTGAAAACTTCAATATAATCACCGGTATCCGATAAGAGTTAAGACGGTACTGAAATTCCCATCTTTTTTGTCTTTTCAAAACAATTAGCATAGAATCAATCATACGATGAGCACATGTTGACCTTGGTCGCACCAACGAGAAAGCTTGATGATCAAGGAGTACGACTGGGTGAAACTCTTATCCCATTGGCTTCTTTTAATAGAATTTTTATACGATGTGTATACAAAATATATACCAATCGTGTATAAATAATATTTTTGTAAGTTGACTTAAACCAACCAAAAATATAGACGTGGGTCGTCTTCGGTACTCAAAAGTGAAGAAGGGGAATAAATAAGGGACCAATTGAGCTTTCGGTGTCTTTGTACGAGGGAGCTGGAGCTTTAATTTACAGCCATAGTTTCTTCATCCGCCAACCGTCGAATCCACTTTCACATTAATTAGTTAGTCCCTGAGGATAACGTGAGAATCTTTAAACTTTCCAACAGCATTTGGTCTCACAAGTTAGAAAAAGAAAACCTTGATAGAGAAGGAATAACTTAATTAACAGAAGGATTCGTTGGTGAGGAGAAAATGTTGTGGCGTGATATTTAGAAATATTAATTGAAAGTAGTTCTATATTCTTAACTCATAAATTGATGTATTGAATTTTGATACGATAAGTTACACTGTAAAATATATAAAGACTTGTTAATTCATATATTTATTTTTATAAAATTTAACATTTCTATCTTAAATGAGATGCATAGAAGAGGATAAATAAAATGAGTAAAGCGGCAATAAAATTAAATTTGAAGAGTATTTAGAATCTCTACTAACAACCCATCATTAGATGAGAAAAGTCGTTTATAGTATTTTACTTTAATCTCAAGTTATTATTATTAATATTACTATTATTATTATTATTATTTCTTTCTTTCCAAATTAAACGTTGAAAATACCCGACATCGTGGGGGTGGCCACTATTGCTTTGTCTTGTTTAGGATATAAATGGAGATTTGTAATGAACGAACGAAATGCAGCCGCTCCCTGTCCCACCACTAAAATTATGTGAATGACCCCACCACTATTATTTTAAATTTTGTATAGTAACTTGCATAGTAATTTACATAGTAATTTCAAAGCCTATAAATAGGAGTTTCAGTTGTAATGAAATTCATAAGAAAATATAGAGAGAGAAAAAAAGTTTCAGTTCTTAAGAGTTCTAGAGAGAATTTCTTATTTCTTTTTGTAATAGTAGTTTCTTTCTTTAGTTTTATAACACGTTATCAGCACGAGATTCTACTGATACTGAAGCTAGTGGTCTTCTACTTCAAGTAAGTTTTTCAATATATTATTTACAGTCCTTGAGATAAATATTAAAGATAATATTGCTAAATATTACTTGATAAAATTTTATTTTTATTCTCATGATAATGTGAATATATTTCTTAAATTCATAGATTTATTTTTGTAATATAATGTCAAATATTGAGATTTATTATTATTAACATTTCTGAAAAATGTTATTTATTCAAGATCCTTGATGAGATCTATTTGGATATGATGATGAACTTGAAAGATACAATCATAGAAGAAAACCATGTGTCCCTGAAGGACCGTGCTGTGTATCTCATGATAAAAAATCATCTTACTGTGTTAAATGAATTAAGAGAGTGATATAAGTACCAGAAGATGTAATCATCTCAAAAGATCATTATGATTTATTGCACCTGAAGTTGCAAGATTTTAAGAGTGGTATTGAATATTCTGCATTCTTTAAAATCAGCTCAATATTAAAATTATACAGTGAAAATGTCACTGATGATGATATATAAAAGAAGACATTATTTTTCATATCTCGAATGTGCTCCTGCAGTAGCAATATCGAGAGTGAAAGTGCAACAAATATTCTGAACTTTTGTTTTGTCTTCCAGTGATTGAGCTAAATAATGAGTTTTTGTTACACCAGTTACGTCCTATTAATAATATCGAATTTACACAATTCCTAGAAGTGAACGGTGCATTCTTTCAAAGGAATTAAGGGTGTAGACGTGGTAGAAAAATTATAGAAGTGTTAGTCCCAAAAGTGACAACACTAAAGATGATAAAAATATATCATATCACCAGAAGTAATCCAACTCAAAGAAGGGTAAAGGCTCTCAGAATAATTCTTAATAAAAAGATGAAAATGTTTGTCATAGATGTAATATGACTAAACAGTAATTACGTACCTGTTGTACGACCAGACATTTAGCTGATTTATATCAAGCTTCTATTAAAAGAAAGAATAAAGTGCATGAAACAAATTTAGTAGAACCATCAGATGATTTATTAGATTCAGTAGATGTAGACGTTACTCATCTTGATGTATCTGATTTCTTTAATCATCCTGAAGGTAGTATTGAACACTTAATTGGAGATGGAAGTGTTTCACTCAATTAATGTATTTTCTTTCTATCAGTAATAAAAGTTTTTGTATATTTTGTAGAATCATGGATCACATTGATGAGCTTTTTATCTCTGAGTTAAATGATAAAGATATATGTCTGGCTGACAGTGCTACAATTCACACAATTCTTAAAGAAAAGAAATATTTTCAAAATCTAACATTAAGTAAAGCCTATGTCCATACCATATCGGGTTCATCGGATTTAATTGAGGGCTCCGGAAGAGCTTATATTGTGTTGCCTAATGGCACCAAATTTTGTATTGATGATGCTCTATTCTCTTCACAATCCAGAAGAAATTTATTGAGTTTCAAAGATATACGTCGTAATGATTACCATATTGAAACGACTAATGAAGGCAGTAAAGAGCATCTTCTTATTACTAAAACAATATCGGGCCAGAAGCTCGTATTAGAAAAACTGTCTGCTCTATGTTCTGGATTGTATCATACAAAAATGAGAACAATTGAATCATATGTGGTAATGCACCAGAAGTGCATTGACCCTAAAGTATTTATGACTTGGCATGATCGCCTTGGACATCCGGGTTCTATAATGATGAGACGAATTATTGAAAATTCGCATGGACATCCCTTAAAAAATCAAAAGATATTTCAACCCAATGAATCTCCGTGCTCTGCATGTTCTCAAGGTAAGTTAATTATTAAACCATCTCCCTCAAAAGTCATTGTTGAGTCTCCATCCTTTTTACAAAGGATTCACGGAGATATATGTGGGCCTATTCATCCATCAAGTGGACCATTTAGATATTTTATGGTTCTAATTGATGCATCTAGTCGATGGTCACATGTTTGTCTTCTTTCCACTAGAAATGTTGCATTTGCTAGACTTTTTGCTCAGATAATTAAACTACGAGCACAATTTCCTGAATATCCAATTAAGACCATTCGATTGGATAATGCAGGTGAATTTTCATCTCAAGTTTTTGATGATTATTGCATGTCAATAGGAATAGATGTTGAACATCCTGTTGCCCATACACACACACTAAACAGTTTAGCTGAGTCTTTGATCAAAATGCTTCAACTAATCGCTAGACCTTTACTTATGAAATCAAGACTACCTGTTTCTACTTGGGGACATGCTATACTTCATGCAGCATCTCTAATTCGCATTAGACCATCTACATATCATAAATATTCTCCATTACAGCTTGCATTTGGTCAACAACCAAATATTTCTCATTTTCGTACTTTTGGATGTGTTGTATATGTTCCAATTGCACCTCCACAACGTACAAAAATGGGCCCTCAACGTAAACTTGGGATATATGTTGGTTTTGATTCTCCATCCATTATTAGATACCTTGAACCCCTTACAAGGGATATGTTTAAAGCACGTTTTGAGGATTGTCATTTTGACGAATCAAATTTTTCGTTAATGGGTAAAGAAAAGTCGGTGCCTGAAGCACGACAAGATATTACTTGGGATAATAAGACTCTGTCTCATTTTGATCCTCCTACAAATGAATGTAAACGGGAAGTTCAAAGGATTATTCATTTGCAAAATGTTGTAAATCAGTTACCGAATGTATTTACTGACACTAAAGGTGTAGTAAAATCTTATATTCCTGCTGTTAATACTCCAGCAAGGATTGAAGTCCCTGAAGGACAAATTGTCAAAGCAGCAATAGGTGAATCTAAAATACGCCTGAAGCGTGGAAGACCTATTGGTGCAAAAGACAAAATTCCCAGAAGGAAAATAATACAAAATGAATTTGGTGTTCTTGAAGAACACATACCCATAATACATGCTACAAATATAATTGGTGCTCCTAAAGAGCTCAAATCTTATATTCCAGAACCTCCTGAAGAGGAAACTCCTGAAGAGTATAAATCTCCTAAAAAAGGACCTCCTGAAGAGGTGTGTCATGAAATGTTTTCCCCTGAAGAGGAACAGGTACCTGAAAATAATGAGATCTCAATACATTTCATGAAAACTGGAGAAATTCTGGATAGAAATAAAACTGTTGTCGACAACATATTTTCATATAAAATGGCCCTTGACATTACCAGAAGTAATGAAGAAAGTGAGCCAAAAAGCGTCGAAGAATGTCGACGTAGAAATGATTGGCCAAAATGAAAAACAGCTATTGAAACTGAATTAAATTCGCTAGCAAAACGAGAAGTATTTGGACCTGTTGTCCAAACACCAAAGGGTGTAATGCCTGTTGGATATAAGTGGGTATTTGTACGAAAACGTAATGAGAAAAATGAAATTGTGGGATACAAAGTACGGCTTGTTGCACAAGGTTTCCTGCAGAAACCCGAGATTGATTATGAAGAAACATACTCTCCCGTTATGAATGCAATCACATTTAGATTTTTGATTAGTCTGATTGTTACAAAAGGATTAGAAATGCGGTTGATGGATGTGGTCACTGCATATTTATATGGATCCTTAGACCATGACATATATATGAAAATCCTTGAAGGATATAAGATGCCTGAAGCATCTACAAGTACATCTAGAAATATGTACTCAATCAGACTACAAAGATCTTTATATGGGTTGAAGCAATCCGGACGCATGTGGTATAATCGCTTAAGCGAATATCTATTGAAAGAAGGATTTGAGAATAATCTTATATGCCCATGTGTTTTTATTAAGAAATCAGAATCCGGATTTGTCATTATTGCGGTTTATGTTGATGATTTAAATATTGTGGGAACTCCTGAAGAGATCTTAAAAACCGCTATATATTTAAAGAATGAATTTGAAATGAAAGATCTTGACAAAACAAAACTTTGTCTCGGCCTGCAGCTTGAGCACTTGCCAAATGGAATTTTTATTCATCAGTCCATGTACACTGAGAAAGTCCTAAAACATTTTTATATGGACAAATCTTATCCCTTGAGTACTCCAATGATTGTTCGAACACTTGATGTGAAAAAAGATCCATTCCGTCCTTGTGATGACGATGAAGAAATTCTTGGTCCTAAAGTACTATATCTCAGTGCAATTGGAGTTTTGATGTATCTTGCAAATTGCACTCGACCAGATATTACATTCTCAGTTAATCTGCTTGTAAGATATAGTTCTGCACCAACTCGAAGGCATTGGAATGGCATAAACATGTCCTTCGTTACCTTCATGGTACGGTTGATATGGGATTATTTTATCAACGTGGTTCAAGTCCAGAATTGATTAGGTATGCAGATGCAGGTTATCTTTCAGACCCACACAGAGGTAGATCTCAAACTGGATATTTATTTACTTATAGAGATTCTGTCATATCATGGAGATCTGTTAAGCAGATACTATCTGCTACTTCTTCAAATCACTCAGAGATCATTGCTATTCATGAAATAAGTCGAGAGTGTATTTGGTTGAGATCAGTTATTCAACATATCCAGGAAAAGTGTGGACTTCCCATGATCAATAATAGCCCAACAATCTTATATGAAGATAATACTGTTTGTATCACTCAAATCAGAGGAGGATATATCAAAGGTGACAGAACCAAACATATTTCACCTAAATTCTTTTATACTCGTGAACTTCAAGAGAAAGGTGAAATTGATGTCAAGCAGATACGATCTAGTGATAATCTAGCAGATTTATTCACAAAAGCGTTACCAACTTCCACATTCAAGAAGATTGTGCATAACATTGGAATGCGAAAACTCAAAAATCTTTTGTCATGCACTTTTCAGGAGGAGTAAATGTGCTGATTGTACTCTTTTTCCTTCGCTGAGGTTTTGTCCCACTGGGTTTTCCTCTGCAAGGTTTTAATGAGGCAATCTTAAAGCACTTGTGGATACATAAGAAGACTGTACTCTTTTTCCTTCGCCATTGGTTTTTTTTCCCATTGGGTTTTTACTTGGCAAGGTTTTAATGAGGCAGATTCCTTATTGGCGGTCATTCAAGGGGGAGTATAATGAACGAACGAAATGCAGCCGCCCTCTGTCCCACCACTAAAATTATGTGAATGACCCCACCACTATTATTTTAAATTTCGTATAGTGACTTGCATAGTGACTTGCATAGTGACTTGCATAGTAACTTGCATAGTAATTTCAAAACCTATAAATAGGGGTTTCAGTTATAATGAAATTCATAAGAAAATATAGAGAGAGAAATAAAGTTTTAGTTTTTAAGAGTTCTAGAGAGAATTTCTTATTTCTCTTTTACAATAGTAATTTCTTTCTTTAGTTTTATAACAAGATTGTTGTTGTTTTTTTTTTTTTTTTTGCAACAAATTAAAAAGTCGCTGTAATTTAAAATGTAAAATATTAATAAATTATTCTTATTTTATGATTATTGACTTTGAATAGTATCCAACTAGTCACGACTTATAGTCTCCTTTTTTTTCCTCTTTTCAAATTGTCACTGCTTTTTTCTTTTTTTCCATCTCTCCTGAGAGAGAGTTCAGTTTGATTTGATTGATTTTGGGGGATTTTATCGGATCGGATAATATCTATTTGATTTAGGATTTTTTCACCCAAGACCAGATTGAGAACTCCTAAGACCGGGTTAGACTGGTCCATTTCAATTTAGTCTAGTCTGATCGGTCTATTTGGTCCATTCTAACATACATTATATTATTATAAATATACACATATACAATATATTATATTTATACTATAAGTTTATAACTATTAATTCTTATAATATGTTAATAAATTAAATTAATACAATATATATTAAACTATTAATATGATATATTTAGTAAATTAATTTTAATGTATTATTATTATTCTTAATGTATAAGTTAATTAAATAATATATAATATATTTAAAATATATATAATGTAAGTCTGAATAGGGGTGGAAAAGACCCAAATCGAAATTGGGATTGAACCTACCCGGTCCATAAATTTTAGACTGGGATCGACTAGGACCAATCTTGGTTTAATTTGGTCCAAAATGACTGGTCCGGTCGGTTTGGCCGGTCTGGACCGACCAATGCTCTTCGCTAATCTTCTCCATTCTTTCTTTTCTTTCCAATCTGATCACATTTCTTTAGAGCATTATTATTGAATTTTCTAAAATTATCTTTCAAAAATTACAAATTTATACATTTATAAAAAAATTTTGATCATATTTGATCAAAAGTAAAAATATAAAATAAAAATACTTTTTATAAATAGTAAAACTAAAACTTTGTCCAATAAAAATCAAATTGGACAAATTTTAACTTTACTATTCATAAAAATATTTTTATTTTATTTTTTCACTTTTGATTAAATATAATCAAATTTTTTTGATAAATGTATCAATTTATATTTTTTAAAAGATAATTTTAGACAATCCAATGAAAATACTCTAAAAAATAAAGTGAAAAAATAGAATAAAAATATTTTTTATAAATAATAAAGTTAAAACTTTATCTAATAAAAGTCAAATCTCCCTACTTTTAATCAAATTTGATCAAAATTTTTTGATAAAAGTATAAATTTATATTTTTTAAAAGGTAATTTTAAATAACCTAATGAAAATGCTGCCATTGACAAGCCTACGCTCACCAGACTTATTCAACTCAAGTGGGTACTTTTCCCTTGATGCCATGTTTTTATAATAAGTAATATTAGAAACAGTATTAGAATATGTAAGTATAACATATTTTATTTAATAAAATTAAAAGTCTTCATTTTTTATTTTGGCTGATTCTAAACTTACGCACTTTTTTTAAAGAGAGTATATATGTGAAACGTACCTGCAAGAAACTTATAGTGAAGTTTATGAACTTGCTTGGATTCAGAGATGAGATAAATTGAGATGCGTTTAGTTTATTTTTTAATATTAATATTAATTTAAAATTTGAGAAATTTGTATTAAAATTTGAAAAAAGTATATAGAAATTTATATTTTGTATAAAAAACTATAAAAATATAATGATAAAATGGAAGTGAGTTGAGCTATTATATGACTTTCAAAATAGAGTGTGCCAATTCAATTACAGCTAACCCAAGTTCGGCCAAAGAAATTGAGTCCTTAAGTAACAGAATAGTTTGAATTTTGAATAAACAATAATCTCAATTTTGAAATGGCAGAAAATTTGATTTTTAAAAAAAAAAAAAAAAATTGCATGACCTGTTTCGTCTCTTGCATGTTGGTTTCTAAGGGTTGTACTTTCTATTTGGTTTGTATGATTTTTGGCATCCTTAGATTGTGTTTGGGTCTTACGTTTTTGTTTTTTGTTTTGGCTTGGGTTTCGGTCCCTATATTTATTTATAACTCTTAAAAGTGAGAACTATAAATAAAATTGAAGCCTCATCTTCTACTTGAAAAAAAAATAATAATTCAAGAAAATTGAGTCCGCATTGAAATTTGAATCTCGCTAGTAAATGGCCTTAGCAAACCCAATCTGCTTTAAAAGCTTGTCCAAGGCTGGGCTCAGTTCTAAACTGGCAAAAAGATCTGCCCAATAGTTCGGGCCCGAATGGGCTAATTTTAGGCCAGTCTTCAGCCTCTATTCACTCGGCCTCAGCCCACTGCACACACTTACTATGACGCCGTGAAGTTGGTGCGTTGCCTTGGAAACACGTCGCCTGTTTCCCAGAACCGTTGCCGACTTCATCAACAAATACCTTCCATTTGAAAACGTTGAAAGTTGGTTGCCACATTCAACCCGTAGAGCCACCACCAAACGGCCAAACCAAAGAAAGTCCCTGCGCGCGGTCCCGTCTTAACAAAGCCAAAACACACACAAAAACACACGCGCGCCTCATACACTCTCAAACTGCTTGATCGTTCCCGCATTGTCGCCTCGTCTTCAATTTCATTTCATCTAGGGCTTTTGGTCTCCCTTGTGCGTGTAGATCTTGCTATCGGACCCCTGGATCGGTCACCATGTGGCGATCTTTCTGGCGGTCCATCGACCGTTTTTCTCTACAGCACTTCAGGTAAGTTTCCTGTGACCCGTCGTCACTAGCTGGTTAGGAGTTTCCACAAACATTTGTGCAGCGGTTCGTACGACTCGTGAATTTGTTTTGAGAAATCCTCAAGCAATTGGAATTGCTTGAAAGTCCCTGGGCGGTTTAATTGGATATTAAACCTCTTTTTAGTTTAACTGCTTATTTATCATTTTGTCATCGTTTTGATTACTTTTTGCCATGAATTTGTCTGATCTTGTTGTGGATATAGGTATGTAATCAATGAACTGCGGGCGATCAAAGTTGTGGATCTGCGTAACAGGGTATTTTAATTGACATTTGGATGATAATCTTAGGTGACTCTTTTTGTTCCATAAACTCATCCTGTCTTTGATCTGTTCCCTCCAGGAGTTGGTCATAGATCTACTGCAGTCTATAGTGGAGATAGTTACCTATGGTGATAGACAAGATCCTATGATATTTGAGTACGAACTGCTTTTTCAAGATACAGATTTTCTGTGAGGTTATGGTTCCCTTCTCGGTATTTTGATGACATTGTAACAGCTACTTTCTCAATTAAATTGCAGATATTTCATGGAATACCAAGTTTTAGCGGAATTTGTTCGCTTGCTAAAGATCAGCAAGAATTCGAGGATTGAGGCACCGTTGCTACAGTATCTAAGCATAATGATTCAAAATATGGATAGCGAACATGCAATTTGTAAGATTTGAGTGCCATTTGTGTGTACCCAGAACTTCTTGAGTTTTTCGGTCCTTTCCTTCCCTCTGCTTATTTGCTTGTTTGAGGAGGTGCATTTGACTTTGGACTGAGAATGTGGAAGCCGTGATTATGTTCAACCTGCAATTATTTCTTTCTCGCTTTTATCAAGTCTCCGTTTGCAAATCCTGTAACCATTGTTTATACAACATTGTGATGCATTTGATGGTTGCATGATGCAGATTATTGTTTTAGCAATGATTATGTCAACAACATAATAGCACATAAGTATGAATTTGATGGTGGAGATCTGGCTCCATATTATGTATCATTTTTAAGGTTTGGATCCCTCTGTCGTTCTCTGTAAATTTATTTTAGTGAAATAATTGAGGTATTTGATAATTTTCCTGTTTCTTGCCATGTTCTTTTCGCTTATCATTTGAAAATGAGGAATACTTTTCTGACTATTTCCTGGCTTTTTTGTTACTTAAAAAAAAAAATATAGGGCAGTGAGCAGCAAGATAAACAAAGACACACTTTGCCTTCTTGTGAAGGTTCAAGAGGTAAGCTAATGCTCATACTTTGTAGGATATGATGTCAAATTACGAGCTTGGCTGTGGTGTATACTTTTTAGCATGAATGGTTGTCTTAGCACATGGCCTGTTATGGATGAAAAAACAGAACTACAGAGATCAAGACATCTGATGGCTATACTTTAAAGTCTAGAAGAAAAAGAGTCTTTGGTTTGAGACTGTTTTGGATTAGTTTATTAAGTAGAACTGAGATTTTCTCCATTGTTTGTTGTGCATGCTTCAACTATTTCTTGTACTAACTCATGAGAACTGAATGTAATTCATTGGTCACAATGATGGATTAGTATGTTCAGGGTGTATCAGCCTCTATGTTGGTTTAACTCATGAGAACTGAAGTGTATAATAGTCTCAATTATGTGTTCATGAGCCGCAATCATCTCTGCATGCGTTAACCACTGTTCTTGCAGGCATGCCTCTGGTTCCTTTTTCTTTCATTATATTGGTTTGGTTGAGTTTCATTTATGGCCTCTCAATCTTCATTTATTTATTTTTCCTTATTCTTTGGTTATACTTTAAAGTATAAGCATCTTATGGTTATCCTTCAGAGTTTAAGTGAAAGGAAGCCTTTGGTTTGAAACTGTTTTGGATTAGTTTATTAAGTAGAACTGATATACAATGACAGATTAGTATATTCATGGTGTATCAACCTCTATGTTGGATTAACTCATGAGTACTGAAGTGTAAATTAGTCTCAGTTTTGTGTTCATGAACCTCAATCAGCTCTGCATGTGTTTGCCACCATTCTTGCATGCATGCCTCAAGTACCTTTTCTTTCATTATTCTAGTTTGATTGAGTTTTTCGATGGCCTCTCAATGTTTATGTATTCTTTTCCTCATTCTTTGGAATCTTGTCTCCCTTTCAATTTCAGGATGCTGTAGTTTCGTTTCCCCTGTATACTGAGGCTCTTAAATTTGCTCATTTCGAGGAAAAGATGATTCAGACAGCTGTACGTGCATTAACCCTCAACATATACAATGGTACTGTGCCATTATCTTTTTTTAATCTTTCCAAATAGAAAATACTGATTAAGTATAGTATTGTAAAATACATTTTTGGTATCCTGCAATATTATCTTTTTGGTTATGCAGTGAGCGATGATTTGGTTTTTCAATTTATAACTACTCCTCCAGTCTCAAAGTACTTCTCAGATGTGATTTGTAGATTAAGAAAGCAGTGCTTGCATCTAGACACCTTTCTCCAAGCTAAAGAGTATGGTTTTGACTTCTCAAGAGAATTTTATGCTGTTTTGATTTTTTATACTTTGGAACATGTATAGTATTCATCTTAGGCAAAATTTTGCTTCAAATTTATGCAGGGAAATGTGCACTCATGGAAGGAGAAATGAACTAATTCTAGAAACTGATAAAATTGTAGATGATCTTTACTACTTGAAAGACATACTCAGTGTCAGCGAGAACCGTTTGGGTAGATTTATCACCCAAAATCTTTTCAGCTTACTTGTCTTTCCAATATTGCTTCCGTTACTGCAGTTAAGGCAGCAGATTGACGTGAGAAATTCTCACCTTTTGTTTTTCTCAATTCACCATTTTTCTGCATGATTTGTTCAATGAACCCTATTATTTATTGTTTTTTTTTTCCAGGGCTTGAATATATCAGAAGTCACTTCTTTGTATATTATTTCTCGTCTTATCCAAGTTATAGATGGAAAAAGAGTGATAAATGCCGTGGCTGGTGTTATTCTATATCCTTATATGACCTCAAGTGTAGGGGGTGCTACTGAAGGGGGCACAGTTAATGCAAATGGTAATTCTTTTCTTTATCATCTGAATGATGTGGGAAAATTGGTATGTTCTGGTCCAGAGACAGAGGGATTGGAAAGTACTAGCAACTATATGTTTGGGCATTTGGCAGAGCATGTGTCATCTGATTCTCAATTCGTTGGTGGTGCTCAGAATAATCTCTGTATAGAAAGGTAGGCTTGAGAAAAATAAACCTTAATCCAAATAGACAGTTCATATTCTAATGAAGTCCAAAAATAACAGCCTCCTTTCACTATTTTTTTTTCTCTTTTTTTCATTTTTTCTTTTGTTTTCTTCCTTACTTGTGATACATCTGGAATGATCAAGTTTCATTCTTATCAATGGAATAAGAGTAAATTAAATTAAGTAATTTTTCAAAGTGGGATGAATGTCTCTGAGGTATGGGGTTGCTGCTTGAACCTGAATGTTACCATGGCCTCATTATAGGTTCATTTCATGGAAGATAATCCATTGCAAGTGCCATTTTTTTTTTCAAAAGTTAAAGTAATATATTTGTTTTGGAGAAATACCCCAAATTTTTTTTATTGACTATACCCCATTCCTTTTCTTTTTCATAAAGTGCGAGAGTTACAATGTATTCTCATAGTGACTATGAAAGTTTCAACTGTTGCAGGGGTGGAATATTTAAATATGTTTTTGCGGACAATAGTCCCAGTCTGTTGCTAGCATCTCTATTTTTATTGCTTATCTTAGCAGAAAGTAAAGGTATGACTTTGTAACTCCAGGTTGCATCAGTATTTCATCTGTTCCTTTGCTTATCTTACATTGTGTCATTTGTTTATTTGCTTTTGTGTGTGTGTGCAGATCTTGATTATTTTCTATTTCCAATGATTGGCAGAATACAGGATATGACTGTAAGTGTCAATATCATAATATCGTTCATCTGGGTTGATCAGTTTTATTTTCATCTAAACATATACCTCCAGTCAAGATTTCCTTACAATCAACTTAGATGGAATTTACTGCTTCCTTTCTCATTTTCTACTTCACTGTTCTTGTTGCCACTCCCTTTGCCATGAGGAAGTAAATGATACGGCTACTCATGAAAAATATATATTTTAAACTAACCATGCTCTGTTTCTTTATGTCCATACATTAAATGGTTATAGAATTAGCCAATGGTATTTTATTGATAATCAAGTGCTTATGGTATGATTTAGAGCCGTTGTCCTCTGTTTCCTTTGATGTTTGCAGACCAATTTGCATTTAGTGAGGATGCCTTTTTGTAAGAAAATTACCAAGATTGTTTACCTCCTCATCCACCTCTATTGTACATGCATATGAAAATATAAATTAGATACTATTTTTATATATTTTAACTGAAAGATACTTTTTTATACTTCTAAATTTCTAATATGTCTTTGGTACATTCAGACACAGGCTTGTGAGTTATCAGCTTCACAGAGAGTTGATGAAAGTATCTTTGTGAAATTCATGCCCCAGGTATGTATTGGGTGCAAGAATGTTGTTCTATTGTTAAATTTTGTTTCCCACTCTCTTTTATTACTTCTAAAGTTTGTCAATAGAAGCTATCAATCAGAATCTTAAACTGTCACCTTTGAGTGTCCTGGTTCAGTATAGCTTCAAATGTCCTGATGAATTTATATAATTTATTTTTTATACAGATTTTAAATGCATTGTTGAAGATTTTAGCAAGCCAACCACCGTTCTCTGTACTAATACAATGGCACACAGGGTGGTTCCTCCGGAAGCTACTGATTTCTCAAGGGAACAGCCTCAGTGATCTCAATTTCCAACTATTCAATGTAAGAATTCACCTGTGGTGTTATACATTTTGTTAATACATGTACTCCTGGTTCTGATATGAGAAGTACTTTTTTTGATAGAAACTTTCGTATAGAGGGAGATATTTGTTTTTCCTATTCAATATTTTTTTCGAAGTTTCCAGCTTAGCATGATTGCGATGTTCCTTTAGCAGTTGTATTCTTAGACGCTAAAAAAGTAATTCACATTAAAATATCATGGGATTTAGCAATGAAAGTCATGACTGATCCATCTTTTGCTGTAAATTGTGGGAGTTGAGTCATGTGCTGAAAGAAACTGAGAACTCTGCCACATTCCTTTATAATGATACACCATTTAATCATGCCAGTTATTTATCTTAAACTTTCTAAAGTTATATATTTTCTAGTTGCCATTGACAGACTTCATACGAGCAGTCTCGTGAGCGCCTTCGGAAAGAACTTGATGGATGCTGGTTTGATCGTGTTCCAGATACGTTCCGAAGTGAATGGTCAAACTGTAAAACTGGTATGTATGAATTTATTTCTGTTTTATGGTAATGGTTGAATCTCCCCTTACAAAGTTGTGGTGCATGAACTCTTGAGAGGGAGAACAAGTGTGGCCCCTTTATGAAATTGTGGTAGCAAACCCTTCTGCTTGGTATAGCCTGAATTCACCATAGTGAGAAAGAAGTCGAAATGTTTTTATTGGATAAACAATTTTTATTGAACTGATTTCCTCTATATTAATGTTCCATACAGCTCTTGAGGAATCATCCCAATATAAAGATCCCTTCTTTGCATTAGAGCTTTCTGTATGCCGAGAAAAGACTGACGGTACATACTTTTTCATCTAATTGGATGGAATTATTTATAGTAGAACACTTTGCTCTTTCTTGGAGAATAAATAAGTACTGTTTACATATTACAGGGGACGCTGCTACTCTTTCTGCTTTGCAAAGGATGGTAGAAGCTGTGAAGGTCTTTATAATTAACTCTAATTAAAATTCCATTTTGTGGAACTTTATTTGTTGTAATATCTTGTATTAAATCTGGATGGCTACATCCCTCTTGAGAGTTCCTTTCTAGTTTTCCTGTCAACCCAAGTTTATATTTTTCAAGAGTCCATTTTCTGTTGTTACACTCTATGAAACCATTAATTCCTTGTTTCAGTTCGGTGGGGTGTAGAGATCTCATAATAATTATATTTCAGGTATTCATTCTCCATCTTCAGCTCAAGGCTTTTATTTTCAAAGGAGATTTACCTGAAAAACCCATACTGAATACAACTGGTCCAACTGCCGATTCTGGAAGAAGTCACACTTCTGATATTTCATCTGCAAGCTTTGGTTCTGATGTTTCTCTAGGTACATTATCATTCCATCAAAATTAATTTAGAAGATTATATTTCTATATTTTCTAACTTTTTATATGACTTTTGCAGGATCTGGAATCCCTTGCAGTATAGCATTTTCCAATGCAGGAATCAGGGATGTATACCTGGTACCAGTAGCCAGGGGAATAACTGGAAAATTGCTTCTCACAGAGAAACATCCCTTCCGTAGTCAAAGAGGAGTTGTCATTGCTATTGCTCCATTGGCTGGTTTGAGTGTAAGTAGACTATACTGATACTGGCAGAAGGGGGTCAACATACAATATTTGGTTGATGATTGTCTGACCTTTAAGGCATCATTCACTTTCACGAAACCTTTCATCCTCTCTAATCATTACCATTTTTCTCAAGTTTTCATACAAAATAAATAAACAATTCAACCTTTTCAAATCCCAAAACAAAAATAATATTAAAAATATATATTTTAACAATATATTTTTTTAATTTTTAACTTCAATCTCAACTTATATCATCTCATCTCAAACGAAGCCTTAAATTTTAGAAAAACTGTATTCATAAGCCAGTGTGTAGGACACAAATTCCATACTGCTGATGTGGTAGGATTTAATTTGGAAGAAAAATTTGCATATATAAATTTTACAAGTCAAATCGTGCCACATCAATAATATGATGGTATATCCTCACACCCGTATGTAAAATAAATAACTCCGCAGGCTGGTGAGAAGTGACAATGTAGTAATGGGAAAGACTATAACTTTTTGCTACATGTTTTCTATTAATTTAATCAGTAATTTATTGAGAAAAAAGTTTAAATGATTAGAATTCATCCAAAGATCTCGGATTGCTCCAAACTCATTTACTACTATAAATGTTTTATAAGACAAGACTCTTCTGTTTGTAATACAGCCAAAGATAGACAAGGACCATCCCTCATGGTTGCATCTCCAGATAAGAGAGTTCGACCCAAGATTTGATACAAGTAAGGCCAGAGGCAATCACCTGAAGATGTCCAATCATGGTGCAGATGGGAGATGGACCCTTGGTTTCCCAAACGCAAAAGCTTGTGAGACGGCACGGTTGTTGATACTTGAAGAAACTGGTAAACAGAGATCCTCTGTCGAAAGCATGCTTGCTCCACTTCTCCAGGATGATTTTCTTGGAAATTTATCAGATAATCAAGACGAGTGAAGCTCAAAATGCGAGATGTTTGAGGTTAGACATACTAATTTTGTTTTGTTTTTGAATCGTTGTATTTTTTTTTTTTTTTTGTATTAGAGCATAGTCAGGGTGGATTTCACGTTAGTGGTGTTCATAATTAATAGATCATAAAATGCACTGGTTGCGCAATAGGGACACTTCATTATTTTAGTACATCATTTTGAAGCATGTGGCAGTCGATGTCAGTTTTGTATATATGTACTTATTTTGGAAACCTATGCAACTATTTTCCCAGCAAAAAGATAAAAGAATGTGTAGATAACCCTTTCCTTTTGAGGGTGGCTAAAAGTAGTGGAGGCGAGTTTTTGGCTATTTGTTTGTAAATCTCTTCAATTAGTGTGTTTCTTGCCCTGATGACAGTGGACACGAAGTGAAATGGCTTGGCAACCAGACGTAAGTTTAGCTTGGTTTATTTTCATACCCTGTGGCGCTGGTATAGGGGTCATATTGGGATCATCTTCCCGACTAGTGCCATTGATAGAAACTCATAAATCAAAGTTCCAACCTGGGTATTTTTCCCAAGGTGTACTGCGAATCTGGTTTCAGAAACAGACCTCTTGGATAGGAAGCCATTTAATTTTTATGTTTCGATGAATGGAAGAAAATCGTATATATCTCGCATTTTTCGAAGAGATTATTAAATCTTATTATTTATGTCAGTGCTCTACTATTGGCGTTGGATAGAAGTTTCAACATATAATTTAGAGAAGGAAAGCAAGATAATTGCTCAAAATACAACGAAAACGAAAATCAAAATGATCAAAATTCAAGAATAACAAAATCAACGTACAGTGTGATGTAACTAACAACGGGCCTGGCTCTTACTTCGGCTTCTTTTCACCATTCTAGTAAAACAGATAGCTGAAGCCAAAACAACTTTGACTGCTAAGAAGCCGATCCTGCACGTGGGTTTTGATGGCACCCGTTGCAATTTACTGTTGAGAACCGAGATGCGAAACTAGAAGCATAAAAAATTAAAAATAATGAACACTTTTAGGAAAAGGAGTGTGGTACTGGTACGTAGTTGCGTCACCTTTTTTACATTAACAAGGCTGTTCAAAATTGGAGCTACTTTTTCTCTATTGTAACCTTTAAAGCTCTGAAGTCTGGCCGACTTCCACACTACTATTATACTATTAACTACGCTCTCTCTCTCTCTCTCTCTCTCTCTCTCTCTCTCTCTCTCTATGTGTGTGTGTGTGTGAGAGAGAGAGATTTTGCATCCATCGCCTCTTGAATATTGCCACATGGCCACGGACAGGCCAAAGGGCAAAAGATGCTTATTTGAAGCTTTAAAGGCATAAAATGAGTGACGCTTTTGAGTAGATAATGCCATATTTTACTTTTCATGTCGCTTTATGAGATAGTGCTAGCTTAACTTTAAGCAAAAGGGATAGAGATATAGTAATAGTACAATGTTACTATTATATTTCGTTTACATTTTATCTGTATCATTAATTATATGGCGTCTACGTATTTAGAATGACAAGTATCTTTTTTCTTTTTTTATAATTAAATATCTTGAAAGTCCATACATTTAATTCCTATTAGATAATCTGATAATCCAATTAGCATTTAAGTATCAAAAAAAGTTTTTGGATAATTCGAAGGTACCTAAGTATCTTATCATAATTAGATGCCATTATTCATTAAACAAAATAGTGTTTATGCAAAAAAATATTAGTAAGATCGTGCCACGTATTTCATATTATATGCGTTACAAGTTAAAACATCTAATAAATTTTTGTAGATAACGCCTTCTCTTAAGGCTTTAATATACTGTATTCACGTGAAAACAAAGTAATTATAGGGTCAGATGGTGATTTTGACACAAATCTCATGCTCTTGTGATTACGCGGATTTAGCAATCAACAGAGAGATCAGATGTCTTTAGCCATTAGATTAAAGATATCCTTTATATAATAGCCAAATTAAAGTTAGTAGCTATCGGTGAAGTAGTAAGTAGGTACATTGTACATATATATTCCCGATCCCTTTCATTCAGACACTCCTTCGACCCCTAGCTAGCATTGGGGAGTGCTTTTGTGTTCAAATTATTTGGTGCCCTTCATGAATCTAGCTAATGTCTTTTTAGGACAACAAAGTTAGAAGAAGCTTTTTGACTGGAGGGGGGGGGGGGGGGGGGGGACTCACCTAGAATTGCTAATTACCTTGAAATTAGAATTAACAATTGGTACGAGTTTTGGATTATTTTACAACTCATCTCATCTCATTTAATCATTAATTATATAATATTTTCAAATTTTCATATACCAAATAAAATAAACAATTCAAAATTTCCAAATATCAAAGTAAAATATTAATACTAAAAAATATTTTATTCTAATAATATTTTATTCAACTTTTTACTTTAATTTTAATTTATCTTATTATCTCATCTCATCTGTGAAAATAGATGATTGTCTTAATTAGTTTATGTACTATTTGGGACCTAGCTACTATATATCACAGAACGTGGATATATGTATATGTGTGTATATATATATATATATATATATATAATCTGCTTGGTTTCATGACAATGGAAACTAATTTATTGCAATATACATTTATGCGGCATGCATGATCCTGTACCCTAATCATGTCATAATTAATTTTTTAACTAATGTGGGATGCTAATTGCTTGCAATATTGGAATTTTGCTCCTTATAATTAAAGAAAAATGTCGTCTTGTTTGAGTGCTGGCTTATAGTTTATATGGCTGGCCTCTATTATTAATCCTAGATTCATTCTCTTTTATCTTTTTTTATTATTTATCATTAATCAATTCTTTTTCGTTCTTTTTGGTTCATGAACAACTTATATAATCAATATAATTAATTGAAGACAGTGAACTGATCAAAGTATGGGTCGTTGAATGAACAACATGTTAAAGTCGATGATGATTCGATCGAGGAACGAAAGGATCTCTCGTTTGTAGATCTAGTTCGGAAAAAATGTTCCAAATTGTTTAGGTCATTTTGTATTACTTTATTTTATTTCATTTCATTTTTTTTAGAAGACCAAGATGCGGGGTAAGTCCCGAGCAGTGGCATCTTGCTCTCCTTTCCATGCAAAGGCTGCATGCTGAGAATTATATAATTAATTAGGATCATCTGCGTTAACCTAAAAACTCAGGAAATACTAATCTAACTATTTAAAAAAGTATAATAATGAGGTAACACTAACACAAGAAATTAGTTTAATTAGGGTATTTCAAAATATTAAATTATCTCGGAAAGAAAGTAATAATTAATTTATATATCTTCCATTGTGCAGTTTGAAATTAAATATCTTGCAGCATTATTTGAGAACTTTGTGATACATTAATTAATTTCCAAATCAAATTTATATATATGGAGTATTTAAGGAGCGGATCATCACGTACTTATAAGTAGTACTGCCAATGGCATATACCCTGATGGCAAAGCCTCACGATCTGCACAACTGCTGCAATGTCGGTTATGATATTGCAGCCCTGATCTACACATATTCATCATGTTCTTGCAAGGCTGATCATGGTTACGGCCACCAAAGTTTTATATGATATATATACTACGTCTATGTATTGAATATTTGTGGTAATTCTTCATATTTTTTTGTTCTCCATTCATATATATATATATATAGTTGCGCCACGTTGGGGAAGGGGACCATGCCCCCCTCCCCCTGGCCCCATCCCTCCCCTCCAAAATTAAAAAAATAATATATTAGTTTTTTTTATGATTTAGTAGAATAATATTAATTTTTTCTTGTATCATGCCCCCTCCATAATCTAATTTAAATATAAATTACATTTCATATAAAATTAAATGATATAATAACATGATGACATATTTTATTATAGATAAAAAAAAGTTAGATGATTTCTAATATATTTTTATTATGATAACATGTTCTTGACATATCATCTATTTTTTTAATATATAAGTTGTATTAAACGTATTTTATTTTTATTATAGATCTTACTATCAAATTGTTCTATATCACATAAAAAACGGTATAAAAATAGAACAAAAAATATTTTATATATTTTATTTAAGTTTTGTTTAACCCCTCCTAACCAAATTTCTGTTCCGTCACTATATATATATACCCATTTAAAAAAAGAGAGTGAACAGTATATCATCACCGGCCGGATATCACTATATATATATATTAATATATAATGAATTTCATAATTTTGTTGTCCGAACGAGCACTGATCTTGTAAAGAGTTGTTATTATAATCCTCATTATTACCAAATGATTAATGATAGGAAAATTCATGTGAAACGTGGAAATTATCAAATTAATTACCACTAATGTTTTGGTATAATCATGATGAACTAGTCGATGATCGGTACGTACCCTTCATGCTTTGACACTGCGCGTGTCGATCGGTATTATATATTGGAGCTCACAATATATATATTTCTGAAGAGGATGCCTAATAGAAAAAGATTGTGCAGTACATCTGATCAAAAGTGTTCCTTCGAGTTTTTTTTAATTATTTTGTTTTTAACTTGGTGGTAATTTGCTTGTTAATTTTTTTGGGAGAAATAACGTCGAGCTAGCTAGCAAGGGTGCCAAAGCTCCGGCCCCTTTATCATGAATAGTGAGAGAGAGAGAGAGATGTCAATTATGTGTCATATACTTACCAAAAAAAGATGAGACATAGAGAGATGCCATTTTTATATAGGAGCTAGCTAGAGAATGTTTCTATATATATATATATGTTGGTCTTAGTCCACATGCATTATAAAGGATCCATGAATGAATACGAACGCTTTATTCCTTTGGTTCGAGTCCTGAATAAAACTGTACGCAATTCCCGATTCCTTCAGACAGATAGTCCCGGTGCCCATCCTCTTTTCAGCTCCTCGGTTTGGGCGGACGCTCAAAAATATTTCAAACCGTCTCTCTCTCTCTCTCTCTCTCTCTTTCTCTCTCTCTCGTACGGATGGAGGAGCTTAATTCCGGTCATGTGCTTTTGGCTATCGAAAATTCCAGATTTCCTTTATTTAAGTAGGGTAAGAGATTGTAAAGAAGGGTGAGATTGACTCCTTTCACTATATATATATATATAAATATATGATACGTCGCTCATCCACCATTGACGAATATCAGTATGTAATATACTATTATTATTATTATTCCTACGTGTCAGCTGATCAATTGAAGTAATTGTTTATGTTCTTGACATGAATACCTGTAGGACTGACTCAGACTGGCTAGGTTTCATCCATGAAACCAAGATTTGATGTATATACCTAGAACCGTCTTTTTTGGCCAGTCTTAATATATAATGCTTTACTTAATTACATATAGAGCGGGCCACACATAGTAAAAATACCGTATCTTAATTTTATGAAATTTGAGAGAGAGAGAGAGAGAGAGAGAGGGCAAAGCTAGGTTTCCTTTAATGCTGGTGCAATTGTGTCCTGCTTTGTCACCACATGCGTTCCACTTTCCGCTACAAACTCGACTTTAGACCCCAAATTTTACCGCATCTACAAGAAAAGCATAGCCCACCTCCCATAAATTTCAATCTCTCTCTGATCTCTCCCCAGCCAAAATCAAATTCTTGACAAGCTACATACCAAACAAGCTTCCATGGAACTCTTCGATCCGTATTATATAGACAAGCTAGCTATAGGTGGATCGAAACCTACCAATAACCGATCCATAAAACATCTCCACACTCCCAGCTCACCATAAAGTTCCCTACACCTATCTATTTTCCTTGTTTTCCCAACCATAAACAATCACCGTTTCCGTCTATCTTTCCTCAAATCGAGATAAATCCATTAAAATCTCAATCTGCAGAAATTCTTCCTTGATAACTTTTTAATCTTCCTGTCGCTGCTATCTTACTTTCAAGTGTTTGAGAGAGTTAAAGATCATGAGAACAGGAGGTTACACTCTGCAACAAACTTTAACTGCAGACGCAACGAGAGTGGTGAACCAAGCCGTAACCCTAGCCAGATGCCGCGGCCATGCCCATGTGACTCCTCTCCATGTGGCAAACACCATGCTTTCAGCTTCCGCTGGCCTATTTCGAACGGCTTGTCTTCAATCCCACTCTCACCCCCTCCAGTGCAAAGCCCTAGAGCTCTGCTTCAACGTTGCGCTTAACCGCTTGCCAGCATCGGCCAGTGCTAGTCCCATGTTGGGCACCAATTCCCAACATCCATCCATCTCCAACGCCTTGGTTGCCGCATTCAAACGCGCTCAGGCTCATCAACGACGTGGGTCCATCGAGAATCAGCAGCAACCCCTCTTAGCAGTAAAAATAGAATTAGAGCAACTCATAATATCCATCTTGGATGATCCTAGTGTTAGTAGAGTCATGAGAGAGGCTGGATTCTGTAGTACCCAGGTGAAAAGTAATGTAGAACAAGCTGTTTCGTTGGAAATATGTTCTCAAAGTACTCCTTCTCTAAGTAGCAAGTCTAAGGAAAGTAATCAATTAGCCCTCCTCCAGTCTGAAGTACCAGTCGGTCAAAGTGGAACAAAAATAGATCTAATTCAGAACGAAGAAGTTAGAAGTGTCATAGATCATTTGATGAACACAAGATCAAGGAAAAGTACTGTGATTGTAGGAGAGTGTCTTGATAATCTTGAGAACACGGTTAGAGGAGTGATGAACAAGGTAGACAAGGGAGATGTTCCTGAAGCCTTGAGAAAGGTAAATTTTATTCAAGTTACTCTCTCCTCTTTCGGACATCGCTCTAGAGTAGATGTCGAACAGAAACTTGGGGAGCTCAAGAGTGTTGTAAATAGCTGTTTGAACCAAGGGGTTGTTTTATATTTGGGAGACCTTAATTGGGTTACTGACTATAGGGCGAGTTCGACTGAACATGAGATCAGGGGGCGTTATTATTGTCCTGTGGAACACATGATCATGGAACTTGGAAAATTGATTTCTGGGATTGGAGAGCCTGAGAGTTTTTGGCTCATGGGAATTGCCACTTTCCAAACTTACATGAAATGTAAATCATCAGGTACTCATCCATCACTGGAGGCTGTTTGGGGTCTTCACCCTCTTACAATTCCTGCAGCCAGTTTGCGCTTGAGTCTGATCACCGCTGACAGGTAAAACAGTACGTGTTGGTAAAGTAGGACATAATTATGAGCTTTATTTCATACTCGATATATACGCTGCTTTCTAAAATAATTTGGTTTTCCGATTAATTTTGGTGAAGAACATATAGTTATTTTATTTTGGGAAGAAAAGTATATACTAAATGAGGAAGTGGTAAAATATAGAAAAGATCGAAGGTTCCCTTTTACATCAGGTCCGAGTTAAAATATGTATCTTTGAGAAGCAATATATGTATATATATATGTAAAACGAAATTGGTAAATCTCATTAATTTCAAGCTTTTCTTTTTAATGCTTCTTTCCTTTAAATCATAGTTGTGCAAATTGGCAGATCAGTTGTAAGTGCTGAAATGTTCAATCACCTAGCCACTGAAATGTCACTTATTATCAACTTTTTGTCTCCAGTACTGATCGACAAAGTCAGTCCACAAACAAGAAAGCTGAAAATGGAAATAGCTCGCTACTGCTTGAAGGTGGGCATGATATGGAAGCTCAAAGCTTGCAAAGCAGTACTTGTAACAGTGTCTCCACTACTTCAAGCCAGCTTCCTGCATGGCTCCGACAGTATAAAAATGAGAGCAAAGGATTTATCTGTAATGACCAGGTTTTAATCGCTTCTCAACCTCCTTATATACTTCGTAATTAAATCCATATAGTTCACCATTAATGCATTATAAAATTTGAAAACTAACTTTTGCTTTTGCCATTATCACTTTATTTTTCAACCAGAACTATGTCCCAGTCAGAGATCACCTTTGCAAAAAGTGGAACTCAATTTGCACTTCAATCCATAAACAGCCCCATTCTTCTGAAAAGACCCGCACATTCTCTTCTTTATCACCTTCTTCATCCACTTCATGTTTTTCACATGATCATCCGTACCCTAATTTGCACCAGATTATCCACCATGAGTGGCCGGCGGCCGAACCCAAAAAGTCGTGGAGGCACCATGACCGTATATGGATTTCTGAAGATTCTAACGTGACCGTTGAACCGAGATTAACAATGGGCATTCCAGATCAGAACGTGGATTCCAAACAACCCTTTTCATCAAATCCTAATTCAACTCATAATTCACCTTCTTCGAGTGAGATCATGATGGAGACAGAGTGCAGCCACAGGTTCAAGGAGTTCAGTGCAGAAAACATGAAGACCCTATGCAATGCATTGGAGAAGAAAGTTCCATGGCAGAAAGATATAATCCCTGAAATTGCAAACACGATCTTAAAATGCAGGTCCGGCATGGCAAGAAGAAAAGGGATGGCGAGAAACAATGAGTTCAAAGAGGAAACCTGGTTGTTCTTTCAAGGTGCTGATACGGAAGCCAAAGAAAAGATTGCTAGGGAATTGGCTAAGCTTATTTTTGGCTCTCAGAGATGCTTCATTTCAATTGCCATGAGCACCTTTTCATCTACAAGAGCAGATTCAACCGAGGATTGCAAGAACAAAAGATTAAGAGAAGAACAAAGTTGCAGTAGTTATATTGAGAGATTCGCCGAGGCAGTTTCGACCAATCCTCATATGGTGTTCTTAGTCGAAGACGTGGAACAAGCAGATTATTTATCTCAAATGGGTTTTAAGAGAGCTATCGAAAGAGGAAGAATTGCCAATTGCGATGGTGAGGAAGTTGACCTTAGTGATGCTATCATCATTTTAAGTTGTGAAAGTTTCAGCTCAAGATCCAGAGCCTGCTCTCCTCCTAGCAAGCAAAAATCAGAAGGGTCTGAAGATCATCAGAAAGGGTCTGCAATGGAGGAGACAAGCCCTTGCGTGTCTCTGGATTTGAATATTTCCATTGACGACGATTGCGCTGCTGATCCGTCAATCGACGAAATTGGGCTTCTCGAGACTGTTGATAAACGCTTTTATTTCAAAATCCAGGAATTATGAAAAAATAAATAAATAAAAAAATGGAAAAGGAAAAAAACTGGAGGAGCATTTCATATCAGGTAGTTAGGTAATTTCTTCTTCATTTTTTTTCTTAGTTCTACGTGTTTAGATTCTCAGAGAGATTTTCGTGACTCGTGAGTGTTGGTAACTACGTAAAATTACAATGTACATATATATTAATACAATATCTATGAACTTTGTCTGAATACCGGTCATGGTGTATTTCCATTATCATTTTGTTCCCTTTTGTGATTAGGCATTTGCTACATACAGTTGTGGCCGAGTGAGCAAGCAGTCGCTTAAAAAAAAATTGAGTCTATTATTAAAAAATTATTATTTTTATATAAATTTTATATTATTTTTTTTAAAAAAAATTATATAATATTTAACTACAAATATCATTTCTCATAAGTTTTTTTTGACTTTCTTCACGTGAGCCACTTCCTTTCCTATATAATTTTCCTTCTCACAAGCTCTAGCCCCATTTTCCATATTTATGATCTATAACAGATCGATCGATGCTTTTAACTTTTTGATCGATTCTCTCATGTTCATAGTAATTAGAGGGTGAAATATTTCCTCCAGTTCATGTAATATGGAATTAATCAAGTCCAAAAGTGTTAATGCATCCACTACCAAGTAGCTAGCCTGCCGGCCATTACTTGATTCCACGGGCGAAGACTCGGTTCATTCATGGAATCATGACATCTCTAACTCTCTATTAATTATAAATTAGTTGCTTTTTTGTTTAATTTGCAATACTGAATCAATATTATATATATAAATATATATATATCGCACAATTCGAGCAGCAAAAGTACGTATCTCCACTAAGCTAAGGCCTTTTAATCGCTTTATTTTTTACTTGTTTAATTAGATTCTGATATTGGGGCGGCTTAACCAAGCTAGCTATAAAAAGAGCCGGAAATAAAATCGTTTGCTTCAATCATATTGGTCGTGACTCGCCTATGCATATTTTGTGGAATCTTTTCCCAATTTAGATATTGATGATTACTAATTCGGTTGCGCGCCAATATTATTTTTCCTTGATTTAAAACTCTTAACAATTATTCAATGGGTAGCCTGAAAATCGTTATGAATCGTCATTTTGAACAAAAGAAACGAAAAATCAACGTCCCCAAAGTGGTAACATGAGCTAGATATATGTACGACCAAGGTTTTCATCCGGTCTCATCATGATGATCATGCCGAGAAAATTTTATAATCATGAACTAATTTTTCTTGCAATTAATACGATAAAAAATAAAAACTCAATCTTAATAGTACTACCATATCTATAATGTCATAATGGAAGGTCCAAACCACACTACCTATAATTCAAAAGAACTAGTCAATAATATAATTTGAGTCTCATTAGAACTTCATGCAATTAATTAGTTGATGATTCATAAAACTAGCAAAGCCTATATATATAAAGGGTGGTGCTATAATGCACAATCAAACTTATACTATAAGAAAATTGTTTATTTGCTGCATTTTTATTAGTCGCAAATAATTCATTTTAGTCCCTAATAATCTATTTTAATCATTAATAGTCAATTTTGTCACTAATGTTGGGCCACTAATAGTCATTTTTCTTGTAGTGTTACCACTCCAGCTTGAGCTTACCTTTAGGCCATGTTTTGCTTTCTATTTTTTTTTTCTTATTATTAGTTTTTATCATTTTAAAGTATTTTTAAAAAAATATGAAAAAAATTTTAATACACAAATAATCACTTCCTTAATTATTAAGTAAAAACAAATTAAAATACATGATATGTCAAATTGAAGTGTCAAAATAGGTGAACAAACTAGCATTTTCCATATATATATATATATATATATATATAAAGGATTTGGAACCCAATATAATATAATAACGCTGGTCATTATTTGTTTATAAAGACTCATCCCATCATGATACATATGTTATAGTTTGCACATTTGTAGACAATAATCAGGAATATTCCGAATTTCATATATACAGCTAATTCTTCATTTATCTATAAAGATATCATCTGCTAGCTAGCAGCTTCTATAAATAAAATAATCATCGTGCATTTATATACATAAGAGGCTGGCGGCCTGACTGGTTTTGTGGTCGAACGGGGAAAAGTTTTGTCACTCAATAGCTAGCATCATGAGTCATGTGCTGCGGTGCATGTTCAAAAGTGAACACATTAAAAGCATCGATCTAGTTTAATTACCTACATAATTCAATGTCCTCACTCAAAACTATTTAATTCGTGACAGAAAGGCATCATTTGTATATATATAGAGCATCTGGCAGCTGACTATGTCAAAAATAGATCATAGAACATGCTTTCAACTTTATTCCACTTGTCCTTTTTTCGCAATAAAACTCACTACAAGCATGCAGGTATCTATCAATTTGCCAGATATATATATATATATATATATACCATATGTGTGTGTGTGTGGGCATCCGTTCTTGAATTCTTATTCATGTCTAGAATATATAGTATGGTAATTGATCCTTATGAATTATTAATCCTCAATAGATTCTACCAAATGCTATATATAATTAAAAGTTAATTGGCTGTACAGTACGCGTGGTACTTAATTCAAGATGAAGAACTTATATGCAATTGGATATGGAACCTTCAAGAGTATACTATCTTCGATCTGCTGTATCACTTACTGTAATTAGTAAAAAGTTATATATACTGATCTACACTCAAAATAGATGAGAAATTACAAAACAGATGAGAAATTACAAAGATTTGGTGGGTCTTAATTCAATGATTCTCTTAGCTAGAGTGCAAAGCTCATTGCAATTGTGGTAGTAGTACTTGATAATCTTTATTATATGATCTTATTTTTGCTTTTTATATATTTTTCTTAATTTTCTATTCAACCGAGTCATTTTAGCTGAGATATTCAATTTCACATTATAAAAAAGTTGAGCTTAGAACAGTACATGATGCAATACTTCAATTTTTCCCAAAAAGTAAAAAGAAAAATACTACTATGCTACCTCAACTTGCCCACTTAATTTGACCGCTCATGTATTTAATTTTTTATTTTTTATTTAATAGTTAAAGAAATGACTATAAGTGTATTGGTGATGTTAAAATATGTTTAAAAAATTATTGAAATAAAAAGCAAAAGAAAAAAAGAAAAGTGCAAATTGCACTAGGGGGCATAGTAAAGCGCATTCTCATTGAATTAGCTATTTGTATTTACAAAATTTGCATAATCTTACAACATTTTATTCAATTTTTATTTTTATTTTTTTTCCACAATGAAAAGCTACACGAAAAATATTATCAATTTAATAATATTTGTTCAATTTTTTTTTCTTTTGATTCAACCGATTGCGAATTGATAATTGTTACGCTAAACAAGCAAGGCAATCAACCGCATCGGGGAAGAGAACTCACTTTGTCGAGTTCGGTCTGGTTCGAGTTCTGAAGGTTATAAAATATCTAGGCTGAAGGTTGCAGCATTTTTTGGGGGTTTTTGTTTATTTTTTTTCCAAAATAAAAAAATACACAAATATATTAATTTATTTTAATAGTTTATTACTTTGCATTGGAGAGAGAAATGATTTTTGAAAATATGAGAGAAAAATTGGAGAGAAATGATATTTTATTACTTTTCAAATGCTACAGTAACTAATAAATTTGAAAATGAGAGTTGATTTTACTGTAACTTATAGTCATTTATTTGCATTTGCCTAATCTAATATGAAGAATTATTGGGTTCTATTATGCAAACACCATTAAATTTGCAAATGCATAATCCAATGAGAATGCTTTTAGGGAAAATGTTATCTTCACCATTAATGGTGTGCACTGTTCCACTTTTATTTATTTATTTTAATTCAATGATTAAGAAAATATTATTTAATAATATTATGATTTAAAAAAAAATGTTTAGGAGTATTAAAAAAATGATGTAAAAAGTTAAAAAAAATAATTAAAATAACACTAACAATGCCTCTAGCATCGTCCAAGGCATAGCAACACCACTCAAATAAAAAATTAGTTGTCAACATACGTTGGAATATTGTGCACTGAAAATATTGCTTCATTCTAGAGACAAAAGAAAGTTTTATAAAGTAAATGAGTACAATATATAAATGTACTCATGAGGACATGCATCATAAAACTACTTATTTGTGAGTAGTTATTTTCTATAAAATGATTATTTTGTGTTAAAACAAATATATTTTCGTCACAAATATTCATTTTAGTTACATATATTGCATCATAAATACTCATTTTTTTGTTATGGATATGAGCACATACGCATTTATATGTTCATATACAAACTTCTATGCATCCATAACTCACTCTCTCTCTCTCTCTCTCTCTATGTATGTATGTATATATCTATTATGTATACACACATGCATATATACTCTATAGGTATATATAATGTATTGCACTTGATCGTAGTAGTACTATCCATGTGCATGTCCTCATGAGGCAAATACTAAGTGCGCGTATTAGGCCTGTCGGGAGGCAAAATTACCATCCAATAATTTTGACATTTTTATTTAAAATTTTCAAGAAAATTTTAGATATGGAATCTTATATCCAAAATCCGGATGAACACTCCTAATACATACACATTTAAATGGATAGTAATATTGCTCCATATGACACATGAAAAAGGACTGTTGGGAGTGGAATAAGGAATGATCCGTAACGTAAGGGTTGTGCAAAGGAGAAGCAACTTTTCTCTTTAGAAGCTGGAAAAAGCAAAATCTTCTCCAACAAATATCAAAAGAGCATTACTTTTCATGTTTTGTGAAAGCGTTCGAAAAAGAATAACTTTTCTTTCTTTGATTTTCGTAACCCCAACATTCTCATCTTTGGAAAGCCTTGAACAGTTGCGGTATGAGGTGCAATTTGCAAAATAAATAATTAAAGTTAAAGAAGAAAAAAGGGTTTAAGAAAATCATAGATGAGCATCTCTTTTTTAAACCTTAAAGATGTTACTACTTTAGAATCACGAAAAGCTCATTATCTTCTTTATACTAGTCGTCTACTTTAACTAAATTAAAACCCTCAAGCATAAGTAGGGAATTTGTCGTTTCTGGCTTTTAAAAAGATTAGGTGTTTGTGGAATTTAAAGCATCATGGAGGCTGACTAGGTGGGTTTCGATCTCTTCTCTCTCTCACACACAACAAACAGCTATTTTAATCTACTAGTAATTAACAATACTATAGCCTCTTCTATTTTTTACTTATCTCTTCTGTAACTTTTATATCTCCCATCTATGAATTGGAGAAGCCTATAACTTCTATCAGTTTAAACCTTTTTTTTTTCAATTAGTTTATTATAAGAAAATAAGTATTTATGATGAATTATTTATGATAAAAATGACTATTTCAATAAAAATATACTCATTTTAATAAGAAATAACTGATTATAAATAAATAATTTTTTTTATAGTGGTTTTTTCATTTTATTATTATTATAATTTTGTTTTTTCGTTTTAAGATTTCTTCCCAATGTTTACTTGCTAAGGTGGCGTAATATTATTAGTTTTGAAAAGTAGTGATCTGGTACTTCTTCTACATATAAATATATATATATATATATATATGTATATATATATATATATAAAGTGAGTATATATTAATTGTGGTTAATTGTGAAGTCTAATCAGGCATCACGTGCAATATGCTCGTGAATTGCCCACAATTATTCCATCTTGAGTTTAGATTATTGTTGTCGTCTAACATTGTACTTTCAAAATATGCCATTCTTTATAGGAAAAGAAGGATTTCCTCGTAATGGCCGTTCGCTAATAGCAAGGAGTACATGAAAAAAGAAACATTGTGGAGAATAAGTAATGGTTGGGTCACATATTATTGCACCACTTGATGCCATTCATTCAAACTTTTAGACTTAAAAAAATATGTGAGATCATGGAAAATCCTAGCAAAGGTAAGCCGGTGTTAAGCAGACACTTGTGATATGATCCAATATATATATATATATATATATATTATTGTTAAAATAGTTAAAAACCCTAGATCAATTCAACATCAATTTGGCATGTCAATATAAAACAAGTTTTCAAGACACATCGATCCTTTACATTATATATTATTGACATGTTAGGTTGAGAAAAATTATTAAAAAAAAAACTAGAGTTTTAAGCATATCTTATTACAAATAAACTCTTCCCATATTTTTAGCAGCATGAAAGGTGTGTATTCCATGCCAGTTTGCAAGTAGAATGACTCTGTGAGACATCTAGTCTGAGACAAACTAAATCAAATACTCTAATAGCTTTTCACATTTTTTGATTAATAATTTTTTTAATTCTACAAATCATTTTTTCTTGTGATCTACCTTTTTTGGTATGACTGCATCAAGATCATTGGCTAAAGGGTTCTTTTGTGAAATCTCTAATTATTTATTTTATATGTTAGCTCTCCCTCACTTATGGGTCATCATGCATATTCTTCCTGATCAATAAGTAAACCCAGTAAGTGAAATATCTAGTTTAATAGGATAGAGTCATGAATCGAGTTTAAGAGATCTCTACTCTCATATATATCATGTGAAATCATCATTTGTACAAAAAGTTTAAGCTGATGAAAAAAATATATATTTTATTATTTATTTTTATATACTAACACTTTCAATATGAATCCTTGATTTCTCGGGTGTAAAATTAACTAAAGTGGGTTAGTAACGACTTGACAAAGTTATGCTCATTTCAAAAACTTGAATTTGAAGTTTTGCAGACAGCTCCCACCGCGTATTTAGCCTCATTTCTCAATCTTTTCAGTAGTTTAAAAAAAAAATTCTAGAGGAAATTCTCACATCCTACACACTCACTGCTCACCCACTAATAAAATATGATTTTATTTTTTTATCCTATTTTATTTTATGCTTAAAAATGTTTTGTGTGCAGGGTGTGGAACTTCTTTCTAGCATAAGTACTCGTAGTTTCCGCCGGGTTTAAAAAACAAAAAGGAAAAAAGAGAGATTTTAAAAGAGAGGTTGGGGAAGAGTAGTACAAAGGAATCAATTTTATTCAATTTATTTAAATTAAAAAAAAACCAGAAAAAGGTTAAAAAACAATTCGATTTTTTCAATTATCAAAACAACCTTTTCAAATCATAAAATAAATTTAATATTAAAAAATATAGTTTAACAATAATTTTTCAATTATTAATTATTATTTTATCTTATCTTATCTATAAAAATAAACCAGACAGATTAAATTTGTTTCTGAGAGAGTTTTGCGATTTTGTTTCTGTGAAAGTTTTGTGATTTGATTAACTGGGTGATATTCCTGTAATGCAGGAAACAATATATATATATATATATATATTTCTTGTTATAATTATTTGATCGATGTGAGAGGAGTGGGATGGAATCTATTTTTTATCCCTAAAAGCAGGAAGATGGAGAGTAAAGTAGTGCCTTCATCAATAAATAAAAAAATATAAATATCTAAAAAAATGAGTATTAATTCTAAAAAGTTGGCAACTCTTTTTAGAACAAAAGTTGTATCTTTTTCACTCCTCCTCATGGCTCTAATTTATAAACACCTTCTTACTGGGGTTAACTCTGATATAATATTGCACGCATCTTTTTGCACATTCACATTGCTCATCTTTTTAGCTCTTAGAAGATCTTATAAGTAGTATATAGCAAAAATAGAAAAAAAAGAAAAAAAGAAAAAGTAATTGTCTGGCCTCGAAGCTAAATGAACAACAAAAAGACATATACGGGTGGGGTGGTGATGATAAAGGTTCCAAAATCGACCAATGCCATCAATGCATCATGCAGCCACCGAAAGACACTATATATATATATATATATATATATATTTATATATATTAATATTGGAACGCATATATATATTGTTTAATAAGTTTAATTATTTGTAGTGTATTAATGTTTAAACATACCATCTATCTAGTATACTTATACGTACCACACACCAACTTAGTCAAAAGTGGGCTAATTTCTACATCAAGTGTTGACCTTATATTTTTTCTAAAAATTAATTAAAGTGGCATAATAAAAATGAGAATTTAACTTAGGAAAATGGGGAAAGTGGTTTTACTGTAGAAAAAAAAAACCTGTTTGAGATGAAGAAATCGCATGCAAAGAACGACGATTTGTGAAATTTGGTTGTGTATTACGGGTTGGATTAAAGACCGAAACAAATATGAATGAAATTTGGGGAATTGGTTTTGTTGTAGAAAAAAATGGGGGAAGTGGTTTGAAGCTGAAGGACAGAGTCTGGATTACGACTTGGTCGACTCCAAGTTGATTGAGTGCGTCACGGGGCCTCGCGGCTTCAACCAAATTACATAAACTCGATTACGTGTTGCATTACCATTGAGGGCTAGTGTATTTTTAGTTTTACCAACTAGACCGAATCGTAGGTTTTCTCTTCTTTAAACTCAATGGTACTAGCCCAAATATTTGCATCGATGAAGTTTTTTCTCCCTTAACTAATTATATAATGCATGGCCAAAGCATTTTCAAAAGTTTGTTGGGACAGCCGCCCGAATGTACTACATAATATACGTAGTCTTAGTGAACATGCAGGTCTTAAACTAATTAATCTGTGCTTTATTGATGGGGCCAATTATCTTATTCTCACGTACCCTTATTGTATTATTATTCTTCCTTTCCTAGTAAGAGCCAACGCGTTTCCTTTACTTTTGGAAAACTTTTGAAACCACCACCACCAAATGAATACCTAATTAACTTTTTGGAAATCTAAATTCTAATCATATATGATGATCTGATCTCTGTATGTGGGCTTTCATCTATCTGCTGCATGCCTTTTCGATGATCGATCAAATAATATAATTGGGAACCTCTTTATCAGTACATATGATCTTGCCCTTCCACCTAATTCCACCTTTGTCCATGAACTACTTATTAAAATAATATTTGGAAATCCATATAATTTCGTTCTTTCACTTTCACGATAAGAAAATTACTTATAATTTACAGGTTATTAATTTTAACGAAATGATTATTTATAGTTAAAATGAGTCATAAATAGTATTTTCATAGTAAATAATTACTTATAAAAATCTTTTTTTTTTTGTAGTGTTTGAGAATTAATTGACTGATCATTGTTCAAATTGAATAAGCAAGGTTGAATTAATTAGCAATATACAATTCGAAGGAGGAAAAAACTTTTAATATTAGATTTGCATTATTCTCAAATTCTAACTCACGATTCGAATTCGTCTTTTTGCTTAATTATATAACATAAATGTTTTTACTGGTCTTTTTTTTTTTTTTTTGGTTGCAAAATAGTACAAAACACGACAAAATAGTCCAATATTTGAAAGACATTTCTATTCATTCAGTGATCAAAACTAGTTAGCTTAATTGGCTTATAATTCGAACTTATTTTCCTTTAATTAATTTCATATTAGGTTGGGGAGGCCGCTTTAATTTTATTGCCTTTTAAGATGATTGGGCAGTGGCCAAGCATGGCTCCATCTTAGACATGATAAGTGGAACCAACAGTCAATAACGTACAATCCTTTGGATTCTTCTGAAGTCTTAAACAACTCTTTTACGCAACTTAAGTGGAATCAGCTAGCGTACGTATTAATTGATGACGATATCTTCTCGATCCTTCAAGATTGCCTCATTAACAATTAAATTAACAAGCCTAAGGAATCTACAACTTTCTCAACAACCAAACATAGCACAAGAAAAATTTGAAATTCTTCTAATTAAGCCAGCGCCAATCTACGTACACACTAGTACCTTTTTTTTATTTTTATTTTTTAAAGTGGCTTCAGCAGACAAAGATTCTAACAACGGTCCTAGCTAGTATTTCTGATTTTGAACAAACAAAGACAAGCTCATGCGATCAAGGCCCATAACAGGAACTGTTATTGAATTGAGACCCACCAAAAAAGGATAAAGGATTGTTGGCATCTGGAAAAGACAACGATTAAGACAAAGTTTCCACACACCTTGAGCCTTTTGTAGACTTCGAGAAAAGGGGAGCTAACAAATGGCTCTTTTGCACAAGGTCACTGTCGATCTATTCCTTCCTCTTTACTTTCTCTTATACAAATGACTTCGTTTTTTGGTTTTCTTCTTTTCCTTCCCTTCCCTTATGCATAAAAGTAAGGGAAATCTCGGATCCAAAAGTCCCTTAACAATCTGTAGATAAATATTCCCCAGCCATAGTTTCCTCTCTCTCTCTCTCTCTCTCACCTATATATGCTTTTTATGGATTTATCATTTGAAAGTGATGAGCTTGAGGGATCCAAGGAGAGAGTATAGGAGAGAGAGAGAGAGAGAGAGAGAGAGAGAGAGAGAGAGAGAGGTACAATCGCCATGATCGATGTTCGTTTTGGTTTTTGTGTATGGATCTGTGGGCCGGTCGGGGTGGTGGTCTTTGCTATAAAAAGCTCGGTCAAGGATGTCACGCCCGCGAATAAGCCTGAGAATATGTAATGTGTCTGAGTAGTGATGATTAATGGATTTTGGAGCTTTTGATGAACGTTACGTCGTTTTCCAAAAGCATGTAATTATACAGAGAGAACAAGAGAAATTAGAGCAGCTAGCAGCTAGCTAGCTAGCCAAAAGTACTACATCTCTGAAAGCCATCAGAATATACGAATTATATGGCATCTTGGAAATCATATGTACTACGTGTTTTGCATGTTTAATTTACTGCACAATGTCTCATTTGCAAAACTTTTGTCAAATTTCTCTAATGAACTTCCAAATTCAAAAATCAGATTCAATGAACTTACGTATAATAAACAAAGGGATATAATATTATGTATAATATTCATGATCATATCAATATATACCATATAATATTAATAAGAGATCGATATTTACTCATGTACTATATATACAACCGCACAAATAAAATATCGGACGAAAAATAAAATATATAACTATACATCTATATATATATATAATATCATTAACTAACATGCTCGATCATATTAAGAATATTTATGTCATCATGAACATGTTTATTTTGTTAACATGAGGACTACTAATTTCTCCGACCAGAGTTAATGCTCGGTCAGCTTGCATAATTTTAAATTTATTACTGCCCCGGCCCGGCCCGGCCGATAATGACAAAATAAAATTAAATAGCTAAAAAGAAATTGTTTCATATTTTTTAGCCCAATTGATTTGGAACGTCTGGTCTCTTTTTTCTTTCGACTTTCCAATCCGCGCGCGTCTTGTCCAGTGATCTGAGCCCACATTTACAACAACTTCCAGCCTGAACCCAGAAAATTCAGTACCTATACCATATATAAGATGGACTAGTACTTTTGATAGAGGAAAGTACTAGAGATGACTCTGAAATAAACAAATTACCCAGTTCATGCGTCCATATATATAAGGCATGCAGTTATTAATGATATAGCAATTAACTAGCATGGACCAAACAGACATGAATTCATTATTGGGCCAGGCTTCTAACGTTTACAGGCCCTAGGTAGTAGGTTATACCGTACCTTAATATTACTGATCTGCTAAAGACATTAGCGTAAAGGCGCCGCGCTAGAACCTTACAATTTATAAGGCGTATAAATCCTTTTCACTCACAAGTCACAAGCTGGTGTGTTATATATATGGACAGTTGACCTAAATCATGGCCAGAAACATAGAAAGTTGCTTTTCTTCATCTCATCTTATCCGTGTCTCTAAGACTCACTACAACCAAATAAATAAATATCTGTAACAAATTATTTACGATAAAAATAATTATTTGATACAAAAACAAACTTATTTTATCAAAAAATAAACATTTTAATAAGTTATAAGAATTAGCTGGTCACAGATGTACAGTTTTTGACAGTCTAAATTATTTTTAACAAAACCTATATTAATGCCGCATCATGCATGCTCGATCCATGGATACGTACACATGCATGCTGCAGCCAACTAATTAACTACTTTATTACTCCTACTCGTGCTTGCAAATAAATCTCGTCCGCCCAGCTCATTCAAATTTTAAATGCAAGTCCTTCTCAATACCACATTGCTGTCTACGTCATCATTAACTCTTTCTCTAACTTGATGGATATATGAATAGCCTTTTCCCGTGATGATCAACACCCCCAGAGTAGCTAGCCACAATTTTGATTTCTAGTACCTTTTAATTATCCATCCAAATCTATCTCCCATCATTAAACAAGTTCGTTTTCCTTCAAATTACTCGCTTTGTCTAAACACACAGCTTGCAAACAAATAAACTATAGCTGATCTGCAACAAAACCTAGCCAGGCAATCTAGCTCCACTAATTATTTGAGTCTTCGTTTTTGTCTGACGTATGAGTTTAATCTAGTACTACTGTCAGCCATGATTGGTCGACCGAGCAAGCTCGCCTCGTATCTCACCGCAATGTTCGCGGTGTCTCTCTTAGCTTTACTCGTTCAGCTATTCTGGGTGCTCCAGCGCCGGCGAAGACTCCGGAGACAGAGTATCGAGGATGGCGGAAACTCATTCTACAGCGCCCCAAAAGAGCTCCTCCACATCTTCTGCTGGGAAAAGCAGTCCCGCATCGAACCCAACGGAGCTCCTCCCCCCACTCCATCTACTTCCCAAATAACGACGGATGTCGATGATGTTTTCAAATGGCACGTACTGTACGGACAGTCAAGGATTTTGTTTACGATCAAGGAGGAGGAGAGAGAAGGTGTAGACTCTGAGAACTGTTCGTCGTCGGAGAACGGAACGAGGACTAAGAGGGTGTGCACGGAAGAGGTTGTTGGGGTACTTGCGAGGTCTTTGCCGGTCGTGGCTGTGAAGATTGACGTAGACGAAGCGACGCCGTTCTCGACGCCTTGTGCTTCGCCACCTTACTACACTCCTTTGCCATCCCCTACTCGTGAGAAATAATATGGGACTTCGAGAGGAAGAGAAAGAGATCACGAAACAATCTGTTAATGAACGGCAGCGAGAATAGCCCGATGATCAGCATGCTTTTCCGGCAAATAACAAGCTGTTGCCGTTTGTGGGCATAGATATATATATTTTTATTTTATACATGGGGGTGGCCGTGAATATCTCCGGCCGGGGATCGACCATTTGCTGGCAGTTGAGCTTCTTTAGTATTTTTGTAAGATAGATCTATTTCCCAACAATCTATCCAAAATCATTGACGTTTCAATCTTTTTCTCGATCGGTTTGCTTTGGTCATGCTTTTGGGAATTGTGGGTGAACAGTATTATTACAATTGTGTAGTGAAAAAGCAAAATTTTAATAATAAATATTATAAGAGGTAACTATTTAGATTAAACCCAAATTTCGTTAAGATTAGATTTCTAATTTTTAAAACCTTACATCATTACCAATACAATAATCATTTTTTAGATCACACTGCCGGGTTTTACTTTGTAAAACAAAAAAGTTTTGACATAGTCGGTGTAAACTGTAAACGAATATAATGGGCCTTAAAGTACATTCGCCGAGAAGATTGGGCCATAAATGCAGGGCTTCTCAATGGAATACAAATACGGGCCGGATAGAGTTCCATCTCAACGAGATTCGGGTAGAAAAGTAATTAGAAAGAAATTTCCAATTAGATAATAATAAAGAATATTTTTTTTATAAGTACTTCTGTGTGCGAATCTCACGAGAATTTTGAAAAAACAAAATTCTACAATTTTTTTCAATACTAATTTTATTTTTATTTTACAAAGATTCACAGAAAGTATTTTCCCAAGTACTTCATGACCCAAATGTCTCATGTTCGCAATGCAATGTTCGGCAGTGGGATCTACTAGTCTACTAGATGAGGGACGAATCTGATGTGTGGCGCTCTCCAAGGGACTTGACATCCTCTTGTAATATTGGTTTTTATTTCCTGTAATGCATGTTAATTGTCTATTAATGCTCCACTGCATGGACAAGTTTGCCAGTGAGGCAAAAGCCTTAGGAAATTAATTAGACTAACAAAGGATATGCAGCGCATTTGAATAAAATTTATAGATGAGATGAGTTCTGAAATTGAATAAAATATTTTTTTAATATTATTATTATTTTGAGATTTGAAAAAATTGATTAGAATTTAAAAAATTTGAATTGCTTATTATCTTTTGTATTTAAAAAAATATAATGATAAATTTGAAATGAAATAATATGAATTGAAATAAAATGAGTTTTAAATACAAACGAAGCCATAATCATGAGTAAGGTCATAGATCTTAATTCGTGCAGACATATTTTCTTTATAAAAATAACAAATAACAATATGATTTAATATATCTTAATTACTTATATAAAAGGAATAATTTTCTATCTTAAAAATTATACAAAAATATCTAAGTACTTCAAATAAATAATATTATCCACAATAGTCAACACAGGCAATAATAAAAATTCTAAATATCTTAGATCATAAATAACGCGTTTATCTCTTTAGAAGTCAGCACGATATTTGAAAAAAAAAAACCTCTAGAAAATTTATCATAATTATAAATGAAATATTTGGATAAGTGGTTTAAATTAATAATTTGGAGGGAGTATAGGATGGGGCATGTTCCTCTAGCTCTGCCTTCTTATTTAATTGTAGTACTAGTGCTTCAGGTGACACCCACGTAATTATTCACCTACTCCTTCTTGCCCAAATGAATTCAAGGCTTTTATTAACATTTTTTTTTTTACATATAAATTGTAAAAGGTTAATAGATAGCTATGTTAATTTGTTATTACTTTTAGCTATATATTTATAATTAATTATATTATTAGTGTGGTTGGTATCTGATAGCGCCTAGCCATTTCAATTTTCAAGCGTTAGATGTCATCAACACCTTTATTCAATTCAACACCTTCGACTCTATCTCTTGTTTTAATTTCTTGGTTGCAAGCGTGTAATCGTTCATCTTTTTTGACAAAACCCGTGGATTTAAAATATTTCTGATCATATATATAATATCTATGAACAAAAAGTAAACACCAAATTGAAAACGCGTGAGAAGAAAACAAAAACATCTTATGCAACGTATGCAAAATAATATCATATTATTCATACGCCTATATATATATATATATATAGCTCACCCACTAGGTAGAAAATCTAGAGCCTAACCATCGTCTATGGATCATTACATGATATGTGACAGAAATTCAACATGAATTAAGAAAATAATAAAGAAAGGAGTCGAAGACTAGGGGAGGCAAATCATGATCGATTAGAAATCAATGTCGCATTTGGTAGTCTGAAAGCCACTCGCTACTTTTCCATTAGAACTCAAAGGAACCTTCAAGTCGCACTTGATCTTGGGCTTCATCCGCCATGTCTTGATCTTACCCAACTTAAACCTAATCCGTAGATAAAGCTTAACATCAACGTCAAAAACCCCGACGCTATTATCTGAATTAAACCTGGAAAGCTCATCTGCTCCCAGCAAAACAACTTGCAGCCCTTTAAACACTGGACTCAAAACGGTCGTGTTCTTATGCCCTTGGTAAAACGGGGGAAGCGACACCGTACTAAACCTCTGATCCTCGAAATAGGCCCTGGCTTCGATGCGATCGTAGTATATGCCAATCTTTTTGTTGGGATTTCTAACGTTGATGTCAAGAGAAAGGTTGTAGTGAAGCGTGTTGTTGTTGGTGGTGAAGTTGAACTGAGTAAGCGAGGCATCGGTGACATGAAACTTGATCCTGTTCGGGCGGAAGATGAGCCAGAAGATGAGGACCGCGAGGCCTAAAACGATAGCAACGGTGACAATGAGCTTAAAAAGAAAACTGAAAAGGCAGCCGCAGCAGCCGCAACTACGGTTGTTGCCGTGACGGTGATAGTATTGATTAGGCGGTGGAACTGCCGGGCCGTAGTATGCTCCGTTCAAGTGAGGTTGTTTCTCTGCCATGGCAATTAACCAAGAAAATTTTACGTAGGAGAAGAATCAAGATTGCTGATCAAGAAGAAGATCACCTAGAGAATATTATGACATGATAGAGTGGGTGGGTATGGTTTCATATATATAGAGCTTTGTGAGGAGTAAGTGAGCCACGTAGGCTTCGAGTATATAATATGAAAAGGATTTTAAAAAAGCCGCGTGAGACCGTGTCAAACCTATCTCATTGATGAGAATATTGCTTTAGATTTAGGAAAGTTTGTTGGTTTAATTGTATGTGAACAGAGAGAAGGATCATCCGAAAATCTCTACAATTGATAAATAGTCTGAATTGTAAAAAAGTAAAATTAGAAAAACGCGGCTTTTTAATGTTGTATTAATGTTGTTTGTTTATCTCTCTCTCTCTATATATATATACATATATTCAGCAATAAAGAAATTAAAAACGCGGATTCAACCCTGGAGAAATGAATGGCGTGCAAGTCCTTCTTTTAAGGAAAATTCTTAAATGAGAAGCAAGCTCATGATGTTATACTTGCTGAAAATATCATTCAAAAAATTTACAACAAGAAAATTGATTATCTATGACCATCTATTTTCTATTAAAATAAATTATTTTATGCAACAAATAATCATCTTTATTGTAAATAATTTATCACGAATACTAATTTTTATTATACGTAGTAAAATGGCTCACATCAATATGATATATAAGGTATGAAAGTTTACGGCCATTAATCATGAATGTTTGATCACCAAACATATCCAACTAGATCTTGTGTAATTACATGAATTATATGCATCAAAATCCATTTTAAAATGTCTGTTTGAAAAATAAATCAATGCATATATATTCCACATGAAAAGAGTACGTCTCTAATGCATAATTAGCATTACAGTCGATCGGATGATATATTTTTAGGAATCTGAGTCCTTACATCCTAACCTTCTGTTAAAAATAATAAATTAAATTAAGAAAAATAATCATGAAAATTTAATATCTGGCACTGCCTATTATTAATTAAATTAACCTGTAAGTATATACGTATGTTCAGTTAACATTCATTGATTTTATTCATCTTATCAGCTTCGGTTAAACTCGGTAACAAAATATACATAAATGATTTGTCATGTATTTATACGACCAGGTCTACAATAGTTCAATTGGTACCTCTGTTACATAATTTAAAATTTTGTTTAAAATAAACAAATTAAGTAAATGGAGTGATTAGCCATGTACGTAATTAGAGTCATGATTACTTGATCAATAGCTGAAACATTTCTTTCAGGGTCCCATGTTCCCAGCTCGTTGTTTTCTTTGGTCTGAGTACTACGTGCCTAGATCTGCCTGCAAAAGTTATACAACCTCTGGGAAGAACGTCATAATTTATGGCCGGGCGAAAATTTTTTATTATTATTTTTTCACACTCTTAATCAATCACAAGATAAAAATTTATATGATTTAACGACATGCATCATGTATACAGAGTTGCAAAACATTTTAATATGTTAAGGAATCATATAAAAATACACTTTCGAACAATTTTTTACTATTCAAAACCATATATCATATTATACAAAATAAAGCATATTTATAAAATTACACAACAAAAATTAAATTTTAATTTTTCTACTACATTTGCTCGAGTAAATTATTGAGTGCGTATTGAGTAAACTTTTAGTTTGATTTTCTCATAAGTTTCGAGTTAAGTGACGGTCAAGCGAGCTCTTTACCTGAATTTTGTTCAAACCCACTTTTAAGCGAGACTCGAACGAACTTTCTATATGAATTTCACTTAAAAATCATAACGAATTATTATCAAGTTAGATCATCAAATTATCTGACGACCATAACAATCAAGCTCCACAAAGCCATCACTTTTATCATTTTTTCGGTTGTACAAGATGAAAGCTCATCAGACTGAATGGATGAAGTGTTTTCCAAGTCTCGAATATATATTGTGATAATCACGTCCATTCGGCCATTGATAAAGCTAGACATGATCTGAGGGATAAGTATCTATTTGTTTATTGTTGGTAGGGCTGAATTCTTTTTTTTTTTAATCTGTGACTTAAGTCTCTGTTGCAGCTCTAAGATCAACATGTTTAAGATTAAAATTTTTATTTATCGAAGACATTGACTTTCTCTAATGGAAAACGTACAATGTACGTTTGAAAATGATCGACCTTATTTAAAAAAAAAAACAATCTTTACAATAATGGATTATACAAGTATTGCGTTTTTTTTAAAATAATAATATAGAATCTACATAAAAAATTAAATAACTTTTTAATAATAAACTTTAGTGCTTTTAAAAACAATTAATTATATGATAGTTGCATACTCTATGACTATATTGCATTATTATTTTTTATTTATTATATAATAATCAAATGATGTAAATTATATTAATTAATATTACCCAAAGTCAAAGATATGACTATATCCATGATTTATAGGAATCATTAAAAACTCAAGAATGGTGAATATCTCCATGATTTTATTTTTTTACATGCATGCATGACGATGTCATGAACAATACAAATACGATATTTAAAACCCAATAATAAAGATTAAACAAAGAAATAGTCACTATTTCAAAAAAAATAAAAATAGTCATCTACTATATATATAATATAATATATATACTCCTGCATATAATCTCATAAGCAACCTAGATACATAATCGTGCAGTATGCAAAAATAAAAAGGCTAAGTACATCACGTAAAATTATAGAAATAAATAAATAAAACACTCAATCAAATTTATATTAAGAAAGCACGCAGGATCGATCATCAGAAATCGATGTCACACTTGGTAGTCTCAAAACCACTTGCTGATGTCCCATTAGAACTCAAAGGAACTTTCAGTTCGCACTTAACTTTGGGCTTAAACCGCCAAGTCTTGATCTTTCCCACCTTGAATTTAATCCGAAGATACATCTTGACATCAATGCTGTATACCCCAGCGTTCTTCTCAGCATTAAATTTCGAAAGCTCATCAGCACCAAGCAATACCAATTGCTGCCCAGCAAACACTGGGCTCAAAACACTAGTATTCTTATGCCCTTGGTAAAATGGCGTCAAATCCACCGAATCGAAGCGCTGGTCCTCATAATAAGCCCTGACCGAGATGAGCTCATAGTAGACTCCAATCTTCTTGTTGGGATTTCTGATGGAGATGTTGAGCGCAAGATTGTGGTGAAGGGTTTTGTCAGCGGTGAAATTGAACTGGGTGAGTGAGGCATCCGTGACGTGAAACTTGATGTTGTTGGGACGAAAGATGAGCCAAAAGATGAGAATTGCAAGGCCGAGGGTGACAACCGCGGAGATTACGACACTCGAAAGGAATCTGAAAAAACAGCCACAACAGCCACACCCGCTGCCACGGCCAGGTCGGTGGTAGGATTGGCTTTGTGGCGGTGGAACTGAGGGACCGTAGTATGCCCCATTCAAGCTGCCATGGACTTGTTTCTCTGCCATGGTTCACAAAGCACGACAAACTAATAAAAAGAGAAATTAAGTACTGGGTTGTAAGACTGGCGTAAGAGAGGAATAATGCTTGTAATTTGTATATGAGTTATTCTACAGAATAGCCATTGTAGCAGTGCACTCAATGCACTCATGACGTGACAATCCTTTCTTGTGATGGTCAATTTGAATTTTTCAGAGTGTCCATTCGAAATTTGTCCCGCAAAAACCCTTCTCCTCACCCGCATCACGTTCATCTGCCCAGCGCCACTCGACAACTCCTCCGTCTGCCAGCGCCACCACTCCCCACGAAGACCCCCTTCCTTCCTCAACAAGAAATCTGTGTCGCCCTCCTTCCTCTGCCATTTAAAATCTACAGTTCCCTGGGTTTCATCTCCCCATTCGAAAATTGCAGTTCCCTAGATTTCATCTCCCCATTCAAAATCTGCATTTCCGTGGGTTCGATCTCGTCAGCAGTTCCCTCTTCCGTACGGATTCGTCGCACTGCCCGCATTGTTGCTTTTCACTGCTCGTCTCCCGAATGGCCCCGTCTGTGGCCGCCAATAGTGGTCTATTTCAAAAGAAGGGTCTGTGTTTTTCTCTCTTTCTCTCCATTTTGTTTCCATTTCCTAACATCCCGTATCTGTTTTCTCTCGTTCTCTCCAGTTCTGCCCTTGATGCACGATCCGACGGAACGTGATGCACTAATAGTCTAGCAGGCATTAAGTGTAGAGACACAGAACCTAGAAGCTGCCACTCAAGTAATCTATTCTGAGTTCTCGTACCCCATCCCAGATACAGCAAGTATATCACTCAAAATTTGGGATTCCTCTTGAACATGATATTGAAAGATGTGCCTCTGAAGATCATAAAAAGGTAAAGTTTCTTTCTATATTTCTCAATCTTGCTTTTGCCAAATATGGATATTTTGCTTTTGAGAGATACATCCTTAGCTTTCCATTTTAGGATAATTTTTTAGAATTTTTTCATCCAGTTATCTCATTTTTGCTTTTTTTTTTTCCTGTCACAAGCTTTGCATTTTGAAGAAAACGCCGAAATTTTTATAGTTTTGTTTTGATTTTTTTTTTCTCACTGATATTTTGTAGAATATCTGAAGGCATATGGCATGTGCATTGAAGATTAGGCGTATAAAAGTAATAATTAGATCCAATAAAGTCTCATGCAAAAAAAAAAATCCCAATAAAGTCATTTATGGCATCTGTGTTAGATCATGGAATAGAGGGAGATTCTTTGGTCCTGACACAAGTGTAATTTTTGCAATACTATATATCTGTAGTGAGGGGTGACCTGATGCATGATTATTATATGAAGAAGGAGTCGGAGCTAACCATAGTGATATGAATGTCCGATCGACTTCTATATGCAAGTAGAACGTCGGATGCTCACTTTGCTGATCCGAAATTGACCAATACGATCTCCGGCTCGGGTGAGTCCCGACTGTGTTGTGTTGCTTGATGAAAGAAGCTGATCTGGGTGGTTCAGCTGGACTCTTTTAGAGAGGCATTATATTCCCCATCTTCTAGACTTTCTTGTCATTTATCCCATTCTGTGATACGGATCTTGTGGCCCTGTAATTCCCTTTCCATCATCATTGTTCTTTAAAGCAATCCCTTAATCCAACAAAACATTGAGCACTTGACTTTCAAGACAAAAAGAAAAAGTGGGATAGGTGAAAATGCAATAAAAACGGTTGAGAAACTGCACCTGAAGTTATTTTTCTATATTGCCCCCGATAGTTGTGAATCAGGTTTGATGGCACAATATTGATACTGTATCTGGATTTCACAACTATTGAACTTAAGTTCTTTTACTTCTAATTGTGAAAAGGAAAAGGGATTTTAGGCACACAGCACACTTATAGGGTTTGATGCAAATGGGAACACGAACTATTAGTAATGAATTTCTGACAACAAAAATTCTTGAAACAGTTCATGTGGGAATCCATTGTGCACCTCAATTGTTTTTAAACAAAGTTGATGGGGTGTATACATTGTCTCACTACTTTGCACGTGTTCCACTTGTATGTAATAAAAACGCTTTTGCACGTTTTCTTTCCACTATATCATCTTCTGAATGCTATTGCTACTGCAGAAGTAAACATAATATGTTAACCATGGCACATTGTTTAACATAGATTCATGACCCATGACATCTTAATAACTACTATTTAAAATGAGTATTGTAGGATTCCCAAATAAGAGAAATCAAAACCACCACCTAGATAGTTGACTATGTATAATATTGTACCTTGAATGACATTAGAATAGAACAGAAGAAAGTGCAGCGAAATTCTCTTTATTCTAAAAGTGCTTTTTTGTCTCCTGTCTTTCTGTTGAGAATATGTTGTATATAAAATCTGTAACTATTGTTTTTGTTCGTGTTCTTCTGTATCGGTGTAAACCTTGGCATCAATTCCAATACTTCAACCTAGCTGTTAAAGAGACGGACAATTATAAGAACAACTTAAGCCTACTAATCATAACATTTTTTGCTACAAACATGTTTGTAAGTACAAAAAAAAAATCATAACATTTAATTTTTATGCAGTGGAATACTTCTTTTATCAATCATTTACCGGAAGACATTAGTTTTGCAAGATTATATATATATATAAACCTTGGCATCAATTCCAATACTTCAATCTAGCTGTTAAAGAAACGGACAATTATAAGAACAACTTAAGCCTACTAATCATAACATTTTTTGCTTTTGTTTATAAGTATAAAAAAAAATCATAAAATTTAATTTTTATGCAGTGGAATACTTCTTTTATCAATCATTTACTGGAAGACATTAGTTTTGCAAGATTATATATATATATATATATATATATTAAACTTCCTAAGAAAAATGGCCAAATAGATGTTTTAGTAGTCATGAGTTCAGTTTTTGCAAATTTTCTGAGGTATGGTTTTCCGTCATTTCTTTAGTTATATATATATTTATTTTAATTTCTTGGGTTGAAAAGTTCTGGACTTCAAAAATACTCTTGATAGATTCCTTATAATAGAAATGTTGAGTGTAGTATTCTTGCATTTCTGATTTGCATTTGACCTGGTCCTTCTAGAAGCATTTCACTTACTTTCTGCATCTAAATGCCTTGTTTCTCAATTGCAGAGATCCCCTGTGCTGGGCATATTGATAAGGCTGAATTTCATAGTGGAGCACATGTTAAGTTTGCACCCTATTTTGGTAAGGAGCCGATGGAAAAAATTACGATTCCGGTTCCCACCTCTGAGTAAATTATTTTAGAGCACCTCAGCAAGCATTGAAGCTTAATTATGAGATTAAGTTTGTAAATAGTCTTACTGAAGCTGCTCAGATTACAGAATTATTAGAGGATCGGCTTTGATTTCTTCATTTACAAGATCTTCACAAAATTTAGAGCTCAAGAGGGCCGGACAAATAATGTTTTGTTATATCTTCAAATTTTATACATTAGATGATGCAATGAATGAAGTGTATGCTTCATGAACCATTAGTTGTGATAATTCTCAATGTTACAGGAAAATAAATTATGAATGCACACTTTTGGGAAGTTTTTATCTTCTAGAGTTTAGAGCATTATGAATGCAGCAATATTGCATAATGATCCTAGCAGTGAGAATATTGACATTCAGGTGAAATGTAGGGTAACCAGGTTGATGGAATAAAGTGCAATTTTTTATTTTCAAGTTTGATTCTTGATGGCCAAGGTTACTAGTGGCACATTAATAAATCTCTTAGTCCCTTCCATGATTCAAGTAAAACATTCAAGGCTGTCATAACTATCATAGAAACATTTGAGGCCAAGGAGTTTTTAACTTCTAGAGTTTTGCTACCCATATTGATATTGTCGTTCTCCACCGCCTGCTTTTCCATGGAAAGTGTCTCCATGACACCATTCTCGATTCTTACATGACATCATTGCAAAGTTCGAGGGAAGTAACATTCTCGATTCTACATGACAACATAGAAAAAGTTCAAGAAGCAAATGTTCTAGTTGCATTTCCTTTTGATGCTTGTCAATGTGACATAATGAGGCACTGCTTTGAGATGAGTAGTCAAACAATAAACATGATCTCCCTACGTGTTCAAGAATTAAGAATAAAGCAAAGAATAAAAAAGTAAGATTTGATCAAAGGAAAAAATCTACTTTGTCCTGTGAGCGATGAAGAAACACAAATGATTTCCAAACGACAACTCCCAAATTGCGGTCAAAGCCCTCTCCTTGCACTCTTTAGATAGTCTTCCCTTACTGCCCACAATTGTTCTCCCACTGATTTCATTTCTGGGCGATCCACTCGAATCGGTGCCACACAGTGGAATGCCAGAGTAAACATTTTCATAAGTTCATATGAATCGATGACTTCGTCAAAGAATCGACCAATTCCACCAGACTGACTTCATTGTACTTGTTAATTAAAGGCCTGCACATTATGAAATCCATTGCAGCTTCTATAAGTGACATCTAAAATAAGAATTTCTTCTTTTCAGGTTGGTAACTTGGCTGTCAATTACCCCAGAAGACCCTGGACTCTTTCAATCAATATGCTTTCAACTTGTTTTGGAAATAAAAAAAAAAATTCACAAAAATGCAAAATATTACCATCAAAATAAACCCTAGAATCACAGAGAAAAATGAGGTATCCAAAGAAAATTTTGAAGAAAATTAATGGGTTGAATCGATACGTTACCCCTCCCGCAGATTATTGGGTTCTCTTCGTTGGGATCCCAAAAGAAAGGGGGCACGCAGTAGGTCTTTGGGCCTCAATGAGTGAGGGATGCTAGCTTGAGTTGGCTCGACGGTAAAGGAGCAGGTGGTTGTTTAAAACAGGCTGTTTGGTTTCCTGTGGGTTGCTGAGTGTTGCGTTGCCGTGAGTTAGTTGCGCAGTAGCTGGGTTGAAAGGGGTCCTCTCCTCTTGCGTTGCAACGACTTGCTGTTGGTCCGAGCAACGGAGGTGGAAGGATAGAAGTTGCAGGTGGTTGGCGAGACAGTGATTGTAGGAGAAACACAGTGAAAGAAGCTGTGGCCAGTGATTTAGCAAGGAAATATTTCGATAGCGGGAACACGAAGGAGGAATCCTGGAGAGGATGAGTGCTTCGAATTTCAAATAGATGAAATGAGAGAGAGGGAACGTGCAGCTGGTGTAGGGAGAAATTGGTAAATGTGGCTTAGGCCACGTCATGCGTACTCTGAGAGCTGCCAAACAGTGGCTACTCCCTAGATTTATTCTTTGTATATATAGAGGTGTGGGCTGTGGGAAGTAAAATTTGAATTTTGAAAGCTAGTCGTCGGGTGGCATTTGGTAATTAAGCGGCGCCGGTACGCGTTTTTTCTGAAGTTGCATGCACACGGCTGCATGAGAGCTAGCCGGCCTGAGGTCTGCTTAAAATCAACGCGCTTGCTTCGGAAAGAGTACTTCATAATTGGCGTGGCTTTCTTATTCCCTTCCTACGTATGTTCGATCTGTATGTGAACTTGGTACGTGTTTGGTAACTCGTTTTGATATATGGGATATCTGTACGCGTCGTTTGATAATATCTGTACGCGGCGCGTCATGATCTATTACGCGTGACTCATCATAATCAGTTCAGTAGTTTGGAGTTTTGACTCCAGTCACCAGGGTTGTGCAGCCATGAAAGCCCTATTGCAAAAAGTCTACCCAAAGTTCTGAACTGATCTACTAATGCTGGGCTTCGAGCCCAGTCTTTGTCTTCCTCTGGTAGGACCAAAACGTTTTGGGCCCTATAAGCCCCTTTTCTAGTTTAGCGTAGGGGTGATCCCCACCTAGGTGGGGGTGGGATCCTCCAACAACCGCCCCCGCCTCAGCCTGGGCGGGGGGTTATGGATATAAACCGCACCCTACCCCCGGTTGCACGGGGCGGGGTACCCCGCCTATCAGCGGGGGGAGCGGGGCAATCCCCATCTGCCCGCCCCTGTTGGGCCTGTCTGGGTCTGTTTCGGCCCAGATCAAATTTTTAGACCAATTTCGACTTAGAAAATCATCAAACCTGATATAATTTCACAATAATAAATATCAATATATTAAATACTAAATAATTATCATTACTAAATTCTAAAATGACAAAATAATTTAAAAAAAAACATAACTAAAAATCTAAAAGTCTAAATCAGTTAAAAGTTAAAATTTAAAAATAGAAACTATTAGAAGTCTAGACTAGTTACTAAACTATTACAATTTACAAATTTACAATAATATAAATGAATCCTACAATATACAAATTTACAAATTGTACTATTAACTATTAACATTACAAATTTACAAATTTATAATTTACAAAATTATAAAAAATAAGATTGATAATAATGGTCCTTGGACACTGGTAATTGGATTTTATCACGATAAAAGAGTCATAATGCAAACTTGGATGGGGACTGTGGGGTTGTTGGGCCTTAAAGCTTAAGCTTAACCTGCAAGGCTGCAACAATAAGTTAAAAAACAATTATAGTACAAATATAATAATAAAGTTATAAACATGAAAAAAACAATAATTTATTAAAAATATTAAGTTACTTACCAAAATTAAATTGGATTATTAACTTAAAAGATGGGCTTGACAATTTGAATTGACATACAAAATAATACTGTCATAAAAATTAAAAAGTCAAAAATCATAAACAAGAATTACAAAATAAGTTAAAAACTCATAAACAAGAATTACAAAATAAGTTAAAAACTAACATTACAAATATTATAAAATTATAAATGTAAACAACAATTAAAAAACAATTATGTAAAGTACAAACCATGGTGATGGGTTGGTAGGTGACGTAGGTCATACTACAGCAGAGGTAGCTGTTGACGGTGTCCCAGGTGTTGGCGTTACGGTCGCTACAAATTACAACAATTAAATGTAAAATCTGTGTAACATTAAATTTAATTAAATAATACAAAATAATGTAAATATTTATTGTGTAACAATTTACTAGATCCAAACTGATCAACAGCCTCGTCCTCGGCCTCAACTGGATCATAATCAATAACCTTCGGAATATGAATTTCAGCACCCGTGATTCAATTCTGTGTGCAAATCAGGGACTCAATAGTGATATGATCTAATGAGTTCCGAAAAGGATCTAATACGCGCCCTCCAGTGCTGAAGGCTGACTCTGAGGCTACTGTACTGATCGGGATGGCCAAGATACTACGAGCAACCTTTGAAAGTACGGGATATTTGGAGACATTTATCTTCCACCAAGCTAATATATCAAAATCTCGTACAATTGGATAAAGATCCAATACCAAATATCTGTCTACCTCTGACTGGGCATCTGTGGTGGAACCCATAAAATCCAAGGGAGTCGACTCCATCTTGTCACCCCAGTCCATTTTACGTTTTTTTCCACGCCTAGCATCTGCACCTGGTGGGGGATACTTGTGGCTGTAGGGGCTGCAACACTACCACCTCCCACGATAGTGAACTCATCAAATAATCTAACAAGTGTTTCCTGAGCTCGAGATGCAACAGCTGACGCACAATCCTTGCCAATTGCATCAGTCAACCCAAATACCATGCCTTTAACCTTAAATCGTGGGTCAAGGATACATGCAACATATAACAAGATATTGGCTTTATCAAACTCTTCATCTCAATATTTGTCGAATTTCTCTATCATGATCCTAGACATCTCCCGAAATGTGGTGTTACTACCTGCTGCAATATCATCTAATTCTTCTTTCACCTTGGCTATTTGTTGACAAAATTGATGTACCGTGGGATATAGAGAACCAGATAAAACTTTGGTAACATCGTAAAAAACTCTCAGAAACTCTATAAAAATATATACAACCTCCCAATCATTAGACAAAGGATGCACTAACTTTTCAACAAAATACTTGACATATTGTGTGTTTTCATTACCCAATATATCAAATGCCAACTTATACTCCTGAACTGCCTCCAACATCAAAAAAGTTGAGTTCCACCTTGTAGACAAATCAGTGCAAAGACCTTTTTTATATGTTATACCCACAGTAGTTGCAGCAACTTTGAACCTAGCCAATCTAGCAGGAGAAGATCTGACCCATCTCACAGCAGTCCTGACCCGAGCAACCGAGTCACCAAGCTTATCTAAACCATCACCCACAATCAAATTAAGAATATGTGCTGCACATCGCACATGCAAATAATCCCCACCCAAAATCGTTCTACTCACATTATTCATGAGAGTCTTAAGATGTCTCATTGCAACATCGTTAGCCCCGGCATTATCAACCGTGCAAGTGCAAACCCGAGTTAACCCCCACTCTTTCACAGCGGCCTCTAAAGCCTTCCCTATCGTCTCACCTTTGTGATCAGTTGTTTGACAAAATTTGAGGATTTTTTTATGCAATGTCCAACCCTCATCAACCCAATGAACAGTCATACACATAAAATTAAGATTATTACAAGAAGTCCAACAATCAGTGGTGAGGCAAACATTTTCTCCTGCCAATAAACCCCTCAACTTCTCTTTTTCTGATCGATAAAGTTTTTTAACATCTCTTGCCACCGTGTGGCGAGAAGGAATATTGAATCTTGGTTCCAAGTACCTAGAATAGGCTTGGAACCCTTTCCCATCAACCACTTGGAAAGGCATTTCATCTATAACAATCATGCGAGCTAGGTGTGTCCATGAAGAAGAAAGTAGTCTGCTGGGTGTGTGAACTACCTGGGCACGTCAGAAGAAATTGTCCAAGAGGTGGAGCAGGTTCGGCAAGAGGCTCCAAATCAGTAAATGGAGATACTGACAATAAAACTAACATCATGTCTCTCTTTACAGAAGATGGTGTCTGTTAAAAGGAGATATGTACATCCTCATGGCATATCGCTAATCCCAAAGTTGCCAAGATAGAGGATGTGTTAATGTTAGTTATTCCACAAGTTTGCACACGGGCATTGGTTTGGCATTGATGCAAGGTGTGTGGTGGAAATTCATGTCGATGGCTGATGAACTTCCAGGAAAGCCAAATGTGGGAGTTGCACCATAATTTTTCAGCAAGATTATTTTTGACATGGGCTGAAGTGAAATGTTTGGAATTGGTTTATTCTGAGTGAGTATACTTTTATGGTGGAGTATGATAGCGGAAGTTATGAAGATCCTCATTACGGTAGAGCATGATTGTGGGATCAGTCAAAGTCGCAAGGTGGATATTGTCGGATTTTTGCTTCTTGAATCCCACATGGGAAAGGAGTGGGAGAGGGGCAATGCCAAGGAGGTTATAAAAGGAAGCCCAGCCTCCTTAGTTAATTACACCAGTCAGAAACTTATTCAGTAACTTTTGACTTTAGTAAAATTTCTCTGTTACCCCTTTAATGCCAACTCTCCACTAATCCCCTCACCCATTTTTTTAAATCTAACTTTAAGCCTAGATTGGGCCTTCTCTACCAAAGACTTCAAAATTGGAGATTTTTTGCACTGTTCCTCCAAGTGCAATTTTATCTGGGAAGTGTCATGTCTCTTGTAGTGGCACCCATAAATTTTGCCACAATAGTTACATTTGGCTTTTGGATTATTGGGGTCACCACCTTCTATCTTAGTGACATGAGCCCAAATTATGGATGGGGCTTTCTTGCTAGACTATTTGGAGGCGGAGCAAGCAGTAGTGGTAGGAGTAGGGTCAGGGGTCTCAACCGAAATGTGAGTAGTGGTAGGATTAGGGGTAGTGGTAGTAGTAGTGGTAGTGGTCGGGATAGGGTTAGGGTTAGGGTTAGGGCCGGAGGTACCCAAGGCGGCCTCCGGAGAGCTCGCACTAGAATCTTCTGGACTTTTCATTTACAACAAATCTGAAATTATAATAAATGCAACACAAATGGTCATACCAAAATATAATAGGCTCAAATCTCAATTCAAAATTAGACTCAATTGTCTAACTTTCAAATAATACCTAATGCATCAAACTATAATAATTTATATGATTATATCACTCATTTTGCCTATTAATTTAACATGACATCACAAATATATATGTGTGTATATATATTCTCATTTATTTTATTTTGAGATGTATAGACTTATAGTTAACAACTTAACATGTATGGTTAGTACTGATTTTATTTTTCAAATAATAATTTTATTTTTTTATTTTTTTAATTTTAGTTTATTATTTTAATATCTAAATATCATAAATTCAATTTTTTTTTATGTGTCAATACTTACAGTATGTCAGTCGATTTTTTATGGTTTCAATATATATTTTTATTTAAGTGATTAATCTATAAATTAGTTTAAAATGTGACACATTTAATCAATGATTCAATGCAACTAAAAATAATTTTTAATAGAATATAATGAGAGCTTTGTGCATAACTGTAAATTTAGAATCCTTACAATTTACATAACAAAAATATATATACATTATATATGTTACGGGCTGCAAATTTAGAATCCTTACATTTTACATAACAAATATATATATACATATATATGTTACGGGACCACGGGTTACCGAATCAATCAAATTCCAGAATCCAGACAATCGGACCTTAAGCAATCGGCATCCATAATCCAAACCCTCAAGTCTCAACACAATCCACTCCATAAACTCATAATCAATTATTCAATAAATTCAAGTTTTCAACACAATCATATAATTTCAAATTTTGAAGAATCAAAACGAAAAAAATGGGAGATTAGTGATTACTTAGCAAGAGATTCGGAGAAATATCGGAAAGACCGAGAGGGAGAACCGGAGAACTATCGAAACGAGAGAGAGAGAGATTCTTCGCACTTGGCAGCGCCGGTGGCCAGCGGCGGTGACGACGGTGGCCTGAGGTGTGTTTTAGGGCTAGGGTTTGCACCGATTTTAGAGAGAGAGTGAGAGGGAGACGAGAGAGAGACAGAGTGATGAGTGATCGACGGAGATCGAAAGGGAGAGGGGGAGGTCTTAATTCTTAAATTCCTTTACATAAAACGACGCCGTTTTTACATAAAACGACGCCGTTTATATAAAACGACGTCGTTTTATGTAAGTAAAGTTAAAAAAAAATCCAGATGACAAAACGACGTCGTTTTTATATATATATGCGGGGGCGGGGGCGGGGTAATACGGGGCGGGGTCGAAGCTATACCGCCCCCGCCCCCGCCCCCGCCCATACCCAAAAATACGGGCTGGTTTACCCCGTTGGATTTTCGTTGAGCGGGTTAACCCACCCCGCAAGGCGGGGTGGGTACGGGTACCCGCTGACCACCCCTAGTTTAGCGTCTAGATCATAAATGTTAATTTTTTTTAAAGGTTACTTTTATCGCAAAAAATGCTTTTTATAATATAAAGAATTAATGTTAATTTTCTTGAGGATTCCTACCTTTTCTATTTTTATTTAGTAATTATTATTTTTTAATAATGTTGTAGTTTTTAAATGTTTATGAATATAAAAAAAAATGAGGAAAAACCTTTTTTTAAAATAAAAAAAGAAAAAAAAAAGATCAAATAATTTTATTGGAAGAATTTGGGCTACGTGGGTGTAGCACGACTCTAATATAAAGCCCTTCTCATCTAAAAAATATATATAAAGCCCTTGTTCGAGGGGTTAAAAAGAAACATCAGGTACTTCAGACCCAAAAAAACTAATTTGCACACAAAATTACAAACAAGTCGGCAGATTGAGACATGTCTCCACAATGTCTAATCTCAAAAATTATATATAAAAAAAAGAAGGAAAATAAAAAATAATAATTTATTCAATTTGATAAAAAATGGCATCTTTTGGTATGCTTTCTTTGTTATGAAGGTGCGACTGATGCAGCTATGCAAGAAACAACCATTTCACATGTTTTTTTTAAATAAATAATAAATTATTTTTATATTCATAGTGTATAAATATTATTAATTTTTTAAAAATAAATAAGTATATAATTTATTTTTAAAAATTAAATTTTTAATAAAGGTGCTGCTATAGCCTCCACTATTTGGGATCCATTTCGGGTCCTATTAGGCATTTTTTCTAATCTATTTTTTAATGCTTTTAAACATTTAAAAAAAATATAATATTATTAAATAATAATTTTTTAATCAATAATAAATAAATAAAAAAGGAAGAAAAATCCGAAACAAGACTCAAATAGTAGTGTTTTTATTATTTTCCTTTTAATAATAAATTAATGCACAATATTTATACAACTTAGAACTATATCTAAAATTAATCATTCTTAAAGCAGATATAGAATCCTAGTTAGAATAAAAACTACGCGTATGCAGGATTTTTTCTTTTAAAGGCACATAATTTCGGGAAAATATTAATTATCCAAGATATAATGTAAAGATATGTTAGATTGGTCAAAAGTTAAATTGAATGAGAATTTGAATATTAAAATTTATTTTAAGTCTACATTAAATTGTTTAAAAATTAAATAATTTAACTTTTATAAATAGTAAACCCAAATAAAATACTAAATATGGCCCATCAAAAATAATAGTTAATTTTTAATTTTTTATTGTTTTTCTTTTTCTTTTTTACTTTACTGTCTCTTTATATAGTTTTTGAATAGAAAAAATTAAGTTAATAAAAATATATAGTTGGATGAGAAATAAATAAAAATATTTTTTTAAATATCGATTAATAATTTAATTTAAATATAATATGATTATTAGTTATTTTTTAAAATTTATAATTTAATTAAAATATGACATATGATTTTTAATTAAGGAAAACTCGCGTCTCGCAATCTATTCCTTGCTAAAATTTAGCACGGAAGCTTTTCAAAATAGCCCTTATTAAATAGCCTTCTTTGTGCACCAGCCCGTTATCCATAGATACTGCTTTTATCGCAAGCAACTCTCTCTCTCTCTCTCTCGCTTAGCTTTTCTTCCTGAGTCTGAGCCGTTACGCCATGGGAGCCAAAGATGGGTGCGGCTGTTGCAGCTGCCTTTGTGGGTGCCTCTTCAGTTGCCTCATAAGCCTTGTTCTTCAGATCCTTTTCACCGTGCTCGTCATCGTGGCCCTCGCCGGCTTCATTTTCTGGCTCATATTCCGCCCCAACGAGATCAAGTTCCGCGTCACCGACGCCTCGCTCACCCAGTTCAACTTCACGGCCAACGACAACACTCTCCACTACAATCTAGCTCTCAACGTCTCCATCAGGAACCCCAATAAGAGGATCGGAATATACTACGACCGGATTGAGGCCAACGCCTATTACAGCGGCCAGCGCTTCGACACCCAGACGGTGACGCCGTTTTATCAGGGACACAAGAACACGACCGTTCTCAGTCCGGTGTTTAAAGGCCAGCAATTGCTTACACTGGGCGGCAGCGAGATCTTCAACTTCGATTCGGAGAAGGCAGATGGGGTTTTCGGCATTACCGTGAGGCTTAATCTTCGAATCAGATCCAAGTTGAGTTGGATCAAGATTGGCCACTTCAAGCCTAAGATCAAGTGCGGCTTGAAGGTTCCGCTAACGTCTAACGGGACATCACCGGCGCGGGCGTTTGAGAGTACGAAATGCAGCTTGGATCTTTGATCCAGATTGCAGTAGATCTTCTCTCTTAGATCGAGACGTTGATATTTGTTTTTTTCGTGTAATTTTGTATTTTTATTCTTTAATTGTTTTTGGTTTTGTCAAGCATCTTTATTATTATCTAGCCGTTGGACGGTTGGTGACCTTTTTTTAGGATGTTTTAAACTAGCCGTTCCATCTACATAAATAAACACTCGGAATTTGTTAGAAAAAAAACAAACAAACGCTCGAGTTTTGCAATTCGTTCACATTTTCTTTTTCCTAGTGGCCATCTCATGATGATGCCTAAGAATTTTGGATTTTCAGTGGATTGCTCTCTTGTTCTTGACACTATGCGAATCAGAGAAGAGGCGAGCTTTTGGACATGCAGTCAAATTTATACACGTGTAATCCACTAAAAACAACTAGCATTTTTTTTTTTTAGAGAATACAAAAAATAATTTTTTTTTATATTCTCAGTAATACTTTCTTTATTCGATGAAATAAGTTAAAATTAATTTAGTTTATTTTTTAATATTATTATTATTTTAGAATTTGAAAAATAAGTATTGAAATTTAAATAATATGTATAAGGATTTATATTTTGTATGAAAAATTAAAAAAATATAATGATGAAATAGAGATGAGTTTGGGAGAGTTTTGAATCAATCGAACCTAAAAACAAATAATATATTATAACTGATAAATGGAAAATTATGAATACAACATAGAAACTTATGTTCACAAAAAAAAAAAAACATGGAAACATATGGATAACTGATTTTTGGATCAATCATCTAAGATCTTGGAAGCCCTATTTGGGATTTAGTAGAATCCCCACAATATAATATAAGGATTTCAGAGGATCATATTATGGGCATAAGGATGCTTTTCCACCTGACATACAGATTCCTAGCCTAGCCCAACTTGAGGCAACTTTTAAGTCAAAGGTAGCAAGGCCCAATTAAAAACTTGAAACGGTGAGTGTTGTTTGTTTCTGGTACGGTGGTTGCATTGTGTTTGGATCACTTACTGCGCATTAAACTAATGATTGGGCCGCGCCGAGTGAGTCTGGACGTCCCAAAGATAACATTTTCCAACATGTTCCAGGCCTAAGCCCAGCCCATACACGAAAAATAAAAAAAATAAGTTGGAGTTTACCAGTGTTGACTTGTCTTGGTCAAGTCCGTCCAGGCCGACTTAAAGCACATGCTACTCGACCGACCTATACACTCGGCCTAACTCTTAGTCGTTGCTTGATTATTAGCCCCTCCAAAAACTAACAAAAGTTTTCTTTTTACTTATTTTTGGGTGGATCTTTACAAATCAATACGCGTAGACATAATAAGTTAAATTATTTTACAGAACATTTTGCAATAATCTCATTATTTTAAAAAATAATGAGATTTATTATTAAATTTTTTTTTTAATATTAGTCATGTATTTATTCATTATTTTTTAAAATATTTATACGACATTTATGTACTCACGTCGATTGTAAGTATTATTTTTTATATTATAATATGCAAAATCAATGTGAATTTGATTTTTATAAAATAAAAGGATTAATTATATACAAAAATAATTGTAGATAAAAAAAAATATATATATATACTTAGGCTATGTTGGAGGACCATTTACCTTTAGAACACCTGCCTGTCCTAGGCTCATTGTATAATACATAAAAAGTTAAAACCATAATGGTTGGCGTTGGGTGGACTAAAAGAGAGATAAAGGGAGATTTGATTATAGGCACAGAAAGAAAAACCCATTCCAACAAATAATTATTATTGGTTAGAGAAGGTTGAAAAGGACCACCACCACCACCACTACCACCACGGCCCAAGCCCCACGTGGATTCATACGAAAAGGATCAACCTTCTGATCCCCTCTCTTGCATTATATATACATGTTGAAAAGTAAAAGGGTTAAAATACTTTGAATTTTATGCTAAATGCTAAAGAGAACTGTTTCTTACGTCTCATTTCATGAATTAATAGGTCGTAGTAATTCCTTGGTTTTCCTTTTTTATTTAATATTTACGCGAAATTGAACTTAATTTTGCGTCTTTATTCGCACATGGAAAACTTCATTATCAAAAGCCAACCCTTTTTCCCTTATAAAAATACGAACTTTTTTTAATGGAAGGGGAAGAAAAGGTTGACGCTACCAGCTTTATCATTAATTTCGAAGTAAGCATGAAAAGCAATCCGAGTACTGAAACAACGAGTGATAATCAAACATTCAACAATAGGAAAATAAAAGATAATGACACCACAACCTCCATATAAAGAAAGATATGCACCCAATAATTGATATTCTTATATATGAAAATTACTTATTTAAAATTCAGATAAAATTACACAACTTGCTGTCTCCAAATTGTAATTTTGCTATTAATTTGTCTCGTATTTTTATTTTCCTGTCGCCTTTTCTGTTTATTCTTCAGCAAAATGTACAATTCACACAGTACATGACTTGAATTCCGACGTAGACCTAGATAATATAGGATAGATTAGACACAGAATTTGATGGAGAGAGAGAGAGAGAGAGAGAGAGAGAAGAGAAGAGAAGAGAATACTGAAACTCAACGGCCGGCGGCGCCATTTTCATACGCTAACGCTGCAACTCTGCTCTAACTGGACCTTAATGCCGCTATTTTCGATGGCAAGACCGCTGCTACTCCCGACCGATCCAAAATTTATATAGGCGGGACACCTCACGTAGATATGGTACCGACCCGAGATGAAGGTCCCGACTTTCCACCTGACCCGTCCGTCGATCTTGATGATGAGCGCCACAGCACCATTGGACTTTTCCTGGCCTAGCAAGAGGGCGTTGTACGGAGCCACCGGAATAGCGTTGCCGGAGACGAAAGGGGACCAGACGTTGACCTCCTTGTGGCCCTGGTAAGTGGGAGGGATTTGCGTACGGAGGGTGATCTGCTGGCTGTGGTAGATGGCGTAGACGGCCAGCTTGTCGTAGTATACGCCGATCTTGTCGTTTGGGTTGCGGGAGTAGAGAGTGACTTGAAGGGTGGAAGTGATCAGGTAGTTCGGCGGCGAGGAGACGTTGAAAGTGTAGACGGTGGCGTCCTGGAGGACGAACCTGGGCTTCCTCGGATGGAGGATGGCCCAGACGATGAGCACCGTCAACAGGACGACGAAGAGGAAGATGAGGATACCGGCGCAGACTTTCCGGAAGATCCTGTGTCGGTATGTCCTGTGGTGGTCGCAGCTCTTCATGCCCGACATGGCGTGATCTCTGTAGTCAGAGTAGTGATGAAAGTGGTGGCGGCGAGATATTTAGGAGACAGGACAGTCTAAGTAGGTGAATTGGTTTTAGTTGTAGATAGGAAGGGAGAGGACTGGAGCAGCTAGAGGAAGTGGAAGATCTAGAGGAAGGCGAAGCCAGCTAGGGATCAGGGACCTCTGCTTCTGCTTTTGTGCGGAGAGGTAGCTTGCTAGCGTGCCGTGCGACGAACGCCTTATGGGCGCCGTGTGCGTGTATTTATATATATTTATGGAGCTTCTGCTTTCTATTACTGTTGAATAGGCCGCTAGCTCTATACTAATACATGGAGTTAATTATAATCTACGTACAATCTTCGTTCGAAGACTGATCATGTAAGTCCAATATTATTGAACAGGCTTCTAGTTATACAATAATACATGAAGTTTGTTTATCTACAGTCTTCATTCAGATACTGTTGATCATGCAAGTTTATATAAATATTTTAAATTTTAAATTTTTCTTAAAATCATAATAATATTTTTCTTAAAATAAATGATTTTTTCTCTTTTATTTCCATACATTAATGAGTTTAATTGTACACGCAATTTTTCACTCAAAATTGTAAATAGAATATTTCTCTTAATTACATGCAGTGTATAGTTTAGCAAGAATATGATATTTATCTACTCATTATTACGCCTATATATATTTAAAAAGAATCTACTTAAAATCAGTGAAAACGGTATTTTTATTGGCCCAAATAGTTTTATTTATGAAGAAATCCAATCATGACTATTTATTTTTGTTAATTGGACGATAATATGAAGATAAATTAATGTACAAGTTTAACATTATTAATCATGAAGCTTGACATTATAAATTACAAGTACTCTTGTTCTCGCCTGCACCGTTTCTTTTTTGTCCTATAATGGTTGCAAAAGTCAGTAAAATTGCCGCAGATATTGCAGAAACAAGACTAGAAGCTACTAATTCTAGCAACGAGGGCAATGTTATGGGATTATGGCGTTGGGTTCTTTTGTGTTTCTATTGTATAAATATTTTTTACATTTTTTTACAAAAGCAATAAAAAAAAATATGTAGAAATAAAATATATGTAATTTTTTTAATTTTTTTATTATTTAAAAACCCACATGGGGGGCACAAAGGGTCCCATATATTTACTCATTTAGGAATATTCTTATCACCTATCTACCACTCTTTTATTATTTTTTTTAATTTTTTTTAAAAATCTTTTACTTAATGATTAAGAAAATAATTATTAATAAAGTTAAATTTTTTTTTAAAATTTTTTCTTAATGATTAAGGATATTTAAAAAATACTTGAAAAAAAATAAAATAAAAAATAAAAAACAAATATACTTAAAATAATAATTAAATTATAAGAATATCACTACCCTATATTTATAGTCACAAGTTTATGTATAGTACTACTGATCTATACAAGGAAAAAGTTTATGGATATTGGATCCGAGTAATAGGTCCGTATCAGTGATCATAACTCTGCTGAGTTGTATGCGTTATTATAAATAAAAAAATGAATTTTTGTTATTAATTATTTATAATAAAAAAATATTTATGATTTATAATTTATTTTATTAAAATTATAAATAAATAATTTTCTTATAACGAATACGTTTATAGTCAACATGGGAAAGCTCCCTTTCTTTCCAAGGAACCAGACTAGCTTTGGGGAAACACATAAATAAAGTTCAGATCAGAGAAATAAAACAGTGATAAAGGTTGATGTCCTTTTACGTCTGCAGCAGCTTGCTCACGAAGAAATGCGTCCTAAATACGCAAGTGCCTTAATCTCCGTCTGATCACGTTGATCTGATCAAGAAGTGAAGTTCGTTAGGTTGATATGGCCCAGTTATCATGACAGAATAGGTCCCACCTCAGTTCACCGACGTTTATCTCTTTCTCTGTTCTTTTTTGTTTAGCCCTTTCCACTGAGGTTCCAGAATATACCTATGACCTTATGGGTGACGGAAGATAGTGAAAAATAATCAAATCGTATCAATAGATTTGAACAAATAAATCTCGTGTCTGTAATCACAACTTTTTTTTTTTTTTGATCAGAGAATTATTAATATAATTTAGGTTCAATTTGAATAAAATATTATTTTTTTAATATTATTATTAATTTGAAATTTGAAAATTTTAAATTAAAATTTGAAAAAATTGAATTATTTATTATATTTTATATAAAATTTAAAAAATATAATGATAATTTTGAGATAAAATTCAAATAAAAAATTACAATACTAAGAAAAAACTCAAAAAGAAGAGAACAGTAATTAAGATCGGTCGATTAGAGTTTGATCTTCTATCTATCCAATTATAAATGCTTAAAACCCTAACAACCCCTTTTTCTCTTTGTTTTTTTTTAAAAAAAATTATAATATTATTTAAAATTTAATATATGACTAGATCAAAATATAACGGTTAATTTATTTCAATTCATTTCAAAATTAACAATAAATTTATTTTTAAAATTGTGTTTTGTTATTTATAACTTATTTCGTACTTTTAACTTATTTTAATTATTAATTTTAAATTTTAACTTATATCAATTATTTATTTTTTTATTATTTATAATTCATCTAATTTTATTTTTAAATTAATTTAAATAGGCTCTTAACTTAGACTGCCGTTAATTAATTAGGCAAAATTTGAGAGAGTTGGTGATCATGAAAAGGTGTACGTGTGAACGGTGACAATCAAAGAAAATGGCGGGCAGCTGGAGATCATACAGTGGCTTGTATGACACCTTTAGATGCAAGTTGTAATTGCCTAAAAAGTCCCCCAGAATGTGATTATTATAGGTAGGAATTAGAAAAAAAGTTCTTCCAATCTCTTTCTCAATGTCTATGATTAAGATTGTATGCCGATCATAGCAATATTCAAGCTATATGTATAGTAGTGATTAGACCACAATCACTATAAAAAAAAATTAATTATTTGTAATTAATTATTTATTATTAACATAATTATTTTCTATTAAAATAAGTCTATTTTCATAATAAATAATCATTTTTATTATAAATAATATGTTATAAATACTCATTTTTCTTTATAATAAATATTAAATAATATGACTTTATTGCGGACAATAAACCAAGTTCGCAAATTGAAAGATGAATACGACCCAACGTCCAATTAATCAATCCGGGCAGATAGACTCTCACTTTCATGTTTTTCAAAGAAGTTTGTACGTCTGTTGGCTTGCTTCATTTGCTTTGAATTTTCAACACAAGCTAGCCGGTGTGAAACCAACCATCTAATATGCCCAAGTCCCACCTTTATTTTTGTGTCAAAGTGATCTTCTTTTATTCAAATTATGCAGTAGTACTACTGGCCCATAGTTTGATATTTCGCCATCTAGTTTATGCGCATAGGATTCTAAAAATGTTAGTTTCAGAAGTTTTTTTTTTCTGTTTTTTCAGAAGTTAACTTCAACAGATGATAATATTCTTGCAGTTGATCTAAGAATCTTAATCCTAGCTATAAATTTGGTCGATCTTATTCACACTATTTATGATTGAACAACCCGTAGATCGATATCAACCAGCGACGACGTACCTTTCTCCCTTTCCTTTTAAGTAATTGCTCCCACTTTTTATTCAACTCCTATCTATTAATTAATGGGTCAAGACTAGTCCAGAAAAGTACTTGTAGATCATCATCACTGAATCTCTCTAAACTAATTAGTGAGTTGGCAATCTTGACGATTCAAATAAGAGCTGTTTTAAAGACTTAACAACAGTACAAAATACTTTAGTAAAAAAATCCGGTTTTGTGGGAAATGATCATTTAATTCCCATCTGAATGATATGGGAATTCAATCTTTATAAACACCATGTGACGCTTCGAACCATATTGGCCCATCTAGCATTAAATCGCGTGACATGTCAGGATGAAAAGAACACCACATAATTCTTAATTTATGACCTTTATCTTAATAAATTAATTAACTTTACAAGAAAATTGTTTATTTACAATTAATTATTTTCAGTAAAATAATTATTTCTAATTAAAATAAGTTATAAATAATCTTTTGATCACAAATGATTAATCACAAAAGTCCGATTTTCTTGAAGAATCTCATGTATTTGACCCATTAATTAAATACGCCATAACCATATATGCTTAACAATAAAAGCCTTGACCTTTGGATAAACAAATTAAAGAACATAATTTGTCACATCTGCTTAAGCAGATGATCATGCATCATGTAGAAAAGGCAGATAAAATAATGGTTTGGGTTGATATATATTCCTTTCTTTCTTTTTATTTTTTATCAAGAAATGATCAAGCAACAGTCCGCAACTTTATACATGAACTACTTAATAATTTTTTTTTTTTTTGGAAATTTTTTTATTCTTACTTTAATTTGAAGTGTTTACTTTTTTGTAAAAAAAAAAAAAATATTATTCTATTAAGAAATTATGCAAAGATATTGTTAACTATTTTTAGATGGATTGTTATTGTATGAGTTCTTTCTTGTGTGTTTCTTTGTTTCCTGCTGCTTCTTCTTAATTTGCTTTAAAAAGTTTATCTCCCATTTTTTTTTTCTCTGATCTCTTTATCTTTTTTTTTTGGGGGGTTTTTGAAAAGTTCTCTCTTTATCTTATGAGTGCAAAATGTAGATAAAAAGAAAAAGAATAAGGCCTTGTTTGGTTACACATTTTAGATGAGATGAGATAAGATATTTTGTTGAAAATTGAATAAAATATTATAATATTATTTTTGTTAAGAAATTTGAAAAAATTGAATTAGTTATTTTATTTTATATGTGAATTTGAAAAAATTATAATAATTATATAAAATAAGATGAAATAATTTGATTTGATGTAATCAAACTAACCCTAATGCTATAGATACAGAAAAACTAGCTACGGAAACACTTGTATGCACGAGCTTACATGATGTACATATAAACCGTAAAATCTATGAACTTTTTCTTTTATAAAAATAGACTGAAAATTATCTGTCGATTCATCCCTCACATTTAGTGATCTCTTTCATCTCTTGATTTGCTTCTAAAGTCTAAAACACATTTCTTCGACATTACTCAATCGCAAGCTTTCATCTGTCCTAGACTCCTAACTTTTGAAATCCCTCTTTAGTCTTTGCAAATTTTCTTTTTTATCGATTGTGCTCCCATTTTGTTAGATTCAATCACTACTTTTAGTAGTACAGAGATTCTCTTTTCAGATGATTTGGTTGCATTTGGATGTGACTATATATGATTATCAATAATTTTATATACAGTTATTTTTATGTATTTTTTATATATTTTATTAATATAATTGATTAGGTCACTTTTTTAATATATAATAAATATTTTGGCTAATCACATCATTAAAGTATACAAAAAATACACAAAGTGATCGTATATGAAAGAACTCTTATTGGATTGCAATGTTAGATATTTTTTTCTTTTTATGGGTGTTATTATTTTTACTGTAGCAATTATGTCAGTGAATAAATAATTATTTATAAAGTGCCTATTTCTACAGCAAAAAAATATATATAACTATGCATAAGATGAAAAATATAGTTGCAATACAGAATTTACATAAAACATAATAATAATAATAATTTTTTAATAATAAATCTTCTCCTTTTTAAAATGACTACATGAAAATTGTATCTTCTTTAACAACTACAAGCAAGTTATTAGCACAGTATATATGTATATAGAATATATTATTTGAGTTGATAATTTTGACCTATTGAAATTTTTATTTTTTTATTTATGAATTGGTATTTTTTTATATTTTTAAGAAATATTTAGATATATATAAAAAATGATTGAAATAACAAAATTAAAAAATTAAAAACTTTAAAAAAGAAAGTCACTTTTACACTGATGGGTCCAAATATTCGAGCATCACTAGCCTGTGTGGTGACTCTAGTTTCGAGGAGCAAAGCCCGCATCCCGAAAAGATAGATAATAGGGTTGATAAGTTAGGAATGGGGATATTCCCCCCCATGCATGGAGTGGATTTTAGTGGCCTAAATGCTTCTGCACTGACATTCAAGCTGATTCCTAATTTCCTATACGATGCGTGCATGTTCTTCTTAAAAGGCTTCTAAAGTACTGACATCCAAGCTGATTCTCAGCCTCCCTCGTTCCTTCTGCTACTGCTGAAAGTCCCTACAAAATCTTCCTCGAACCTCCAAATTAAAATTCAGCACCTCTCCTTCTCTTTCTTAATTTAAAATAGGATCGGCTCAATAAATTAAAAATTTTTAGACAAAAATTTAAATATTGAGAACCTTTTTTTGATTAAAATAAAATGAAACTAATTAATTTTAATTTTTTTATTAAATCTTTATTTAAAAATAATGTCTATAATTTGTTAAATAAAATTATTAATTAAAATTTATACTACATTTTCAATTAATAATGTTAAAAGAATCTAATTTAAAGACGATTTTACCAAATCTATTTCTACAAGACCTATTTTTAAGTTTTAGGAATCATTAAGGCATATAATTATTTTTATATATTCTCAGATATTTTTAAAGTAAATTTTTTCTTTCACTCAAAATTTAGTAAAACATTTTAACTCAAATAATTTTATTACTATTTATAAATATCTTAAAAAATATTTATAAAACTAATAATGATTTATATAATATCTATTTAATATTTTTATTCTTTTGTTAAATTAATTAGATTTTTTTAATTAGATTTTTTTTAAAATTATTTAAAGTTATTTTTGAGAAGTCTTTTTTCTCTAAGGGACCTTAGGCAAGCCAATTTGCCTAAGGATTGAGCCGACCATGTTAAAAATTAACCTCCAAGATTTTTTTTTTTTTAATTTTATTTTGCTGAATATCCTAACCTCCAAGATATTGCTTCTCTCACCTAACTAACCATTTGGGTTCGTGTGTAACGCTCCCAATCATAGACATTTGATTAGACAGGATGTAGTTGTGAAGTGAAAACTTCTATTCATATACGTACGTAAGTATAATACATTAGATCAGCCACTTTCCTAAAATATTTACACATGGCCCTTGTTCGATGGGAAATGATAAGGGATTTGTAGAAGGTTTCGTTTTAGTGCTTGCTCCTTTTTTTTAATTTAATGATTAAAAAAAAATTATTTAATAATTTTATCAATTTTTTAAAAATATTTAAGAAAATTAAAAAAATAATGTAAAAATAAATTAAAAATCACACAATAAAAAAAAACCACTTAGGTACAAAAATGAGACCCTACATTAGACTTTTTAGCACGGCCCTTATTCGATTTTTATTGATAGCCATTGTGAGCACGTTTTGTACACGCTCTTCTTAATTTGTTGCAGAGGGTTTCTGTTCACTCCGTGACCTTGCGTTTCTTCTTCAAAACAAATGCAATAATGGGTTGCGAAAGAGACAAAGATAAAAAGATGGATTGGAATAAAGCATGCTTTTGATTGATGAGGTAAAGTCATGGGAAAAAGAAGAAAGAGGGTCTCGGAAAATGAAAGAAACAGATTCCTGGAATCAAGATATGATCTATTGACAAGTGTAACGTCGTGCTGCAACATGATTGAGATGGTTAATTAATCTGTTGATTAAACAGCCATGCCCATGCATGAAAGGATCGATTAGACGGCTTCTTGACACACACAGTACGATTAAAAGTAATAAAAACTAGAAAGTGAGTGGTGTATGAAAGATAAAGACGAGATTATTGCTTCAGATCTAGTTTTTCTCATTATTGTACTAAACATAGCTAATATATATATATATATATATAGTGTGTGTGTGTGTGTGTGTTTTTAGATCAATTCGATTGGATTATTCATAAAGTAAGACACATATATGGGCCCGCAACAATGACATCCATGTTGATCATATCAAGCTCTGATCAAAAATCAATGACATCCCAAAAAAAATCTAGCTATGTCCTGAATTTTTTTTTAAATTACTGTTCATAATATAATATAAATAATTATATTATTTCTTTTTCATCAATTTAAAATTTTAAAATAAGTGTTCATATTGTATTATAGCATAAGTTTTAATTAAGTAATTCGAATCATAACTTTTTATTTTATTTAATTAAATATTTTATATATTATTCTTTTTACATATTTACATTTACAAAGCACAGCTATTTCAAGCAATATCACTCCCAATAGAATAGGTAAACTGGAGTTAAATCAAATAAATTAAGAAAATCTCAAAATCATGCTCCATTAGAGCATATAAATAAAGTAGCTAAAATGAAATCGCTACAATATTTGTTCTTCAACCTACTACATATAGCATGATACTGTTCGTGAAGGTAAACATATTTTAATAATTTTTGTGTCTTCGCGCTCATCATCGTCATCTTCATCTCGTCAATCATCGTAGATCAGTCTGAAATCACCATTCACGAGTTCAGCTCACTTCATCATGTAGCCCCAAACCGTAGTGGGGAGAAATTTTCAAAATCGGAGTGTTCGAAATCGCAAAATTAACAAAGAGCTTCCGAAATTGAAATTGCAAAGCGGAGCTTTTGAAATCGCATTTGCAATAGTCTAAAATCGCAGTGGATGGACGTGGAAGAGAAGTCAAAGATAGTGCTAGGGTTTGGATAGATGGGGAAGACAAGTCGGTGTGCTAGAGTTTGGATGGACGGGAAAGAGGAAGAAGATAGAGAAAAAATAGATTAGTTGATAAATGACAAAATGTAAAAATGAGTAGGTAAAATAGAAAAAATAAGATTTTGGTAATATATTTTGAAGAAAAAATAAAGTGTCAATTTGGAGTGCTCTCTCTCTCTCTCTCTCTATATATATATATATTTCCCTTGACAAACAACAAAAGAGGGGCCTGGTTGTAACTTTTGATCTGTTTTTCCAAATGAGATTGGTATATGATTTCCTAGTTGTTTCCGTGTCATTATTCATGCTTAAGTAACATTCATGAAACATTTGGACAAAATGGAAGTTTCCTTTGAACTCAAGTATTTAACCTTACCAAAAACAATAGGGTCCCTCTTCTGTTAATGGGAGAATCTCATCGTGTGATTTGTATTATATATACATTCACGTTCTAAACCCAAAATTAATATATTCACGTTGCCTTTGTCTCTCACATACGCAGAAGATGATGACCAACTAATCGACCAACTGAGTGTCTTAATCAATCATGAATTAGTTCAATTAGGACAAACGCAATAGGGTCCCTCTTCTGTTGATGGGGGAATCTTATTGTGTCTGTATTACCACAAAAAAACATTAATGGCCATTGTGGTATCCATTGCCTAGCTAGGCTTCTATAATGTTAAATATGATGCTGCAATTAGCTAGGTTTGTAGGATTGATAAAACATTTCCTCCACTTGCTATATATATACTCTCTCTCTCTCTCTCTCTCTCTATATATATATATATATATTTCCGATTGAAGCCAAGTGACATTTTCTAGTCGTTCCAGATAATTTAGGAGTGTTGATCAACACATGAAACCTTATATGGTACTCTGTGGGCAAGGCCAGTGAATCCAGGCTCTAGTCCTATGTGGGGGACCTGTATGTCTTTTATCACTTTATATATATGGCCATGCAAAGGGACAAAACGCGCCCTACTTCGAAGGCTTATATAATGGAATACTTGCTTTAATCCTAGCAAGTAACCGGGCCATGGCCGAGAAAAAAAAAAAAAAAAAAAAGAACCGGGCCATGAATGCACATCCGGCCATCGACCTTTTTTTCCTTAAGGTCCATGTTTCGGCAAAGTTGGTCCACCATAATTAACAGTACTTGAATGTTTCGTTCTGTTAATCATGAGATTCATTTGCATCTGAAAACATTTTCACGTGAAATGATACGATGATCCCCATGCAAACTTAATTTACATCTTTTCTCAAAAACCAAAAAAAAAAAAAAACTTAATTGACATCTTTCAAGTGGGAATCATCCTTCGATATATAGTCTTCTCACGTGCGTTTGAAACAATCAATGATAATCAGAACATCTGTTCGCTTCTCCGCAAAGCATTTTAGAACATTTTCTCATGTGCAAAGGTTAATGTTGATATATGAATGATAGCTGGGGGTTGAGAAATTCTAAATAAGGGTGGGTAGTATATAAAATTTTATATTGTTTGAAAATGAGAATTTTTTGTTTTTTATAAAGTTTCGAGGAGATTACAACTGTATTATTGACACATCTTGTTAAAATATAAATTTTGTGATTTAAATCTTTTATTGAGACGTTATACCTAATCACCAAACGCTAACTATCTTTCTGAGTGATTTATCTCGATCACAAATGCACGAGGACTGCAGCAAATCATGAACAGAAATAAAGAAGAAGATGAATGAAGGAAACAAAACAGAGCAATTATATATAAGGGGAACATCGGAGGCACTCTCTCCTCCAAACAATGCCTGACACAAATAAGCTTTCTGCTAGTCTGCCTGAATCAAACAAGAGAATCAAAACCTTTTCTAGGCTGAAAACACAGAAAAAAAGTTTTATTTCAGTCAGATATGATCACGTAAAGCCCATGAACTAGAAGTAAACAAAAAACCAAAAGAATAACGTCTCAAGATGGTTATATAACTATATATATATTATAACTAATTATTTTTAGCAAAATTATTATTTTATTAAAATAAACCTATTTTCATCACAACTAATTTTTTTTATTATAAATAATTAATTGGTCATTTTTCTAATTGTAGTGATTATAATAGCATTTCATCTGCCAAGAAGGGCTCCACTATTATTGTAAGAAAGAGATGGGTGCTATCTCAGATGAATCTATTAAAGAGAAATAATAGATACAGTCATGAAGTTATAAGCGACATGCAGTCGTTTTGAAAAAAAGTAAATGTATATAGAATTCACGTGAAAAAAAGTTAACTTTTTAATAAAATGATTGTACGTCGTTTGTAATTTCACAACTGCATGTAGCATTACTTATTTACTAAATCATAGCTAATAGAAGGCTAATCATATTGAAAATTTAAAATAAGAAAATTAAGAAGAGGGACAAATAATTCTTAATTTTTACGAGATATGGCTTAATTTTTACGAGATATGGCTTAGATATTTTGGAGCAATTACGAACCAGCACTACTGTAGCAATCAATTAAGCATGTACCATTGCTATATTTGAGAAAATCATTACGTAAAGGACAATTTTGACCAATTTTTTTTTTCATATTTTAGCTTTTCTTTTAATAAAATCTGATTTTTATAATTATTCACTTTTCTAAAAATATCCAAAAGATGATGACTAATAAAAAAACGTTTCGGTCAAGTTGCAAGTGAGATATTAAAATGCCAATTATGCTTTTCTTTTATTTGAGAAGTAATAATTGTTGGGATCGGCGGAAGCTCACAAATAATATGGAGACCAGAATTTAACGTGGTTCGGCCAATTTAACCTACGTCCACACACACAAAGAAGAGAATTTGTATTAAACAACAAACAAATTATTTACAATGGTTTCTCTCAACTCTCACAGCTTCTAATCTCTCCAACGGACCTCACCTCCGACTCTCTTCCTCATTACAATCTTACATGTATTTATAAGAGAAAAAAATAGTGTGAACGTGTAAATGACGGTGAAGATTCCGGCGGCCTCCATTCTTGAATTTTCCGGCGGCGTCTACCTTCCAGCTACTACTAACGGTGCCTACCTTCACCTTCCAGAAGCCTCCAGCTTCTTATCACGTTGCGTGTTGATTTCCAACAATCTCCCCCTCAACACCAAACGGAGGATATCCTGACACATTTTAGTTCAAGGTACTTAACCTGACTATATTTCTACATAACTCAAGTTTTTCGTATGTGACTACCTTCGTTAGCATGTCCGCTGGATTCTCCTTTGTATGGATCTTTACAAGTTTCAACAGCTGTTGCTCCATTACTTCACGTATCCAGTGATACCGAATATCGATATGCTTTGTTCGGGAGTGGTACATCGAGTTTTTACTCAGATCAATAGCACTTTGACTATCACAATAGATTATGTACTCTTTTTTACTGACTCCCGTTTCTTGGAGGAACCGCTTTAGCCACAACATTTCCTTTCTTGCTTCTGCTATAGCAATGTACTCTGCTTCTGTTGTAGATAAAGCCACACATTTCTGCAGTTTGGACTGCCATGATACAGCTCCACCTGCAAATGTGTAAATATATCCTGATGTAGATTTTCTACCATCAAGATCACCTGCCATATCAGCATTTGTATAGCCATCTAAGACTGGGTTAGCTCTCTCGTAGCACAAGCACAACTTTGATGTACCTTTAAGGTACCTGAGAATCCACTGTACTGCTTTCCAGTGTTCTTTCCCTGGATTTGAAAGAAAACGGCTCACAACTCCAACAGCGTGAGCGATGTCAGGTCTGGTACAAACCATAGCGTACATTAAACTTCCTACTGCTGAGGAGTACGGTACTGTAGCCATTTCTTGAACCTTTTCTGGTGATGAAGGACATGAGGTTTTGCTCAATTTGAAGTGATTAGCCAGTGGAGTACTGACTGGCTTTGCTTTCTCCATGTTGAACCTTCGTAGTATTTGTTCAACATACTTTTCCTGTGACAGCCATAACTTCTTTTTCTTCCTGTCATGAGTGATCCTCATGCCCAAAATCTGCTGGGAAGGTCCTAAGTCTTTCATCTCAAAGACTTTGGAGAGATCCTTCTTTAGCTTCTTGATAATGGATGAATCTTTTCCAATAATCAGCATGTCTTCAACATAGAGCAGTAACATCACGAAGTCACCTTCTGAAAATCTTCGGATGTAAACGCACTGATCTGCAACAGTTTTCTTGTAGTCATGACTCATCATGAATGAGTCAAACTTCTTATACCACTATCTGGGAGCCTGCTTCAAACCGTAAAGGCTCTTTTCCAACTTGCAGACCAAATGTTCCTTTCCAGGAACTTGGAAGCCTTCTGGCTGCTCCATGTAAATTTCCTCATCAAGGTTGTCGTGAAGAAATGCTGTCTTCACATCCATCTGTTCAAGCTCCAAGTCAAGACTTGCCACCAATCCGAGTACCACTCGAATTGAAGTCATCTGCACAACAGGTGAAAATACCTCATCAAAGTCGATTCCTTTCTTCTGCTGGAATCCTTTGATGACCAAACGAGCTTTGTGCTTCACCTGCTTGCCATCATTTTTCAGCTTGAACACCCATTTGTTTCTCAGTGCTCTCTTATCGTTTGGAAGTTCCATCAGCTCATAAGTCTGATTCTTCTGTAACGAGTTCATCTCATCCTGCATAGCCTGCATCCATTTGTTGCTATCTGGATGAGATATTGCCTCCTGGAAGTTTTCTGGCTCCCCCTCATCTGTAAGAAGAATATAATCTGATTCCGGATATCTTCGTGACGGAATCAACAATCGCCTTCTAGAGGATCTGTCCTGCTGAGATTGATCACCTGACAACTGTGGAAACTCTGCAGTTTCTGATGGAGAAAGCAACTGCTCCCCCTGCTCAGTAGTGGTTTTTCCGTTGTCAGTATCCTCTTCTTCTTCTGGGGAAACTTCCTGTCTATCTTCAGTGTTTGAAACAGACTGAAGTGGTAATGAACTCGGAGCTGGTTCTGGAGCACTTGGAGTTGTTTGTTCTGATCCAAACATCTGGTCTTCATGGAACACTACGTCCTTGCTTCTGATGACCTTCTTCGCTTTTGGATCCCATAATCTGTATCCAAACTCTTCATCTCCATAGCCGATGAAAAAACATGGAGTAGACTTTTCATCAAGTTTCTGTCTTTTCTCCTTGGATACATGTGCAAATGCTTTGCACCCAAATACTCTTAAATGAGAGTATGAAATCTTGCGGCCTGACCACACCATCTCTGGGACTTCAAACTGCAGTGGAACTGACGATGTTCTGTTGATCAGATAATAGGCTACTTTTACTGCTTCACCGCAGAATGGCTTAGGCAACTTTGCCATTCTCAGCATGCATCTGGTTCGTTCCACAATGGTCCGGTTCATCCGTTCTGCTACACCATTGTGTTGTGGGGTGTAGGGGATAATCTTCTCGTGTCTGATGCTATGTCTGGAGCAGTATTCTCTGAACTCTCGAGAAGTATATTCACCTCCATTGTCTGTCCGGAGACATTTCAGCTTCTTGCCAGTTTCTCTTTCTACCATGGCATGGAAGTTTTTGAATTGCTCAAAATCTTGATCTTTCATTTTTAGGAAATATACCCACACTTTTCGTGAAGCATCATCAATAAAAGTAACAAAATATTTGTTACCTCTAAGTGATTTAACTTCAAAAGGACCGCAAACATCAGAGTGTACCAAGCTCAATAACTCTGATCTTTTTCCAGCAGATGTCTGGAATGAAACTCTATGTTGTTTACCAAATAAACAGTATTCACAAGGATTGAGGGCAATACCTTTGTTTACTGTAATCAATGCTTTCTTTGCAAGCATAAACACCCATTTTTCTCCCATGTGGCCAAGTCTCCGATGCCACAAGTTTGGTGATGTATCATCTTCAGCTACATTGAGACTGTTTGCACATATCTTAACACTTGATTTGTACAAAGTGCCACAGACATGTCCCCGTGCAATGACCATTGCTCCTTTCTTCAATTTCCAAGCATTGTTGCTGAAGATGCTCTCGTAACCCTGTTGATCAAGGGTTCTTATAGAAATTAGGTTGATTCGAAGATCGGGTACGTGCCGAACTTCATTTAGCACCATAGTATAGCCAACACTGGTTTTTATTCTGACATCTCCGATGCCCACGATCTTTGAGAAACTCGAATTTCCCATCTTGACTGTACCGAAGTCTCCTGCCTTGTAAGTACTGAAGAAATCCTTACAAGGAGTGGCATGATAGGATGCTGCTGTATCTATTACCCACTCGGCTTCCTCCCTTGAAACGTGCAAGTAAGATTCTTCACCAGCGGAAAGGAGTACACAATCTCCAGAAAGCGTCACTGCAGCTTCGCCTTCTTCGTGCTTTGACTGATTGCTTGGTTGATTTTGCTCCTTCTGTAGCTTTCGGCATTCTCTTTTAAAGTGGCCTTCAATACCACAATAAAAGCATTTTCCCTTCTTTCGCTGTTTACCGCGACTTTGGGATCTCCCTTTACTTTGATTTCTGTTCCTTTCTCGACTTCTACCTCTACTATTTCTCTGATGCCTTCCTTCTATTACAAATGCATCTGTCTCGTCTCCTCCAATCTCCTTTCATCTAGCCTCTTCATTAAACAAGGCGTCTATCACCATTGACATGGCGAGCTTTCCATCTGGAGCTGAATTACTAAGTGAGACCACTAGCGTTTCCCAACTATCTGGTAGGGAACTGAGAAGTAGTAGAGACTGCTCTTCATCTTCGAGCTTAAAATCTACGGATGCAAGTTGATTTACAAGATTATGAAACTCGTTGGTGTGTGCGGCCACTGAGATTCCGCTTTTGAGTTTCAAGTTGACAAGGCGTCTCATTAGTAATGCCTTGTTCCGAGCAGTTTTTGCCTGGTACATGCTTTCCAGCTTTTTCCATAACTGATAGGCATCCGTTTCCTGTGCAACATGATGAAAAACACTATGGTCAATCCACTGCCAGATCTGACCAATAGTTTTCTTATTCAACTTATGCCAGTCTTTTTCCGCTACATCATCTGGCTTTATGCTTTTCTTCAATTGGATCGAAGAGATCTTTACAATTCAGGAGATCTTCCATTCGAGGTCTCCATAGTGCGTAATTTGTAGATGTTAACTTGATCATCGCACTTGCTCCCGAGTCCTCCATCAGTTTGGCTTTAATCTTTGATTTGAGTGACCGTTTCTCAATGTTCAGAGTTGAATCTCAACAAATGGAGCTCACCGTTGCGTCCGGAACGGTGGAAAATCTTGGAAACGACTCTTGTCTCGTTCCAAACCGATCAAAATTGTGCCGAAAACCTGAAAAATAAGAAAAACGGAATATTCCTTCTGAAACGGAATATTCTACAAGTCACCGGAATATTTCTGTACCAGAATATTCCTGCCGATGACGGAATATTCTGCCGGTGACGGAATATGCTGCCGGCGACGAAATATACCGACGGAATATTCCTTATCCGTTGGGTTACTGTAGCGGATCGAAAAACCGGGTCAAACCGGTTCGCGTTGGATCACCGGGATTTAACGGGTCGGAGCTTGTCTTCTTCACTGAGCGCGCGTGTGGCGCGTGGGTCCCGTGGCCGTCGCCGAGTCGGCACGTGTGGAGCGTGTTGCTTCGTCCGGTATCCGTTTAAGACGAAATTTTCACCAAAATTTTCGTCTTGACCTGAGGAATCTAATGGTATCCTCCAAAATTGATTTCGATCAAGTTTAAAAATGGGTCTCTCACGAAAATTCACAAATCCGGCCTCCTACCATCTCTGATACCACTTGTTAGGATCGGCGGAAGCTCACAAATAATATGGAGACCAGAATTTAACGTGGTTCGGCTAATTTAGCCTACGTCCACACACACAAAGAAGAGAATTTGTATTAAACAACAAACCAATTATTTACAATGATTTCTCTCAACTCTCACAGCTTCTAATCTCTCCAACGGACCTCACCTCCGACTCTCTTTCTCATTACAATCTTACATGTATTTATAGGAGAAAGAAATAGTGTGAACGTGTAAATGACGGTGAAGATTCTGGCGGCTTCCATTCTTGAATTTTCTGGCGGCGCCTACCTTCCAGCTGCTATTGACGGTGCCTACCTTCACCTTCCAGAAGCCTCCAGCTTCTTATCACGTTGCGTGTTGATTTCCAACAATAATTTGTACAAATTTGAAATATTCAATATGACTAAAAACCATATTACCTTAATTATGAACTACATTGCCCTTGATATATAAACAAAAAAATCATGAACCACACAATTGTCACTTCCAACTTGTGATCAACAAGCTGTTCTAGACTTCTAGTTACTTCCAGTACTCATGAGTCAACGCCTCGATCGTCCTCTACCAAGATCCAGTCCAAAAGGCTAAACTCAATCGAGCAAATGGTTTGATCACAAATTATATATATATATATAGTGCGCACTATATAGGACAAATATTATACAATTATTTTGAAAAAAAAAAATTATTATATTTACTCATTTTTTTTAAAGAGATTACGTTGTGCTCACACTTTACATTTGCAAATATAATTTGTCTTAATATATTTTCTAAGAATAATGTTGATGATACATGCAATTCTAGAATTAATATTGTGCAAATCTCACATTTAAAAAAAAAAGTAGAGTCCAACATAAAAATAAACTATAAAAATACAAATTAATATGAATCTCATATTTTTCTCACATTCTAAAATAGAAATACGCAATATCTACATTACTTGTTTTCTAACAATCATATTGAATATAATTGTAGGGACTTCATGAGAAACCCTTATTTGATATGGAAATATTGAAACCATGACTCTCTGAATAAATAAATAATAAATACATAGAATAAATTTGACAAAAAGAATCTATATCTAGTTAAGAGTATTAGCAATAAATAGTCTAGCCATTATATGCTAAGTCTAAATTTTGGCTAGAACTTCAAGTTTTTCCTATAGCCAAAACTTTTGTAAATTTTGGCTATTTTATATATTTTACATTTGTTTTTAATATTTTGTAAATATGTTTTATATATTAATTAATAATTTGATTTTTATTTTAAAATGGCCTAGCAATTGTATGTTCCAGAATTACACGATACAACAGGCCGATCGACCAGGTCATGACTTAAAGTTGTCTCTTCTCCTCGTCTTGTTTGTGTGCTGTTCCCAGAATTAGGTTCTCATCGTTTCATCGGCATGCAATTCCCAGAGTCAGGTTCTCCTCACCCGTCGTCATTCATCTCCCGGAGCTCATCCCGCTTGAGGTATTGTCCTTTGGTCACAGGTCGTTGCGCATTGTAGAGCTCTGGTTCCAGGGGGTGTTGATGTGTGTTCTACACCCCTGAATTGGATCGTGACTTCCAGTCCTAATCTGCAACAACAAAAGCAGAGGGTTAGGTTCCTCAACCCTGAGAACTCTCCGAAAGTTTAGTTAAAGATGGAAGCGAGAAAAGATAAAACAAACAATAATTCAAATGAGCCTTAAAAAAATGTTCATACCTGTTTTCAGTGATCTATTCTTTCTTTTATATGGGTTGAAATACTGATCAGATACACGTGTAACCATCCGGGAATGTTGGAGAACATTTTACTCATCTTCCCATCCTTGATTTCTTGAGATCATTTATTAATTTTGTTTCTTCTCAATAATATTTCTTATAACATGATTACCTCCGATCGATCAATAGATCTCTTGGGATATTCTCATCAATCTGCATTTAATGTGCATTTAATGCAACATGCCATGCTGTCAGGCATTAAATGTTTATAGGATCTCCGATTATCACACTATCAATATGTCAGGGGTAACTATAAAAGGCTAACACTAAGAAACCATGTGGGAGGAGTTTAGTTTGAGTAGGAAACACTCAGGATCTAACTTAAGGAATTTTACCGAATACAATTCCTCCTAAAACTCTGGAAGAAAGGTAATAGGCGGGTGCCATTCCGGAGGGCGTCCGCTACTTTATTCCCTGTCGCAATTGCCTCCCTCACAGTACCCCGCAAATCTTAATTGAATATAATTCGATTGGGATTCAGTACATCCTTATCGCTCGAATTTGTGAAACCTTATCCCGCGCAAAATCAAATTTGAATGGATGAAACAAGGGCATAACGGTCATAGAAGTAACCGTTGGTTTTTATACGTGGACGGTTCGTCTTCTGATCACTGAGCGTGGAGAAAGGGGGCAGTTTACTGGCCACGATGACACGAAACATCGTGCGCTGTATTTATGGATTTTCCATAATTATTCGTCTGGTTTTGCAATTTCCCGAGAAATTAATGGTCAGTTATTTCTTCATTAATTGGGCATGCCCTCCACGTGCTAAGCAGCCGTTTCGCCATTATTATACGTTTATCAGTCGCGTCGTTTCGCTTCCCGAAGATCACGCTAATTATACCATTTATTTTCCCCACGACCGTTATCGTTTGCTATATAAACACCCGTTATTCGTAATGTTTCGTTATTTATTGTCGTCTTGCTGCTGGAACACTTGCGTATTCTCTCTCTTTACTATCTTGTCTTCGAATCGATCTTCCTTCGCATTTTCATCAAGCTTCAATGGGGGTTGGCTCTATTTATGCTGGGTATCAGTGGGTGCCGTCTTACCCTCCTTCGGCCATTCAACACCTCAGGATCAAGGTTACATCCCAACCTCGGATAGCTTCGGAGTTATTCGAGAACGTCCCTGTGACGTAGAAGGGCGAGCTCAGCATGTGCTTCTGTATGAAGCCATGTTCAAGAACAGGCTGCGTCTTCTCTTTATTCGACCGATGCGTGAGATCCTTCATTACCTGGGCTTGGCCCCGGCCCAGCTGTTGCCAAACGCTTGGCGGATACTATGAGCTTCATGCATAGTATTCCGTTCAGCGCTGCTGGAGGTAGGAGATGTATATCCTGATCTTACGGCACGAGAGTTTCTCTCTCTGTACCGTCTGATTAGGAAACCGGCCTTAAGTTTGGTTGGTTTTCAGTCTCGGGATAGCGAGACTAAGTTATGCACCTTCGAGAACAGGTATTCCAATGTGAAGGACTACCACAAGAAGGTGTTTTATGTAAAGGGGGACAAATGGCAGTTCCCCGAGGATGAGACCAGGGGGGAATTCCCCATTCAGGTGAACTGGGGTGAGCTGCCCCCAGCCTCCCTTTTGGACATTGACTTGAATAAAAGGGAGAGGGACCGGGTGGAGAAAGTGATACGCTGGGTGAAGCGTCACTTTCATCGGCTGGAATCCGACCTCATTTTGACCGACCAAAATATCAACACTTACTTGGTCGAGCCATGGCGGGGTTATGCTGAGTTCCAGGATTTCTCCAACATACCGGCGGCTGGAGTGCTTGTCCAATCGGGGGCAATTAGCAAACAAACTGCACCTCCAGCCAAGGAGAAGCGCACCAAATCTCGCCGTGAGAGTGGCGAGCAGACTGCGGCAGAGGCTTCTGAACCTCCAGTTCTAACCTTTGCCAAAGAAAGGCGAGTGAAGGCTCGCAACGACACAAGGGCTTCTCGCCCTTCACAAGAGGGTCGAGCGCCCTTTTCTCCAGTACAGCCTTCACCAACTCCCCTGGTACCCGTGGCGTCTGCTAGTGGAGAGGGCGACCAGCACACTAGATCCCCTTCACCGGAAGGGCAGAGGGCCATATTCCACTTAGGAGGGTGGCCATAGTAATCTTCTCATCCTGATCCCCCACTGTCATCAGTTCCTTGTTGAACTGAGAAAAATAGTTTTTGATGTTTTCCTGACTGTCTTGTTTCACCGTGAGGAGATAGGCAACTGGTCTTTTCCTCTTCCGACTTCCCAAGAACTGGGTTATAAAGAGGCGAGCCAGACATTCAAAGCTGTCTATCGTGCCGGTAGGGACCGTCCCGAAGCAGGTACGAGCTACTCTTTTGAGGGTAAGGGGGAACGCTCAGCACGCTACTTCACTAGGATAGCCATGCAGATTCATGTGCGTCCTAAACGTCTCTATATGCTCGTAGGGGTCAGTGCTCCCATCATACAGCTCCATCTGAGGCGCTCGAAATTTAGGGGGCAGTGGCACTGCCATGACACTTGCACTATAAGGGGTGTCATGGTTGTGGCTTAATTGTCCAGCAATGGAAAGGGCCTCGAGGCGCCTGGCTATATCCACGTAATTGTCTTCTAGTTCTTTGAGTTCTAGCTGCATCTTACGTCTTTCTTCATCTACTTCTTTATGATTTAGCTCACTGACTCGGAGTGACTTCGCGCACTTACTGACAGAAGGTTCTTCACGAGCATTCAGTTCTTCATTACTCTTTTGTAATTTCTCATTCTCTCTAGTGAGCTCCCCTGTCGTTACTTCCATGGCGGCTAGTCGTTCTTCCATCGAGATGTGCTTTGAGTTGCAGTTATTCCTTAATAATCACAATACAACCGGTTTGCAGAGAACACCAAAAGTGATCCCACAGAAGGCGCCAAATGTTGATGTGTGTTCTGCACCCCTGAGTTGGATCGTGACTTCCAGTCCTAATCTGCAACAACAAAAGCAGAGGGTTGGGTTCCTCGACCCTGAGAACTCTCCGAAAGTTTAGTTAGAGATGGAAGCGAGAAAAGATAAAACAGACAATAATTCAAATGAGCCTTAGAAAAATGTTCATACATGTTTCCAGTGATCTATTCTTTCTTTTATATGGGTCGAAATACTGATCAGATACACGTGTAACCATCCGGGAATGTTGGAGAACATTTTACTCCTCTTCCCATCCTAGATTTCTTGAGATCATTTATTAATTTTGTTTCTTCTCAATAATATCTTTTATAACATGATTACCTCCGATCGATCAATAGATCTCTTGGGATATTCTCATCAATCCGTATTTAATGCGACAAGCCATCCTGTCAGGCATTAAATGTTTATAGGATCTCTGATTACCATACTATCAATATGTCAGGAATAACTATAAAAGGCTAACACTAAGGAACCATATGGGAGGAGTTTAGTTTGAGTAGGAAATACTCAGGATCTAACTTAAGGAATTTTATCAAATACAATTCTTCCTAAAACTCTGGAAGAAAGGTAATAGGCAGGCGCCATTCTGGAGGGCGCCCGCTACTTTATCCCCTGTCGCAATTGCCTCCCTCACAGGGGGCATCGTGCTTTGGGTTGCTCTGGTTTGGGTCAGTATTTTTCGTGCTCTGGGTTCTCGCACTTGTCTCTCGTTTGTCTACAGGCGTATGCCTGTAGAATTATTCAACGAGTCAGCTTAAGGGTTGAAGAAGAAGAAAGAAGACTCATACTCACTCCCAAACTTCCAAGTATATACAAACCCAATTTCCTTTCAGTTTGATCTTCTTCTCCTTCATTTATTATTTTCGTGTGCGTGACGGATTGGGTTGGGATCTCTGAGATTGGGAACACGAACCCATTTTGTAAGGTACATATCTCGTTTCTTCATTGCCGCAAGAAATCACGTCAAATGGTGTGTGACTTTCTTGTCTCCTCCATCTAGTTTCAGATAGGCGGCTCCAAATTTTGCTTGCTTTGTTTGCTCACCATTGTATGTTAAATTTGCAGCCATTTTTGTTCCTTCTTGCTCTTGTATGTCGTAAAGGAGTTGGGATTTCAAAGTTCATATTTCGCAGTTGGAATCTGTTATAATTTCAAGCTTCTAAACATTTCTGGGCTTAATATTTGCAAAATGTATTCGGAGCTGTTAATGTATTCTCTTCTATCTTTGAGTCTAACAGAAACTTTTTTAATGAAGATACATGAACAATTGTTTTGTAAATGCACTGTTTACGTGTTTGGTTTTTGGTGAAATTGTGATCTTTTTTTTTTTAATGTAGGAATTAGATCATAGATTAGGCATTAACATGTGTTTGGTCTTTTGGTGAAATTCTGATCTATTTTTTTCCGAATCTGATTGCTGAATGCCTATGATCTGAGGCCTCTGCATAATTTTTATATCGTTGCTTCATGTGATTAATATATATTAATCAGTGATGTGAAACTAAGGTCGGTTTCTGATGACTAATGTAGAAGATTCGGAGTTTGTATCTGCAAGTGTTTGTATCTCCAATTGTAAAAAATCTGTATGTGTGGCCACTAATAGGAAGGAATTAATCTTCTCAGGAAGGAATTCCTGAGAAGAAAGGAAGGAATTAAATTTTTTCTAGGAAATAGGTGCATGAAGTTCTAGTTTTTAAGCTAGAAAATGGATTAATTTTTGAGAACTCATGACTTGACTATGAATTGATGAAATTGACAACCTGATTTGATAATATTGTGGTATTTTTAGGAACTGATTTTTTATTGATTACGTTGTTTTATGTTGGAATGAAGATTTTGGGTGGAGTTCGGATAGTGATGGGGTTGGTGTTTAAGTTGGAGAATGCGTGGTAAGGGTTTGATATTGATGGTTATTTCTGACCTTGTATTTGGTCTTGCAGGTATTCTACCTTGTTGGATTTGCCTTGTTCTGCATAGAATCATTACTATGTGGCAACAAGTACACCTGTTGAACCGAGGCAATGGAAAGGTTGCTGAGATGAGGCGTGAGGCAGCAAGAGGGACCATGATGGCAGCACTATAACGTGGTGGCACATATTGAATTGAGATACTACTTTTGATTTGGGAAATTGAGATAGTCTCAAAATGAATTAGACTTTATTGTATCCCTTTTGCGTTTCTTAATGAAATTCTAATTAATAAAAAAAAAAATCTAAGTTTAATTTATATCAAGCCTTGTCTTGCTATTTGATTTCTTGTACTGAACCATGGATGAAATCCGATGGGGCCTATTTTGCGTATTGCAAGAAGAAATTTGCTAAATATTTGTTTTAAAAACAGCGATCGGGAAAACATACTTGACAATGTTTTGCTGATCCATGATCACGTAAATTAAATTTAAAAGCAGCTAACTAATTTATAGTGACCATTTCCTTTAAAATCATTACTTAAAGCACATCCGATGATAAAAACACTACAAAAAAAAATGGATATTAGTGACCCAACATTAGCGACGAAAATGACTATTAACGACTAAAATAGACTATTAACGACTAAAATAAATTATTTGCGACTAATAAAAATGTAACAAATAATTAAATTTCTTGTAATAGCGCGCAACTAAACAAAATTAAATAATAGTTGCTACCAAATTAATGAGCTCTTTGATGTAGAATTCAAAGCACAGTATGAAAATATGCTAAAGAATCTCTCCCTCACACGCTTTCGGCTAAAAAATGGAGTCACACCAGGGAATCAAAATAATTTCTGTGAAATCAAAACTCTACCTTTATTCATTGAACCATCTCCTTTAATAGTCAAGAAGATTACAAAATTTAAATTGCAACAAAGTAGCTGAAAATCAGCTTTATGATCCCAACGGAAACTTAAATTCAAACTAGCTAAAAAATTAGCTTTACATGACCAACGAATTCAAATGAAAATTAAACTTGAAATTTAAAGAAAGCTAAGAAATTTCCAGCCTGGCAGAGTCTTCAGACAAGGAGTCTTCCATCGTCGATCAACCACCACTCTTGTTTTGGAAGCTTATTGCAAAGAGCTACAAAATTGAGCTGTGAGGCGAGGGGCGAAGACAGATTATAACTGCAGGAGGGGCATGAAATTGGAACAGACCCTCACTGGTTTTTTAATGTAAAAATCCTCAAAACCAACTGCACGGAGATAATACAAAATTCCTTCAAAAGAAATCCATCTACACAAACGGATATAAAAAACAACAAAACTTCTCCAGCAGCTCTTATTTTGGCACTTCATTGGGAATGAGCTCTGCAATTGCCTTCCAGTAGCCCTAGCACCCAAATTATAAAACCTACTAAACCATAGAAAAAAGATTTAATTGTTGCTATAAACAAGTTTACAAAAGCCACAGTATCCAGATTGCTTCCAATAACCAATAATCAACAATCAACAAGCCACAGTACCAATTCAATAATCAACAATTGTATTAGAGTGATAAAACAACATCCTAAAGAATAAACAATAAGAATAAATATGAAGAGTAAAACAACATCCTAAACAACTCTGCATACGTCGAAGGTAAGAAATCGAAGCCATGGACACCAAAGGCAGGACATCGAAGCCAAAACCCTACAAAAAAAATAATAAATACCATTAAAAAATTTTACACCACCGAAAATTAGGAAACAGAAAAAATCAAAGCCCTAATTGTAACATAGGAAAATAAAAAATCGGAAGGGATTTGATTGAGAAGGGAAAATAATACCGACCAATCAAAATCAAAATCGAAAAAGGTGGCTCGATTTTGACGAACTCGGCGTCCCAGTTTCCATTCCTCGACGTTTTCTTGCAGCGCGATTTCGGCCCCCAAGGTCATGGCACCAGAGCAACTCTTCGGGCACCAGACAGAAGTGATAATCGTACAAAACTGGGGAGTCTACGCCGACGGGACGAGGAGAACACAATGCCTGGGAACAACACACCGACGGGTTGAGGAGAAGAGGAAAGCGGGAAAGGGGATGGTTATACACGAAGCCTCTCCATTTTTTGATTTTTTATTTCATTTCGTTCTGATTTTTTTTTTTTTTTTAATATTAAGTAACATCTGACATAGCACTGTATTACGTCAGATATTTGGCTGCCGACTGTCTACAGACGTTTGTCGGTAGACTTATTGCAATATTAATAGAGTTTTAAAATGACAGGACAGCATGGTCCCCCACCCCTACGGTTTGGCTTGTTCAAGACTTACACCTACCAACTGCTTTTCTTTTATTTTCTTTTAATTTTTGCAATTTAAAGTTCTTCGTTAATAATGATATAAAACGTATAAGGTGGGGGGAAAATAATCTAATAATACCTTGTATTTGACGAGGGATTTGACTTGATAGGCTATTTTAAAAACAATTACAATTCAAATATGAAAAAGGTTGTTGAGTTATTTACATAATACTTACAGAAATCTTAAGATTGAAATATCCTGATTTTAAGTTTTAGAAATCTTTATCATGCTTGATAAGAAAAATATAGAATAAAACGATAATAAAGAAAAACAAGATCAACACAGTATTTAACGTGGTTCGGCCCTAATGACCTACGTCCACAGCAGGAATCTTAAAAGAAGAATATTATTGATCAAGAGTAATAGATACAGAAATACAACCTCATAACTTCATCTTCTCAGATACTTCAAGAAATCAGCCCAAAGAACAGAAAGAAACCCTAACCCTAAATCGCCTTAAGCTCAGACTCTCTCTCTCTGTCTCTCTCTCTCTGCCTGATTTCATACGCGGCTCATCTATCATTACTATAGCATCGCTTGAATTTATACAGTTCAATATACAATTACATAAATGCCCTTAAATGAAACCCTAAAGAAGCCCAGTCACACAGAGCATCTCAGCCACACGATCAACTCCTCTTTAAGCTGCATCATCGGTTGTAGATCTCTCCAAGTATCAAGCTTGACATTCTAACAAATGTCTATTATTGATACTATAATTATGAGTTACACTTACACAGATCAAGTCCCACATCTGACATACTAGAATGTGGGACTTATTTTTAGATCAGTTTTTTCTATAATTATTCATAATTTCATATTAAACTACTCTCAGATTCTCAGATCAACTAAAAATAATAAAATGATTACTCAACCATCTAACCAAAGTCCAAGTTAACACCCTGCAAGGCTCCAAGTAACAACTAACAAGTAAGAGTAACCATGAGCCATCATGATTCAATGGTGATGTCTATCATCTGATCATTTATTGCTGAATAAATTATTGATAGGAAACACAACCAGCCACTCAAAGATCGACAAACCAAATATTGTATTGGAATCTAGTTCAATGCTACTATATACGAATCTAGATAGTAAATTAATAGTTTTACTATATATACATTATTAAATGGTACATCACTCACTATTAGTTAGTCAAATCTAATTTACCCTAATATATGTAATATGTGATAGTACTGATGCTATATACATGATGATGTGTAGTGTGCACGTATAATGATTTGGAGTTGTCAGACAATAAATCTGACTCCGACTTTAAATGTAAAAATATACTACGATAATACAAAATCATAGTCGAGTTTTCAAATTTTTACACCGCTCGAACCATATCAATATTAATGTTAATAACTAATCACAATGCTTGGTGAGAAGGCCTGATCTTGTAATTATTTGTTGGAATGTAATATTTTATCATGGATGTGTTATTTAGATTATAAGGACTACTCGAATATTGTAGTCTTCTTTTGATTGAGTAGTAAGACAAGCACTAAGAAATTGGATATGTTTAATAACCCATAGTACTCTATCCTGTTACAAATAACCCAAGAGGAAATTGCAGGAACAGGAAATAAAAGATTTGTGAAACGCACCGTTCTAAAAACATGAAAATGTTTTATCCCTCCAAATGCTGCCTAAGTCCCTCTTCATTAATGACGTTGATCTATTTTATTGTCTGTTGGGTTTAAGTGGCAAATGGCAATGTTAATAGGAGTTTGTGGAAATCGTGTTGAGAGGGAAGAAAAGAGAAGAGGATCCTACGATTTTAATCAATTTGGGAAGAAGAGGAGAGAAAGTTGGATTATCAGAAAGGAAAATGCTGGATACAATTGCCTTAGGGAAACCGGCGTGCAATCGGCGCACCCTTGTCTATTTTTTTTCTTTTACATTTTCCACTTCTTCTCCGGTCTCCCTCCCCATTTTGTTTCCCCTATCTCATTCGAAATTTTCATTTCCCCTCCCTCCCTCCCTCCATTCCATGAGCTGATGAGCCTGTTTCTCCCATTTCTCCCATTTCTCCCCTTTTCCATTGTCGTTCCTTCGTTTCTCCATTTCTCCTACCATTTTCCAAGGCTATAATTGTTGCACCTAGGAAGCATGCTTGGTCCAGGCAAGCATCTTAGTCCCCATCGAGGTGGGTGTGGTTGAGTTGGGTTCTCTTTATTTTTCCTCTTCACCTTTGTTTCTATAAATCTGCTGATTTTCCTCTCCGATTTCAAAACAAGGTTCAAAACAACATTTTGGATTTCAAGACAATCGGCCATAATAATAATAGAAACTCATTTGAAAAAAATGATAGAATTAGATTTGGGAGAGATGTTAATATGAAATTTGAAAAATGAGTTTATTTTTGTTGGTGGAACCGTGGGGCTTCCTTTTAATCATTTATTTGACTCTAGAAACCTTAAATGCAAAGGATGGGGGACATGAGTCTTCTTCATTCACTGATCAACCTGATCTTTTAATCCTCTGTTTTCAACCTCAGATGGATTATTTGTTTGAATTAAGAAAGTACAAATTTAAATGAGAAGGTCATCGGAGATAAAGTTATTGTAAGAACTAGCACTGTCATTTTCTCTGCATATTTTTACATCCCATTAAGATTGAGAAAAATCATTTTATTTTTGCATAAGTCATTTTCATCTGATTTTCCTATAACGCGTGAAGACATTCTCTCTAAATACTTTTTCTCTTTTTATATCTTTTGTTTTTATCTGATTTTGTTTTCTTCTACTCTCTCCTTTATTGTTATTTGATAATACATCAATTGACATGTTAATTGGTTTCTCAACGATTCCCTTATCTCAATTGTTTATAGCAGAATTATATGAAAAAAATAAAAGATAAGGTGTGGTTTACAGAATGAGTAATGTTAGAGATTACTTATATTTATTATACTCATTCTTATATGAATAATATTATATTATTTATATGAAAATAAATGTGATGAATATGAGTACGAGTACGAGTACAAATGCTTCCAATCATTTTTATTACCGAGTAGAAAAGAGAGGGAGGGCCGGTTTTCTCTAATGGGAAAGAAGACACTCACTGTGTCACAACATGTAAGGTGAAAAGAAACCGTCATATCATCCTTGTTAGCGTAGGGACGCATGGGGTGCAACATTTTGCCCGTAATAAGAATTTTCCCTTAAATTAATCCCCTCCGTCTCAGATTCTTCAAACTGGGCAACAAAAGCTGGAACAACAAATTCATCGTGAAGCAACACGATACAGAACACCGGTCGCCGTCGTTTCCATCCGACCTCAACTCTCCGATTGCCCACCCGTTCAACGGCTAGATTAAGGGAGTGATGATCGCCCACACCTTGAACTACTGGCTCTCCGAGCACCCCTCCATTGTCAGTTTCCGGTGGAGCCACACCCAATCCTGGGGCTCCACCTGGTCATTCCTCTTCACTTCCATACTTGTTTACGTCGCCGTCTCCACCTCGCTCCACCTTCTCCTGGCGCTCCTCCTCCGTCCCGGTAAGGCCGTTCCTCTCGGTCCAATCCCGGCTATCCACAGCCTCTTGATGGCTCTCATCTCCGCCACCATCTTCGCCGGAATCATCCTCTCCGCTGCCGCAGAGATCCGGGACACTCGCTGGTTCTGGCGCCGCTCCAAAACCCCTTTCCAGTGGCTTCTCTGCTTCCCGTTTGGCACCCGTCCGTCGGGTCGGGTTTTCTTCTGGTCCTACATCTACTACTTGACCCGTTTTCTCCACATGCTCCGAACCTTAATCACCATCCTACGACGTCGTAAGCTCGCTTCCTCCCAGCTCTTCAAGCACTCCATCCTCACCTTCATGTCGTTTCTCTGGCTCGAGTTCTCCCAATCATTCCAGGTCCTCGCCATCATCTTTACGACGTCGGTTTACTCCGTGGTATACGGGTACCGGTTCTGGACGGCAATCGGGTTGCCCAGCGCCTGCTTTCCGTTCGTGGTGAACTGTCAGGTCGTGCTTTTTGGTTGCAATCTGGTGTCAAATGTGGGTGTCCTGCTGTTAAATTTATTAATGTATATTTGGTGTAAATTGTAGTATAATAATTTTTTAAAATTATATAATTTTTAAATTAGTTAATATATATTTTATGTAAGTTATAGTTTAAATAATATAATTTTTAATTTATTAATATATATTTTGTGAACAAATTTAATAAATTATTAATATAATTTATTAATATAATTATATTTATATATATAAATATATAAACAAGAGCGGAATGAAAAAAATGCGAAATGAAGTTGGGCCCTTCCCGCTTCCCGCCAACCGTCCTCCGTGGGAGGCCTAGATGCGGAACGAGGTGAACGGGACGGAGTCCTTAATATAACAGTGAAAGTAAAACAAAGTTGGCCAGCTCGGCTGTCCCGGCAGCCTCTCACGTAAACAGTAATTTTACTGTTTACGTAAATAATAAACAGTAAATTTACTGTTTACGTGAGAGGCTGTCAGGACAGTCGAATTTCTGCCAATTTTTTATTTTTTAAATATATAACATGCTTATTTAAATAAAATAAAATAAAAAACAAGAAAGTAAAATATCGATGCTGCATTCATTCCACAAATTATAAGCATCGTTTGAAACAATATGGAGCAAGCAAAAAGATGAAATAATAGAGGATGATAATGACACTTAATAAATCGTCCAGACAATCCCATGGGCATTTGCATTTGCATGAATCCATGAATATCATTGCAAGCAGAAGACAGATAATTGCAAATAATATATATAATTGCAAGGGGTAGACGTGTCCTGTTTTCATCACTTGTCTATTAAGTTTCTTTCCAATAATAATTCAAAGAATATTCTTGTCATTAAAGTTGCTTACCAGCACATCACAAACAACAGCCACAAAGGCTGTCACCTAGCTATTAATTAACCTTACAATATATGTTACACCGACAATACAGTATTACGTAGTACTCTGTATTAAATAGTATCAAACATATTTAATGTCCGGTTTTACAAAAAACAAGAAGGAGCCAGATTAATTAACACTAATTGCTCTATTTCAGTCCTGTTTACCTAGTTGTGACATATTTGACACAAGAACATAACACGAACCAAACGGCATGCCAATTAGAAATCGCATTCAAATTAAATGACAAACGGTCTCCAACTTTATTGTTTTTGAGAATGTACGTACGTGTCAATTATACATAAAACCTAGCATTTGCTTCACTGGACCGGAAGACGTATCTCAAACTCAAAGTCCGCAGTACCCTTCTTGCAGGCAATTGGCTGCACGGATCAGTTTCAGAGGAAACCTACAAATTAAGATTAATGCAAAACGGCCTTTTCATTGGATAAAAACGATTAATTAGGAAATTACCCACAAATTATTAATTTCATTATTAATTAAATTAGCAGATCTCAACTATATATACAAATTATATAATAATAAAGAAAGGGTAATTTATAACAATATGGATCTGAATCCTAAAACTAAACAAACTAACTTGATGTTCCAAAATGCATGTCATTTAAGAAACGATTACAAGTTCAGTTTTCAAATTACCTTAAGACCGAATATTTGACGATTTCAAACGAATTGTCACCAAGCACCTCGTCTATACAATCACAACACCACCGATTCATTTTTATTTGTATTTTTTTAGTTTTTTTTATATGATTTTTAAGTAGGTATTTTTATATTTTTTAAAAAATATATATATATAAATATATATATAAATCTCAACATTATTCAAAAATATTTACTTTTAAATCATATAAAAATAAACTAAAAATAAAAAATAAAATTGGAAATCGATATCCCAAAATGGGGACAGAAAGCATCCATATCATCGTTTGACATTTTCACAAACTCAACATTTATGATCACATGCATTAATATTATATATATAATTAATCAACATCTTTTATCATTATTATTATACGTATAGTGATATTATTATATTAGTGATGTTATATACATGCCACCTCAAAAACTAACGTGATCACTACTAACAATAAAAACAAAGCGTTGCAATATATATATGGATTAAACCTAAATATATATGCTGTGGCAGTTAGTAACGGTGACATGATTTACTCCTCGACGATGGCCTTCTTACTCTCTCTTTCCCTTCTTGTTTTTGTTTTTTTGTCATCTGCTGGCAGTGATCACAAGAGATAATTTGGTCAATAAATATCTACCATACACACACACACACACACACACACACACACACACACATATATATATATATATGTTTCACTTTTCAGCTTTCTCGATCCCAATTAGCATTAATTTTGTGATGCAATATTGTTAATTCACTCTCTTGTTTCCATAGATTGGAAATCTTAATGGCAAGGTAAGGATTGAATTAAAAATAAGAACAGAAGCCAATAAAGCGGTAAGTTATAATCGTAAGAAAAACAAAAAGGAATGATCCCAGATAACATTAACGTCCCTAGCTAGCTATTACAACTTTTGCCATTTCCTTGCTATGCTTTCTTTGCACGCAATGATCAGTCGGGCACTACGTACCGTAAAACAAAAGCTAATAGAAATCACTAGAAGGCCGAGACGATATCGATCGAGGAGGCCAGACAATAAATAAGGATAAGATGATGAGAAGGCATTATTATATATGTTATAATAAACACACACACATTCACCACTTTAGAATTGTCAAACATAAACTGCGCACCGCCATGACTGATCCGCATGAAACTTTCCATTGCCTGCGCCACCCACAAAACCAACTTTCAGATTATCACAGAGAACTTCCATTGTTTTCAGACTCCTCCACCATGCTCCATATTCTAAGGTTGTCCAAGCCAACATCCTAAAACTAAAGTCCATCCAGCCATTTTGCCGGTACTCCTCTTCCATGGAGTTCACTATCGACTTAGGCAGCATGTGTTCATCAAACGTGTTATTCCTCGATAGTCTCACGTGAAACGAGTTTTGTGCCTTTGTATCCAGAAACATATCATGCCCCCCAAGCGTGTACGACGCTAATACTTCATCCTTGTAAAACACGTAATTGTCAATCCGACCAAAGTAAATTTTCAGTTTGTGGTTAGGATTTTGAACAGTGATGTCGGCTTCCCAAATGCCCGTCACCCCGCCATTATTCGAGATGTTGAGATTGTTAACGGAGAACTTGTCAACATAGAAAACTGGGATTTCTGGATGTACTAATAACCAACTGACCAGACTGGACAGGAACGAAAGAAAGACAAAAATAAGTAAGGCCGCTAAACAGCCGCGAAAGAAGCCTGTGCAGCTCGAGTTATAATGGTCTGACTGGCTCCGGTAATACTCTGCCGGCGGTGGCTGTAGATAAGGATAGGTGGCATTGTTAACTTTTGGAGGGTAACTGGGCTGCGCCGGCGGATAGCCGGGTCGCCCGTTTATGTTCAGGTATGGGTACCCCATAGCCGGTGGATATAACTTCGTCGGCTTTGGGGGTTCATCTCCAGAAGCAGCTGGAGGTCTTTCCTGATTCGCTTCCGATGACTGACCGGGATCTTTCTTGGGCTGGTCTTCGGACGTCGTAGAAGCCATGTGATAGGGTTCTCTCGTTTCTCTTTCTCCTCCCCAAGAATTTTTACACAGAATATTGAAGGCCAAGGGTAAGGAAAAGAAAAGGAAACAACGAAGGAGAATTACAAAACGCGTAAAGCCTTAGAAATCTTCTACTTGCGAGTTGGTACAATATAATAGACACATCCTTTGATATCGACGCAATTTTTAATTAATTTCTGTTATTAGTTAAATTCAGTCTAATTAACTGTGCGAAAAATGTGTTCATTTTCTACATTTAGCATAACGAATTATAAATGTATACATATAAGGTTGTAAATAAACAAGATTAACTACTAACTCTATACACTTGAAATAAGCTAGGTCAAATTTGAACTTGTCTCGATTCGTTGAGTTTCCCAATATATATAAAGTACTATATATAAATAAATATATATATATATATCTATAGATTCATATAAAACTCAAGTTGATTCGTGCAAATCCAAATAATTTAATATTTGTTAATTATAATAATATTATCTTTATGTTTGTAATGAGAATATCTTTAAGTATTTAAGGAGATGAAAAGGAAATCATTTATATTCTTAATAATACAAATGTTACTTAAATTTTTATAAATATAATGACTGATTTATATAAATTATATAAAGATAATAAGAAAAACTGAAATTAGTTTGTTTCATCAAAATTTATATATCTATCTATATATATAATGAGCCTATCTAACAGAAATGTTTATTTTAATAGATCTGTTAACTTTAATCTATTTTTGTGTCTTATACTTAACTCTGTTAAAAATTTTCCATCCACGCGTTTAGACATTAATTTAGTGTAATCAATGTTAAAATTATCCAATCTGTTAAAATTATTCCATCCGCATGTTATTATACTGTGTTAAATCTCTTCCATCCGCAAGTTATTACTCATTATACATTGAATTTCTTCGATCCACGCGTTTAGACATTAATTTAGTCTAATTAACGTTACAATTATCCAGAATAATAAAAAACGTCTCAAACTCCTGGATCAATATTCTTCTATGCGCAAGTTCTTATACATTGAATTCTTGTGCAATGAGTAATAAATAAGAGACATTAATTAATTTACACATGAATTTAGTCGAATCAACGTTCAATTATCCAGAATAACATCTTCACTCCTAGATGCCCAATTTATTACTCATTAAAAGCGCCTTCAATCGAAATTATACAATAATTGAAATTATACGTTCTCAAATTTATAAGCGCCTTCAATCGACACAAATATATAAACAACATTCTCAGTCACAATTCCCTAATTGACACAAACATATAAACAACATTCTCAGTCAGAAATTCAGTGTCTCCTTCAACTGGCCTTCATCTCTGTGCACTTTCCCTTGTCAGAAAGCATAATCTTGAAATGTAAGAATCCTTAATTTTTAATTATCAGTAATTTTTATGATAATTATCAGTAATTTTTTTAATATGTTATTTTTTAGTCAATGAGTATTTCACAAACAAAATATTAAAACTACAGTTAAACATAATTTTCAGTGCAGACTAAATTTGCAGTCAAACATTTGAAAGAATTCGCCACTTTTGGTTTCAGATTGTATTCATCTTCTGCTTTTGGGAGCCATTCCGAACTTTCTGGGTTTAAGGTATTCATCCATATCTTTATTAATCTATTTTCAGATTTGTTGAAATTTTTTTTATTTCTATTAAATTTACTTATTCTTTTAAACTTAATCTATTTTTACTAATTATTTTTTAAAAAAAAAATTGGTTTAGACTGTATTGATCTTGCTGCTGTTTGGAGTGACTAATAATTTGCTAGATTTAAGGTACTCTTCTGAATCTTTATTGATATATTATTTCATTCCTAGAATTATGTTTTCTTTGGATTGTTTTAGTAATTTTCTTAAACTAATTTCTTGTGGAATTTTATTCTATTTTTATGTTTTATTCTGCATTAAAATTTTATCACTTTTACTCACTTTTTATCTGTTTAGATATTTTATTTGTTCTCTAATTTGTTCATATATTTGTAAATTGTATTATTTTCTCACTTAAAGTTTAATTTTATTGCATTTACTCATTTTATATTTTTTCTTATTTCAGTTTAATATTCATTACAAAAACAAATGTAAGTCTGAATTCAAATCTAGGCCCTTTAAAGTCAGTAAAGCTAAAATCAAAAACATGTGAAGAATCTGTTATTGAAACATAGCAGTCAATAGATAATAGGACCATCATGTTTGGTTTAGACTGTATTGATCTTGCTGCTGTTTGGAGTGACTAATAATTTGCTAGATTTAAAGTACTCTTCTGAATCTTTATTCATATGTTATTTCATTCCTAGAATTATGTTTTCTTTGGATTGTTTTAGTAATTTTCTTAAACTAATTTCTTGTGGAATTTTATTCTATTTTAATATTCATTACAAAAACAAATGTAAGTCTAAATTTAAATCTAGGCCCTTTAAAGTCAGTAAAGCTAAAATAAAAAACATGTGAAGAATCTGTTATTGAAACATAGCAGTCAATAGATAATAGGACCATCATGTGGTATCATATTTGTAGTAAATGAAATAAAGAAGCAGTAGGAACAACAAATGTTAACAATTACAATCTTATGAATAATCCAAAGCCGAAAGTCCAAACTGACTGTCAAAAACTACCAAAATCAGGAAATGTGAACTATCTGAAAACCTCAGCTATTACCAAAATCCTTTTTTTATTAAGTAGTTATTCAAATAAAACACTTGAACAAGCAAGTAGTATATGAATGTGCAGCAAAGTTTTAATACAGATTATCCTCCTCTGTTTTATAATTTCTTCAAATTAAGTTTTTTAAATTCTGTGTTTTATTAATTTCTTCACATTAATATAGATTTTTTAGAGAAAAACAGCTTTTTAAATTCTATTTGGCCCCATCAACAGCTATTCCCAAATTATAGAACATATGGTACTGACACCAATGCAGAATACTAATATGCATAAGAATTGAGAAAACCGAGAAACCATAACACAACCTAATACTTCCTACTCATGATTTTCAGTCACTGAGGAATGGCTCTCACCGCATAAGCAACAGCAATGCAGAAAATACTTCCTTGACTTAGAATATACGATATCGTACGGAGCACATAGTATGCATATACAAATCCCTTGGACTGATTCCAGGCAAGTACAGCTGAAACAACAAAAAAACAAAACCAAATATGTAAACTCATATGATGATCTTGACAGAATAGTCTATGAAATACAACATAAAGATGAAAAAAGATTTTTTTTGAAGTTCAAGAATGAAATTTGAAATGGGCCAAATCTCAAAGACAAAATAATAAAATAAAATGCACCATGTAGGTAATGATCAGTAATGACATATACATTGGAAATTTCATTTAGGCCATTATCAAGTTTAAATAATTTTTTTTAACTGCATTGTATATTTAACTTGCCAGATCATGAAAAAAATTCACAAAAGAACATACCAAAAGGAAATATAGTAGTAGATGTGGTAAGGAGGAGCATTGGTTTACGCCCATGCTCATCTGCAAGCTGGCCCAGAAGTGGAAGTACTGCCATCTTGAAAACTCTAACAATCTGCAAACAGAAATGTGTGCCTAAATAACATAAAAGATGTACACATGATTTATAAGTTTTTATAATAAGAGAAAAACAGATTAATACAGATTTTTTAGAGAAAAACAGGTTAATACAGATTAATACTGACAGTCATACGTATGATACAGATTAATACTGACAGTCATACTGACACCAATTCTGCCACTTCATACCTATGATACATTAAGTTCTTTAGTTTGAAACATGTTATGACTGTCAGTATGAAAGCATTTAGATTTTTAAAAAATCCTAATCTCTTCAAACAGAACCCAATCTCAATATGTAAATATGCACTCTTACACTGATTAAAAAAATCTTAAATCAACAAAGATTCAACAAAATAAAAAGGAGCAAAATAACCAAACGAAAATGTCATAATCTCTCAAGCAGATACCAAGCTCAACATGTATATATGCAACCGCACATAAAGAAAAAAAATACATTCAAAATGAAATCGTGCAATTACTGATAAATAAATAAAAATAAATAAATCACCAAACTAAAATAAATGCTAGATCTTAAGCAAACAAACGAAGAACACGTATTTGAGATCGGCCTTTCGTTGTTCGGTGTTGCGATTTTTTGGATAGGAAATCGTAGACCTACAGAAAACAAACTAACAAATCACGATACACAATAAAAATGGATCTAGAAGGGTAAGAGAAAGAGAAGATTTTCATATCTAGACTCAAAACGTATAGATCGGAAAACCCCAGCACTTACATGCTATTTCGAACGGGTAAAAGAGAAGATGGGAGAGCAACGGAACTGCAACCTTGCCGGTTAAGGTTTCGGTGGGGTGTAGAAGAGAAGAAAGGAAGAAGAGAAAACGTACGGGCGAGAAGGAGAGACAGAGCGCATCGATCGGTAAATAAGGAGAAACACTAAGGTAGAAGAGAAAAAACGGAAAGCAGAACACTAGGGTAGAACTTGTGCGGCGCAGTAGGAAATGAGAAGAAAACCTAAGCGTTGTATATATACTGTCTAAAACGACGCCGTTTAGTATTATACAAGGCCAAAACTAATATTAATCTATTATATATATATATAAGTTTGGTCATGATTTACAGTATCATATATATATATATATATAGGACGGAGGAGATCCAAATAAAAAAAAAATCCTTTTATGATAAACGTAGAAATTGATATTTGTATAGATTTATTTATATTTATCTTTTCTATATACGTTATATATCAATTTAAATATTGCTACATATCAATATTTTATTAATTTTGATTAAATATCTATATTATTTAGTTGGTGCCTGCTTTTAAATTTAACTTGGTATTTAATTGTCTAAGGAAATAAGATTTATATTAAAGATAAATTTATACGATATAAATATTATTATATATTTCTTACTAAAAGTATTGCCTTGGATAATCTAAATATTATTATATATTTTATTAATTCTTACTAAATATACAATGTTGGTAATTTTATTTATTGTTGGGTAGCAATGCAATATTGAATTTTAACTTCTTTTATTTACATAATATTCGTCTGTTACTAATAATCATTGCTGTTATTATTTTGGATTATTTTTGTCTAAATAGGGATTATTCTCTACATCAAAATATCTCAACACATATAAGACACAACAATCTCAATTCAAATACTTGTAAGTGCATTTATTTCATTTTATATTATATTATAAATATCTATATTATTTACTTGATGCCTGCTTTGAAATTTAAGTTAGTATTTAATTGTAATAGGGAAATAAGTTTCACAAATTTTCTTTTGTTAGATTCCATTTTCATAGTATTTTATAATGTTAAATTTAAGTTGATATTTAAGATGCATAATGTGTGTATTTCACATTAAGTACTTGTTATTTACTTTTTTTCTTTTCTTGTGTAGAACATTATCCAACAATTGAAACAATTATTTCATTCTTTAACAGAATGATAAATGGTAAGATTCATTAATTAATTTTAAAAAATTAAAATAAATTTATATAAAATTAAAGTTTTTAATATTTTTTTTAAAGATCGTGGAAAACAACCTACAAAAAGAGTCCTATATAGAGATTTATCAGAAGAGAAAAAGGAAGAGATTCGTAGAAAACAGAGGGAAAGATATGCTAAAGAAAAAACATCTAAAAGAAATTCGATTCATATAAATGAATCCACATCATTCGGGATGATGATTTCAATACATCTCTTCATCAATATCCAAACAATGATGTCCAACATATAGACAATGTTCAAGACTCCACTCTTATTCAAAGAGTATCAAAGAGACAACGAAATTCTGATCTTCATGGTGATATCATTGAAGAAGTCTCGTCTCTTCAAATATGTGTGGTTCAAGAGCAGTCAAGCTATGAAACAAATATAACGACACCTTGTAGGGGTAAGAAAAATAAACAAATATTACTATTGTTCCAATAGTTCCTTAGATAATTCAAAAAATATGAAAAGTTTGTAATTGTTGCCTTATTTTCAATTTTTAACAAAATAGGCCAGGTACATCATCACTCTACTGGATTTAGACAGTTGTTGAAAGTAGTGCCATCTGAAGCATATTGTTTACCATTAGTTCCGTGCTGCACATATTGTAAAGCAAAGCGATTCCACCATGAAACAACTGGCTTTTGTTGTGCGAATGGCACAATTTCTTTAGCTACAAATGATGTTCCTGATCAGCTTTATAAGTTGTTTACCTCCAACTCGGATGATTCTATACATTTCAGAACCTATATTCGAACTTATAATAACAAGTTCGCTTTTACATCATTTGGAGTGAAATTCGATAAAGATCTATGCAGGAGAAATAGGGGAATTTATACATTCAGGACTCAAGGACAAATCTATCACTATATCAATGACTTGCTTCCTTCAAATGGCCGTCCTTCTTATCTGCAGTTGTATTTCTATGATACAGAGCATGAAATAGAAAATCGCATTTCTGATTCAAACAGAATGGATCCATCAATTGTAACCCAACTCATCGATATTCTTTGCATCAATCCGTATTCTGTGTTTTTTCGTTCTCTTGGTGATTTGCCAGATTTGGAAAATCAAATAATTCATATAAAATCAGATGCTGGCCTAGATCAACGTGTATTCAATAGACCGACATCCACACAAGTTGCAACAATATGGGTAGAAAATGATAATGAAGATGAACTGAAAGGACGTGACATTTATGTCTTTAACCATTCTGGTGGAAGTCATATAGTTCAGTACTATTTCGGGTGCTACGATCTATTGCAATATCCGTTATTATTTCCTCTTGGCGATATCGGTTGGCATCAAGGGATTCAAAGGGTTAATAGAGGGAGCAGATATACATGTAACGAAACAACTCGATCAATAAATCCTCAACAATCAACGACTGCAGAAGAATTACTTGCAAGAGAACAACGAGGTTAGATTGCAGTATTAATATTAAAAAATTCATTTACTAAATACATTAATTTTAGTAACATTTCATTCACATTCAACTTTTGTAGCATTAAACAGAAAAAGGAAGGATCCAATTGTTTCATGCCGTGAATATTATTGCTACAAATTGCAAATAAGAGAAAATGTCAGATCAATTCTGCTACTTTCTGGTCGACTATTGCAACAATTTGTAGTAGATATGTATGTTAAGATAGAGACGTCAAGATTGGATTATTTTAGAAACCAGCAACAACATATTCGATCTGAGTTATATCAAGGTACTGTTGATACTATTACACTTGGGGAAACAAACGCTTCTAATGTTGGAAAACGGATTATACTGCCGGCATCATTTATTGGAGGTCCAAGAGATATGAGAAAAAGATATATGGAAGCAATGGCTTTAGTTCAGCGTTATGGCAAACCAGACATTTTTTTAACAATGACGTGCAATCCAAACTGGCAAGAAATTACAAAGGAACTGAGTCTACATGAGGAGACCCATAATCGACATGATTTGGTTGCTCGAGTCTTTCATGCAAAATTAGAAGAACTAAAGGATCAATTATTCAAGAGGCAAATATTTGGTAAAGTATCAGCATATGTCTATGTTATTGAGCACCAAAAAAGGGGTTTACCACATGCACATTTTTTAATCATCTTACAGAAGGGTTGGAAAGTCTATGTGCCTGAATCTTTTGATGAGATCGTATCAGCAGAGATACCTGATAAAAATATAAATTTCCACTTGCATAACGCTGTTCTCAAACATATGATGCATGGACCATGTGGAGTGTTGAATCCATCTAATGTTTGCATGAAAAAACATGGTTGTTGCAAAAGTAATTATCCAAAGAATTATGCAACTTCTACAACAGTTGGTAATGATTGCTTCCCAATATATAAGCGTTCAAACAATGGAATAATTGTCAAAATCAGAGGCAAAGATCTAGATAATCGTTGGGTTGTTCCATATAATCCATATCTGCTTGCAACATTTGACTGTCATATTAATGTCGAGATTTGCTCTACAATAAAAGCAGTAAAATATCTATATAAGTACATTTATAAAGAACATGATCGTGTTGCTTTCAACTTGATTTCTGAACAAAGCAATCAAGTAATTGATGAAATCCAACAATTCCAATCAGCCCGATGGATTGCTCCACCTGAAACTATGTGGAGAATATATGACTTCATCATCAATGAAATGTATCCAGCAGTTTACAGTTTACATTTACATCTAGAGGATCAACACCCAGTGACATTTCGAGCAAATGAAGATCTTATCAATGTTGTCAATTCAAATCGGTCTACAAAATCGATGTTAACAGAATTTTTTGCATTAAATCGAGTAGATGAGAATGCAAGAACATTATTATATAAAGAATTTCCAGAATATTATGTTTGGAGCCAACAATACAAAGAGTGGACCCCTAGAAAAAAGAAAACCGTTATAGGTCGGATTGTTACAGCAAATCCATTTGAAGGTGAAAGGTATTATCTTCAGATATTGCTGAACCATGTAAGAGGACCTTTGTCATTTGAGGATCTTAAGACAGTTGATGGTGTTGTGGCAACAACATTCCGCGAGGCAGCAACAATGCATGGTTTGCTTCAAAGAGACAGTAGCTTAGAAGATTGTATGCATGAAGCATCTCTATATCAAATGCCATCCAGTTTGAGACGGTTATTTGCAACAATATTAGTTTATTGTAATCCAACCAATCCTAGAGAGCTTTATGAACGTTTTGAGCAAGATATGTCAGTTGATTTCAATTCAACAGAAGACTCTATATCAAATGTAAGAACACAATTATTGCGCTCAATCTCTTTTACAATAGAATCAATGGGAAGAGACATTAATTCCTATCATCTTATTGATGAAGACATATGCTTTGATGAAGAATTTCAATCTAGAGATATCGATGATGAATTGGCTGTTGAAATTCTAGAAGAAGATTTTGCTACATCAGAGTCCCTTAATAGTGAACAACAACATGTCTATAATGCAGTGTTAGAAAAAGTTTTTGCAAACGAAAGTGCTGCATTCTTTGTCGATGGCCCGGGTGGGACAGGGAAAACATTCTTGTATAAGGCACTCCTTGCAACAGTACGATCAAGAAAATTAATAGCACTTGCAACTGCTTCATCAGGTGTTGCTGCATCTATTCTTCCGGGAGGACGAACAGCACACTCACGTTTTAAGCTTCCACTTGATACTGACGCAAGAAGCACATGTTGTATAAGCAAACAAAGTGCGTTGGCAAACCTACTACGTGCAGCAAAATTAATAATATGGGACGAGGCTCCAATGACAAGAAAACAACACATAGAAGCATTAGATAAAATGCTAAGAGACATAAATGATTCAGATGTAGCATTCGGGGAAAAAATTGTTGTTTTTGGCGGAGATTTCAGACAAGTTCTACCAGTAGTTCGTAAAGGAACAAGACAAGAACAAGTTAATGCAAGTTTGGTTTATTCCTATTTATGGTCTACATTGACCAAGTTTCGATTAACTGAAAATATGCGAGCAAGATTGGATCCTTTTTTTTCAGATTATGTGTTACAATTAGGCAATGGAATGCCCCCAAACACAGTTGATGAAACTATAAAAATTCCTGATGGCATGCTTGTTCCCTATGATGAAGACATCAAATCTTTAGATCATTTAATAGAAGATGTTTTCCACGATATTCATCAATATTCAATAAATATTGCGACTATGATGAACCGGGCGATATTAACACCAAAGAACAGTTATGTTGATGAAATAAATTCAATGTTAATTCAGAGGTTCCCCGGTGAGGTTCAACGATATTACAGTTTTGATGAAACAATAGATGCATCTGAACAATCAGTTATGGAGGATTTCTTAAATACTCTAACCCCAAATGGACTCCCACCTCATGAGCTGTTGCTGAAGAAAAACTGTCCCATCATATTGCTTAGAAACATTAATCCATCAGAGGGGCTATGCAATGGAACCCGTTTAATTTGTCGAGCGTTTGATCGAAATGTCATAGATGCAGAAATAGCAGTTGGACACCATCTCAGAAAAAGAGTTTTTATTCCAAGGATACCATTCTTACCAAATGTTGATGAAAATAGTGGTTTCCCATTCAAACGAACTCAATTTCCTATAAGATTGAGTTTCGCAATGACTATAAATAAGTCACAGGGACAAACATTAGACTTTGTTGGAATTTATTTACCTCAACCAGTTTTTTCACATGGTCAATTATATGTCGCTTTATCAAGAGCAAAGAAAGCATCTGCAGTAAGGATTCTAATACGACCAGTGTCCACTGAACGGCGTGAGAAGAACTGCACAAAAAATATTATGTTCACAGAATTATTAACTTTATCATGTTTGAATTAACGTTATACAGGTAACTGGATTCAATTGTATAGCTTTAATTTATTTCCTACTTTATAATATAAATCTCTATATGTCTAATATTCTGTAATTTAATAAAATGTCTATTTTAATTATTTTTAAGATTCATACATGTAAATTTATATTTGATATATTTATGCATTTTATATTCTTCTATTTCAAAAAGGAATAAAATGCGGACGGTCTATACATCAATAAAGGACATCACTCCAAATACAATTAACTGGAAAATTAAGATGATCGTCGCAGAGAAGTCACCCAAGTGAATCAGCCAACGCACAACAGTCAAATATCAAAATTTGACACTAATTGATCAAGAGGTATAATATTTTTTACCATACATTTTGTTAACAAATATTTTAATTCTTACAAATTCTTTGTTCTTGAATCCTATCATATTATATAATAAAATTTTTTCCTATATATTTTGATATAATACGCTATTAATCACAATTACTTATATTCTCCAGGGAAATCGAGTGCAAGCAGCAATTTTTGGAACCGATATTGACAGCCGAGATGACACTTTAAACATTTTCCACTCCTATTATATCAGCAATGCATACGTAAAACCACTGGATCCAAAATACAGGAGTGGAGAATATCAATACCAGTGGACTCTCAATTCAAGAACCATAATAAAAGATGTTGCTCCAAATGAAGATAAAATAGATGCACCAAAATATAAGATCGTGTCGTTCAAGGAATTAGAGGCTTATAAAGAATCGATTGAAGAAATAGGTAATTTTATTTTATTTTTTTAATTAAAAAATCATAAAAAATTTAACAATTCATATTTCAATAATTAGATATTTTAGCTGTTGCAATCAAAATAAAGCCAATTAAAGAGGTAACATCAGCATTCGGACCAACAACAATCCAGGAAATATATGTTATTGATGAAAAGTACGATTATCTTACAAGTTCTAATTTTTTAAAAATACAATTCCAATATTAATTTACGGAAATCCTATTAATTATTTTACTTATTTCAATTTTGTAGTTTGAACCCTATACGTCTGACTATGTGGGGTAAATTTGTCCAAGACGAATGTCAAAAAATATCAGAAATGATTGAAGATAAACCAATTATTCTTGGAACAAAAATTTCAGTTGGATCGTATAATGGTATTTTTAATAATTAAGCTACTTACATATTTTCTCATTTTCTATTATACTTGCATTAATAATGTTTTCAATTTCAACTAAGGATTATCTTTGTCGTCACGTCCGTCAAGCACTTTTACAATCAATCCTCCTCTTCCACAGACAGTTACAATGAACCAATGGTAATTTTGAGAATTTATCAAATACATATTATTTCATTTATATTACAGTTAATTCTATTATTTATATATTTAAAATATATATTTCATTTCCTTATATTCTTCTTCATTTTTGTATTTTAAGGAAGGAGAAGAATGATTTGACAATTAAGAGTATTATTGCAAGATGTTTGACGTACCCATCTGCTCCATTATCATCTGTTGGCATTCGAGAAATTGTCAAGAATTGCGATATTGCACAGTTGATGAAATGTTTGCAACCAATGGCAGTAAATTTAATTTTATTCATATTTTATATTTCTTAAAATTGGTTTTACAATATTGCCACATAACTATTATATTTCATTTATTGTAGAAAGCAAAATTTTGGATAGAGGCGAACATAAATGTTATTGACTTGACTCAAGGATTTTATTACATGTCATGTATTGGCTGTAATAAAGGAAATGGATATAAATATAATGAAACTTTTGTTTGCATATATTGCAAAAATCAAGCCATCTGCAAACCACGGTACGTAACTTCCAATGTTATTTTCTAATTGCTTATTAATTTAATACTATTTTAAGTATAAATAATATTATCATCCAATTTATAGTGCACGGGCATATGTTGAACTGGACGATAGTACTGGAAAGCTAGCTGCTTCTTTGTTTGGTGAAGTGGCAGAAAAGGCATTTGGTTGTTCAGCAGTTGAGCTGATGGAACATGCTGGAGAGGTAATTTAAAAATTCTTAATTTATCTTTTTAGTTTCGTAATAATGAGTTAATAATGAGTTAAAATTTATTTAAATACATTTTTTTTTATTTTCTGTAGGAACATCGACCATACATCAAAAATATTGTTGACAAATTAGCAAAAAAAAAGTGGAAGATGCACGTTTATGGAGATCCAGAGAAAATGAAGGAGCAGAAATATAGGCACTTTAATGTTCTCGCTATTGAGGAAATGCAAGAAGAGGAAAATGCTGGATCGTCATCTTAGATAAATCATCGTAGAATAAATATTAGCTAAATCATATTTCATAAAACTATGTTTATTTATCTTACTAGATTATTATTTTTTTATTAATACTCTTCTTTTATAATATATGAGTGTTTCTCAATTTTAGATCACAAATTATTTTTACTTAAACCAAAATCATCAATAAGTCCTTATTAATAAAAAATAAATCTAATATAAATTAATTAAGCAAATTAAGCTAACATGCTTTACACGTTGCGTTCACCTAGTATATATATATATATATATATATATATATATATATAAATGAATTAATCAAGTTATGAATTATAAGTTCTGATTGCAAACATAAAAGGCAATTCTTTGATAAACGGGAGCTCGACTCGTATTCAAATAAAATTAAATAAACAAGATTTATGTTCGAACTGGCTACTTGATGTCGGACAATATAGAAATTATTTTGTAAGCTAATTTCATTAGAAGATTCACAAGAAAGAATACAAGAGAGTCTCCAAAAATACAAAGAAACGCTTCTAATTTTCAATTCAAAATTATCAAATAAAGCAATGTCAAAAATCATTTCACAAGCTAGGTTGTATAACTGAAAATCCCAATTAGAGGTCCACCCAACCAACTCCCGTAAGTTAGAAATCTAACGTGAGACAACTAGAGGTTAACGTCTTGCAGTTTGTTTTCACAACCTATATAAAAACAAACGAGACATAAGATTTGTTATATTATCCATCCTAGATGCATAGACTCAGCCATCTTTAGCACGAAAGTTTACCTTGATCTCTACGGATCATACCAATAAATATTATAGAATTCATATAACGTAGCTTAAAGTACAGAAAAATATTTAGAATAAGCAGATCATTATTGAGTATCATGTAAACATGAATTTGGTAATTTGCAAGGGATGTTCATCTCCTCTCATCTCTTCTCCTTGTGATCAAATATCTATATAAATATAATCCCTAGCCAATAGTGAAACTTCTGAACGTCCCATAATGTCAGTCTATAAATAATAGTAGCTAGAATTGTCGCAAGGGGTTACTCGATCCCACTATTAAGTACAGAATGGAGTGAGATTCTTACAATTTTTTGCTCCTATTAATAGAACTTAAGAAGATTTTTTTTTTTAAGTAGGTTCTCCAATTTTATTAATAAACCTCGTTTATGATAAATGAATACCTTATGCAAAGTGTATAAGTGTTGAGGTTGTCCCACTTCGGTTATAGAATCGGCTGGTGGTCAGTTTATTTGCGCGAAAGAAAGTCTCAGTTCTTGAATTAACTTTTGAGGTTGGGAGAGGTCCAAGACCACCCAACACTAATACTAAAGCCTATGTTTTCTAACATTCTCTATCCCAATAATCCGTCCGTAGAAGAAATAGTTATTGCTTCTCCAACGCAGGGTCCGATGTGTGAGGATGAAATTGTTAAGATTGTCTCTCCTGTATTAATTGTGGAAGAGCTGATAGTTAGTTTAAAAAAATATTTTTTAATGAAATTGTGAATTTTTTTATTTTAAAAATACTTAGAAAAATAAATAAAAACAAATAAAAGTCTACGTTTACCCTTGGGGAGAGAGATTCGGGCTACATCTTTAAGAGATGTAGCACCGCTCTTTTATGTTTGGGGATCTCGATTGGGTCGAGTAAATTTTGTTTTTTAATACATTTTTTTTTCTATTTCTTTATATATTTTTTAAAAATATATATTTATAACATTATTAAAAAATTATTTATTTAATTATTAAATAAAAATAAATAAATAATCTCATCGGAAATACTGAGCGGAATTATGAAAGAGTGACTTCATATTTCTTTAAAAAAAAAAAAATCAATAATTAGAGTGAGGAGAGCGACATATAAATTTCATAAAATTTCCTTTGATTTATTTGTCGATCAATGACTAATTGGGAAACAGACTAGTACAATATATTAATTACAAAAGCCAATACATCAAATAATCAAATTAACTCGACACTAAATGTACATGATGTCATCCTCCTTCCTGCTTCTTAATCTACACGTACGCTGAAGCTAAAACCTTGAACGAAAAAAAACTAAACCCAAGATGAAAGCATCAAAACTTTATATGGTGCATTTCAAATTATCAAGGGCTGGGAAACTGGACCCGGTTTGGACCTGAAGCCAACGATCACGGCATCATATATGCAAAATGAAACTCAGCCTCACTTGGCAGTTCCTTGGCTCGAATACATTCCTCAACACGGCCATCTTCATCGACATAATTTCCGTTGATCTCTTCATCCCCCAGATACAATCCGCTCAGACCCATATCGACTAAATTATCCCTCTCAGCTCTCTCCAGCTGCATCTCCATTGCAGCCTCATGCTTCTCGTACCAGCTTCCGGTTATGGAAATCTTCAGGAGAAACTTCGACCGATACTTCACGGCGAGGTAAACTGTTAACAGGCGCGGAGGGATTCCAATCATGTAGCTCACGATCGTTCGAAAGCTCTCTCCAAACTCGCCAATATGTTTGGAAAATGCTGCGACATCAGACCTTCTGGTCATGGGAATCCTCTGGAGGGTCTTCGACTTCCTTGAGCGGTGCTCCGTGAGGATGTAGAACGATAACATGCGTGGAGGGAGTTCAAGCATGCAGCTTATGACCGAACGGAATTTCTCAAATTCCAGCGAAGGGTGAAAGTCGATTTTCCCGACGTTGGTCTGGCTATGGCCTTTAAAGAAAATAACAGGAAAGTAGACAGATTTGGTGATCGCCATTCTCGAGAAAGTGTATGGCGGATTTGCTTTGGACTCCAACAAGATTAGAACGATGCATAAAAGGGCTTCTGAATTATTCAAGGTGCATAATAAAGAGGCAAGAGGGGTTTATATAAGGAGTACGTACGTACGAGGAGTGGTGGGATTTTAGTTGGAAACTGGAGATTTCAAATTGAAATATAATTCCATTACCTAATAGAATTAGGAATACGACATGCATATATCGTTCTCGACGTGAAATTGTGCCCATGCAGGATAAGTAAAAATGACGGTTATTAATAATTTTGCCTTATCCGAATGAAGGTGGGATTAGAACACTGGCATTACCGAAAAGCTAGACGTTATAAGACTGTAGTAGGACTAGGAGTCCACAAATCTCGACTTGGCAGATATGAATGGCAAGATCATAAGTAAAACGATGCGTACTGGCCTTTTTCACAATATAGGAATTTAGAAAAATACCTTCAGCTATTCATTAATTATCCTTAGAAATCAATTTTCGGTCTGTCTATTTACATCGCTTTTTTCACAAAATACAAAAATCAAATTTAGTTCCATTTTTCAGCCTATATATAAAACTTTTCAATATGTAAATCTTAAATATCTTTAATATTGTAGTGTATCTGATGATTGATCACCTTTTTGAGAAATGCTTGAGATCCGGATAATGAATATTCCTGATCATTTCAAATGGTGTCAAAACGTGTTAACGGGTCGTGTTCGTGTCGTGTCAGAACGTGTGCATAATACTTAAAGGGTCAACACGAACACGACCCGTTAAGGATTTCGTGTCAAAAACTTCAACCCTAACACGACCCGTTAAGATAACGGGTTGACACGACACGACCCGTTAAGACCCGTTAAGATCTTTGACACTATATGACACGATATGACACGACACGATACAACACGATTTGACCCGTTTCAACCCGCAAACCCGTTAGTGACCCGTTTGAGTTTAACTTAATTGATTTTATATAAATATTAAAACTTAAATAATAGTTATAAACCATAAAAAATTAATTATAAATTACAATTTTAAAATTACAATTCAATAAGTAGTACACTATAAAATATGATAAATACATAAATATGATCTACATATTATAAAATATTAAAATTATAATCCAAATATATTAAATAATAATGGGTTAACTTGTTAATGACTTTTTAATAAGTATTTAAATGGGATAGTAAACTGTCTAAAAGTATAAAACTAATTTTAAATTAGGATTTTTTGAAATTTAGCTCAAGGGTATAAAAGTAAATTCAAATTTCTTATCGTGTCTTAACGGGTCTTAACGGGTCATAACGGGTTTGACCCGTTATGACCCGTTATCAAATCGTGTCTTAACGGGTTGACACGAATTGACCCGAAACCCGTTAAGGCTAAACACTAACCCGCTTTTATCGTGTCGTGTTCGTTTCGTGTTAACGTGTATTGATTCTTTTTTTATTTAATAATTAAGTAAATACTTTTAATTTATTGAAGTTGTGGATTTTTTAAAATAAATTAAAGATTAAAACAAATTACCGTTTATCTTATCGGAAGAATCCCTCAATGAGAGTTCTGATGTAGTGCCTGTGCCACCCTACCCTTTTTTTTCGAAGTCCAATAAAAAATAAATCTAAAGCTATTATTTGATTTGAAGACTGTTTTCCTTCTCTAGATCTTGTCACTTTCGTAAAATCCTCAAGATTTTCTTGAAAAAAGACTTTCAATCCAAACAGAACCCTAAGTTTACTTTCAATATGTATTAGATTACGTACACGTATATTAATTTTACAAAGGTCCTGATCAACGGCGTCAACGCATGCTTGAACAACGTATCTTTCTACCACGTACACTGAAGAAACAATTCTAACTACACCCAAAGTTTGCAATTTGGACAACCAGCTGAATAATCGTTGATTATAGAAGAAGTTGAATGATTCTCTGAAATCTAAAAAAAAACTCTGCTTTTTGTGGGTTTCCTTAAATTCCACGAGCAAATATAATCATTTTTCTAAAAAAAAAAATTAATGTTCTACACCCTCACGTGTGAATAAAAAAGGTTATAAATTGATGACATGTGATCAAGTGATAAGTCAAGAATCAAATTGAATCACAGTTTAGCATATTGGCATATATATGCTTTTTTGGAACAAACACTGATTCAACTAAATGTGCATATGTTTAATAATTGATCAATTAGAGCCCTCCACGAGTCCAGATTGTTGGTTTTATAAACCAAGAAAGATGGAGTGCCAAAATACATAAATGCCAACGTCTTTCCAGCCGAGGTTGGCTGGGAGAATGGCAGCTGAGAGCGTTCAAGGGCAAATCCCATGCAGATCAAACTTTTTTTCTGATGAGAAGTGTATACGTAAGAAAAGGATTAAAGGCTTCATCTTTCTATTAGGGAAAGCAACTTAGGCAATTCAAGGCTTTTCTTTATAATAATAATCATAATCATAATAGAGTGAAGCTCTTAAAGAAACCTAATAAATCCACCAAAAGAAAAGGGAGACAGAGTTTTTATTTACTGCCTAAACCACATTGTACTACTCGAAGAACTTGGCAAGTCATATCCATAATTGTAATTAAAATAATATTAAAAAATATATTATTTCGTTCTAAATTTCAAAATATCTTTTCTAAATTTCAAAATAAAATTAATATTAAAATATATATGTATTTTTTAATAATATTTTGTTTCATTTTCAATTTATCTGTAAGAATAATCAAGAGAATGGTGCAACTTGACGTTTACCCCGGAAAGCTCGGTCTGTTAGGCGTAAGCAGCCTAGGACCAAGATTGCAACCAAATAGTGGAAAGTAATTGATCAATGCTACAGACAATCTCTATTAATATCTTATTTCAAATATTTATTTATCCTCTTTTATCTTTATTTATTAACAAGACTGTAATATAATCCTCAATTCAGAAGTACTGCAACAAAAATTTTTCAAAGTAATTTTGGATCTTGGGCGATAGATCAAGGTTGGTTTGAGTTTTCAAAAAAATCATAAATGGTATTGAATATAGCGGATAATTTTTTCAGAAAATATATATATATATATTTAAATCCAAAAAATATAAGTAAATATTTTCGAAGAGCTAGTTCACCCTAAACCTGTGTAAAAACTATAAAATAGTTCTATATTATTTTCTTATTCCGAACAAAAGAAGTATAAACACTAAAACAAAGTACAATAACATTCTTTAATTCTTTATCATTTCCAAATAGTCCCTCACGGTTGAGAATAAATTAAGCATTATTAATCTACTACAAAATTGTATATCTTATAGATTAACGATACTACAAAAATCACTCACTAAAAACCTGTACTCGAAAAATACATTTAAAAACAAACATTATTTAAGTACACGCCGGGATAAGATTGCAGCTGTAATTGACTCATAAAATAAAAAAACAGATTGCAACTGTAAATTTATCTCTCCATCTGAAAATCGAGAAGCCGAGTGGATATCTGCAACAGAACTGAAACTTGGTCGCCTAGAGTATCAATTGCTCAGGTCTGCGTGTCGTTTATTCACAATAAAACTCTGGCAAGACCAAAACTGATGCACATTCGATTGTGAGAGCTCGGTATTCATTCAATCCTCCTTGTTCAGTTATCATTCCTGCGAATCCCCTCAAGGAAATGCAATGTTGCTGCAAGAAATGAAAGAAGATATTATTAATTCATAGATGAGAACTCACACGCACGTTTAGCCCATGCCCCCATTCTCTGTTTCTCATCAAGCTGAATCGCAGAAGATGGCTTCGCTTGATAGATTTATTGACATTGTCAGAACTAGTTGATTGCACAAATTTAGCAGAGATTTAAAAGGCATGAACCACGTTATAAAAGAATGCAAATTTAAATGATTAATAGTATGCAAAAATTATTCTTGATTTAAGTTTAAAAAAAAAAAAAAAACTTACTTGGATAAGGTTTTAATTCTCAAATGACGTCCTACAATGCATGCAGACGATTGGCTGATGCCAGAGCTTTTAGTTTATCGAAGGCACGCCGCATTTTGTGCCTTTCCTCTATGGTCATGCTGTTGTCCTCTGAAGACTGAACAGATAACATGTAAGAAATACAATCAACATTCATCTTAAAGCTAATTGCATGACAAAAAATAGCATCTAATTGTGGAAAAATGGTGCTAAGCTATTCAATACTACCTTGCTGGTAAAAAGAAGTTTTCAATGTGTTCATAGATCAAATGATTATTTACTGTACAGAGTCACACCAGACAGATCTTTCGCCATTCAGCGAATGAATTCAACCAATTTGGGCATTGAGACTCCATGTATCTAGCACTTGGTGTAAAGTTCTGTTTTAAGTTTCAAAAAATCCAATGCATAGTGCAAAAAATGGCTATTGATACCAAACTGTGATACTTGGCATGAATAATCTACATAAAGAAGCATCTGACTCCATAGTGCACTTGGAAAATCATGGTTCCCACACAAGAGGGGGGGTTCCATTAATACGTGTGAAAAGAAACAAATGCAAGCATTAGTTATACTGTCACGTTGACTTTGACATTTACATACAAAATGTTATAGAGGACCATCACAAAAATTAGTAATTTCTTTTATCAGCATGATTTAGAAATGTTCAAGAACTACATAGAGAGTTCATGCTTGCGGTGCAAAATTGTACCTGTAAAGAGAGTATTTTTTGTAATAAATTGCGAGTTTCTGCCTTCAGTTCAGAGAGAATTTTATAAACTTTAACGTCCCTGTGCATCAAAACAATGACAGAAACAATGGCATTTGTTCTACTTGAACTGTCTGTTGCATATCGGATATAGTCAGACGAAAAAAGTGGTGAACTACTTTCAGTTATCAGCGAGCCCATCATCCTCAACACGAGATCCAGAAGTTTGTGACTTCTATCAAACAAGAAAAAACAAGGGAGGAGGTAATAACGGAGAATAGGAATGGAGACATTGGGCTCGTCATGATCTTCTGGAATGCACTGTACAGGGCAGGCATACATATTAACAAGGAATCATCAAAACGCAGAATAACACTAATAAGCTTTGTGCTCTTGGGAAAAAATCCAGAGACAAAATAGATGTCGCAGTGTTTATGTGCAATAATGAACAACACGAAAAAGGCACTCTTAAATTACATGATAGAGTAAATTAGACTAGAAAACGTGCCATAATGTGTTATCTTCACTCGTCCAGTCATCCCAACAAAGAGAGTTGCTTTCAGCCCCTGTTTTGGTCTTCCATTTGATAAATAATGATTTCATTCTTTTTTTTTGTTGGTGGGGGGGGGGGGGGGAATCAAGATACCATACTACAGCATTAACCTCAAAATGCTCCTACATGTAGACACAAAATGTACCTCCCCAACTCCTCCCCTTTTCATCTCCACTGAGGGGCTCAGAAACAAAATGCTTACATGACTTTATATAATAATTATCAGGATTTTGTTTATAAGTTATTTTTGTGATACTTTTCATAACTAAAACCTTGTAGGTTTCTGTCCACAAATTCATTCCACAGCACCATGCAACTCTGAAGACCCTTGGAAAATAGTTTTTATGGTATACCATGTTCAGTGAATGATATGTGTGTGTGTTTTTTTTTATATAAGTATGTTCAGTGAATGATATGTATTTATTAAAGTCAGTCTGCACATGGTTGAGATTACCCTCTTTACATAGAAGAGTATAGGGATAACAGCATATGCATAATTCTCCTTCTGGACAAAAAAAGAATATTTCAAATTTGCACATCAGAATGCTATTAACATAGACCGCACTGACTTGCATACAAGAATCCTCTGATTAGGGAGGCTTCAAACTATTCAGACACATATCTTAAACAAGAGAAATTACTTACATGCACAACATCAATTAGGTATCCCGAAAGGAAATTGCTTAGAGTGTTAATACTCTGCTCAGAAAGTCTTGTGGGTTTGGAATCCAGTATAGCAAGCATTCTAAGCATAGCACATGCGTTGTCTAGAGGTGGCTTCAGCAACTGAGATACAAACATCACATGCAGAAACTCTCTTAAAAGCCAGTCAACGGAAAAGCAAATATGGGTAAAAAAAGGGTTCAAAAAGTACTTTATATAATAATAATAATAATAAATATATATGACACCAAAAGTTTCAGCTTTGTAAGGCAATAATATGAAAAGAAAAATAAAAGACCAATGCTAAATACAGTCGTTGAGTGCGCAAGCGCTATGCAGTAGCTTTGAAACAAAAGGGGATCCACTATTAGAATTTTTTTTTTTTCATGTGAGCCCCGTATTTATTCACTTTTTTCAAAATAATTGCGCCGCATTTTGCACACTCATGACTGCAACTATCATTTTTCAAAATAAAAGACTTATGGATAAAGAAAGCTTTCAACTCACTATCTGTCCAACTGTTACTTTCTCTACTATCTGAAAAACAAGAGAAGTATCACCCATCTGCGATAGGTTTGAGCAAACAACACTAGTGACTGACTTAAATGTTCCACGGTTTCCAATCTCTCTGTCACTCTGTATAACAGGATATATGTTTTCTGCAACGGGGAAAATGACACTTTTCAGACTAAAATAAAGCAACAATCATAAATCTGAATGAAGTAAACAAACTGGGTACCTTAACACCAACTCAATATCTTTTTTTTTTATCAGTAATCAAGAGATTTTACTCATAAGAATAGACAAAACCGAAGTACACAATGAGTATACATAAAAAATGCCTAACTAGAGTTTACAACTGATAGTAAAAAGTCAGGGACATTTAGGCCCCGTTTAGATTCAGAGATGAGATGAGTTGAGATGAATTTAGTTTATTTTTTGATATTATTATTATTTTGGAATTTGAAAATTGTGTATTGGGATTTGAAAAATGTGTATTGGGATTTGAAAAATGTATATAGAAATTTGTATTTTGTATAAAAAATTATAAAAATGTAATGATGAAATAGAAGTGAGATAAGTTGTGAGCTCAACTCACTTCTGAATCCAAACAATAGCCCCCACCTATGAGAACAATGTTTTAAAGAAAAAAAACTTGCTGCTCCTCCGTTGTCTTCTCAAAAACCTCTACCCTTGACGCAATTGAACACTTTCTTGGAACTCATTGATAGGCACTTAGTGTTATAACTATATAAATATACCAAAAATTAATATATTAGACATTTTACAAGGCAAAAACAAATTGCACAGTTTACTAAAAAAGCATAAACCATCTTCTGCTAGTGAAGCAGCTTCCTAAAAAAGATGTATTCTTAAGACACCTTAATATGAAGCAGTTTTAGATATGTGTCTTGTCATTGCTTCTAACTTCTAATAACTTCAGTTACATGCATGAATTATGATCGGATAACCCCGCATGAGTAAAAATACACACACATTTGTATATATATATATATATAATCACAAAGATAATCAACATTTGTGGGGGAAAAAAACAATTTCCAAATCCTTAATAAGTTCGCTAGAAAAATAGAGATGTAAAACATGCTAAATAGAAGTTATTTACGTCTGATGATAATTATGAAAAGAAGCATAAGATTAATACAAACAAAAGACAATTGGAATGGTGAATAGGGAGCCAGATGTTATCTTCAAATGCTAAACAAAAAGGAGGTTGCCAAAGAATAAATTCTTCCAAAGATACCAGGAAAAACTTTGAAACGTGAGAGCAAAGTGATGAAGAAACTGATATGGTCAGTAATTTTGATATGTCCAGCGGTATAGGCCGAATGCAGAACCTCTACAATTCGAAATAATATAAATGGTTCCAGATCAGGACCTGCAATAGTCATGAAAGAAGTAAAGCCAGTTCAGGATGCAACAAATAAAACTGGTTACTAAATTAAAAATTCCTAATATCGCATTATCGAGATTCCAATTATAAAACAATTAGAACTTACACAGGCAACAGGAAGCTATTGACTTCAACAAAGGTGAATCTAAATTAGAGAAATAGTAGAGGGAACAGAGTGAGAGTTCTTGAGAATCTTTAGGAAGCCTTATGAAAGGGCCATAGTATATATCTCCTGCAAGATCAAAAAGAATAAGTAACCAAATGATTATGCTCCAAGGCAAATTGACTAAACACTATCATTAGCAAACTGATTTCTACCATCATCTCTGCACGTGCTGTAAAACTCTATCAATGAGTATTGCATGTTTTCGTATTCCCATGCAAAGGAAGAGTTTACCAGAGCATGCTGGCCCAGGCGAAGTTGCAGACGCAAGACAACCTGCAATTTTGCAGGGAAAAGTACCCCCATGAAATGATCAGTAATGAGAAACAATAACAATAATGGGGAGAATACGTGAAACATGTGGTGCTAAAATCCTACATATTCAACTTAGCAATGTTTTCCAGATAAAATAATTTTTCCTTATTGCAGCATTAAGAAGTGTTAATAAAGTAAATTATACCATTACCTGGGAACAATTTGGATTTTTATCACCTAGAAGGATTAGCAATGGAGAAAGCTCTCTTATCCAAGCAATTTGATGGTCTAATATTTCTGGATCACTAGAATCAAGGCACGGCCCATCCTCTTTCTACAAGACGTACAGAAAATATGAAAAATAAATTGGTGGTGGTGGGTTGTGTGTCTGTGTGTGAGTGTGTGTGAAAGAGAGAGAGAGAGAGAGATGTGCAATCTATGGAATTAACGTAATTGCAGCCAAAGAGTAAAAAGCCAAGCTTACAGGAATAAGCATGTCTTCAATTGTAGAAAGGCATGCCAGTTTTAATGAAGACTCGGGATGGCAATCCTTGAAAGTTTTAGTAAACGCCTGCAATTAAATAGTTACCATATTGAGATTATCATTGAGTTTCTTTTTTTTTTTTTTTATAAGTGATTATCATTGGGTTTCTTGTTTCTCTCCGGAAATTCTGGATCTTCAGACAAATCAAGAATCACAGGACAACTGAAGTGCATGAATAGGCAATCAAATAAAGGGGGGAGAGAGAGAAATTCAACATGTAATTTTCCATAAACAAGCTATTGGTAATTTGTCAACTCTTAAGAGCACAAGTCAGACCTGAAGAAGACGAGACCTCCAATTGCTCACCACTTGTAAAAGAAGTTTTGGAAAGAAAGGAAGAAGAGAAAGTAAATGCTTTTCCCATACTGCTTTGCCAAATCGTGTCCCACTACAAATCTGCAAAACTATATGATATAGTCAAACAAAATGAAAGCATTTCACTCATCCATACAATATGATTATCTAATCAGAAACATCAGAACATGTTAAAAGCCCATATAAATTTCAGAAAATTGGGGTTTAGTAAGCGCAAACACAAATTAGACTGCATAAGAATTGGATTTTTAGTTCCAAGATAATCAGCATACTTTTGTCCTGGGTCAAGACAAAAAAGGATTTACAATTACATAAAGTAAGTTAATTCCTCCAATAAAAGTTGAAGGCATTACAGATTTAACCGATCAAACTCCCAACTCTGTCAGTGAGATTGTGGTCCAGCAAATGCTGAAAATGATACTATATAATTCCACAAATATTACTTTTGGGAATATTTCGAATTTGTTTGTATATTTTATCTCCTAAATACTTCATAATAAATAATAAGCAACCAAAATCATTTTTTTATAGGTCGCCAATTTTTTTCTTTTTTTTTGAAATCATGAAATCAATATCAGCATTAATATATTTCTAATTGTGCTGTAAAATAAATTTGATTGACAGGAAGAAAGGCGTGGCAAAAAATTTCTTTTAAACCCCTAAGCTAAGGGTTGGCTTAAGTGGTAAGAGCTTTGGTCTTGGAATTATGCTCCCCCTAGGTCTAAGATCAAACCTTGGCTGCAAGTCAATTTCTAGGGGCCATGTCCGGTCAGTAAAAAGACGATGATTTACCTAATTCATATGATGTGGCCATGTTACACATGTTAGAGGTTTAACCAAATAAAATACACCTTGCATTTTACATGGTCTCCGAGGTCCCTCGCATAAAAAGCTATAACTTTTTTAATAAGTAATGTTATATACCACACTCTCATCCCACTTTATCTCATATATAAGATGTAGCACGTTTATCGCCATTGAATGATACAGAATCATCAAATAAAAGATCATCCAATAGTAATAAATGTGCTACATCTTACATAGGGGGGTGAAAATGGGATAGTAGTGTAGTGAATAGAATTTTCCTTTGTTAATAGGTAATCGTGAAGTTTTATTCATGAGAAAAGAAGGCATAGCCAAGTACACGGTAAAAACTTATGGTTTTTTATGTTTGGGACTTCATGCTTTCTGACATGAATAATTGCTAGTCAACAACAATTGGTACAAAACACATTCTCTATGATTTTACCAATTAATAGCATGGGAATTAAATTATTACTCAACAAAATATTAGGTATTTTGGCTATTCCTGCACATCATAACCTCTCGATTATATTATCACACCTCACCCAACACTTTAAGTAGATTATATAAATCCATAGAAGCAACTTTGTGAAGCTTGTCCGTCATTAAAATCGTAGAAACATAATGGTAAAAGAACAGACCTTTCTAAGCAGCGCATTTTCTATAAATTCTAGAAATTTTTCCATTACGCCAGCAGGAGGGCATATCCATTCGCTGAATTGCAAAAGTATTCCCGTAATCAAAACATTGAAGATAAAATATCTATCCACATCCTGCCAAGAAGTAGCAAAAAGAACCAAACAAACTCAAGTTACAACATCTAACCCACAAAACATTAGGTCAAAAGAGATAGGCCTAATACTACCACAGAAACATATGTAAAAGAAAGAAACCCAACCAGAACGGTGACATTAGAGAGGATAAAAGAATGCATTGTTGTGGGAGCAAAGGTGATGATCTGAGAACTTCTATTGAGCTCATACCTTTTCTGAAAGCTGATGCGCTGGACTGAGTGGGAACACTACTAGTACCTTCTTCATTAACAATGATAAGATGGCTTCATCCCGCACTGTCACATCTGATTCTCCATGAGAAAGTGCATATTCAGACTTACTAGTCCCATAAATAAAAGATCTGACTGCAATATCTATGCTCTGAAGTATGCCCACAAGACAATCAAATGATTGCACATCGAGAAGTGGCATTGTTTGAACCAGTGAAATGAAATCTTGGAAACAAATAACTAAAATTGGCACGAGATCCTTTAGTTTCTCGACGATGAGAAGAAACCCTACACAGACAAAGCAAGCATAGGCAAGGACCATCAGAACTTACAGCATAATAATAATCAGATGTGAATTTCATTTTCATATCTTATTATTTAAACCCAAAGATAGGCTGTTCCATATATATAATAAAGAAAGAAAAATGCCTTGAACGCTCATAATCGAAACAATGATACAAATGAAATTTATTAAGGCTAGAGATATCATTGAATGTAAGCTGGTAGAATGCCCCATGATATCAAGTTTCCAATGTGAAGAAAAAATCTTAACAACAAAAGACTTGATTACTGGTGCTACCATAGAGTTTTTTTTTTTTTTTTTTTTTTGATAAGTAAACAATCATATTAATAGAGTAAGCAAAGCCCAAGTACACAAGATGGCATACAAGAGACAGGACCTAACTAGGTCGTAGGTGGAATGTAAGATACAGTGGTGCTACCATTAGTGCTAGATTCAGGCCCGGTTTGGTTACAAAACACACATCATCTTATCTCATTTTATCTCATCTAATCATTACACATTTTTCAAATTCTAATACAAAATAATATAAACAATTTTATTTTTTTTTAAATTCCAATACAAAAATCATATTAAAAAATTATATTATAACAATATTTTATTTAACTTTTCACTTTAATCTCAACTTAACTCATCTCATCTCATCTCATCTCAATTTCATTTCTGAAAACAAACCAGGCCTAAGTAATTCCATCTTTAAGATTCACACAAGTATTGCCATGACCCAATTACTAAATGCTAACATCAACAAATCTACATATAAGTCTGGTATAAGGTGCTTTCACGTACCAGCAGATTCTGCAGGCATGTCAGGTTCAAAAGCATGTAACATCCCTTGTCCAGCATCATTCTATTACATGAAGAAAGATATTATTAAAAAAGATAGGCAATAACAACGAAAAAAGGCACAAGAGACTACACATGTAATTTACTGAACTTGAAAAGACATAACTAATTTGTAGAAGCTAAAGACATCAAAATTTGTTGGTAGGATCCAGGTAATAGAACAGAATCTATTATCTACTAATATTTCAGTGGAGGAAAAGTGGAAAACCAAATATGGCCATCATCACACAGGAAATATACTCTTAACCCTTTCATATCAACCCAGCCATTTAGATATTCACTTTCTAAACAGAAAGATTTATACGCATCAAAAACCTGATACAGAATCCACCCAATTACATTTTATAGACAAAACACGTGAAATTGACTTGACACAATATAAACACAAGACAAAGTACTCAAATACAAGAACAAAGACATGACAATGATGGTAGAAAACCACAGAAGATAAAGAAGTAGCAGTAAAAGATAACAAAAAACAAAGATTTTTAAAATGGTCAAGGAAAGACAAGATCGTGAGAAAAACTCATAAAATATAACTGCTAAAGTTTCAAAAGCAAAATACAATTATGAAATATAGCTGAATTGCTAAGCACCACAACAGTGAATAACCAACAGATAAAAAAACACTCAAGACATATGTTGCATTCACAATTGATAATCAGAAATTACATTTTCCCATGAGTCAACTTCTCTTTTATTACATGGCACCACTGACAAGCAGCGCATCAACCCAGCAAGAACATTCTTGAGCTTGCCCCTGTCATGTAAATAGAACTGATTCTTCCGTAGAATATCCCCATAACTTTGAAGAATCTGCAGATGGCGCAAGCACTAAAATATTTAATAGATTTTAAAACCATAAAGAATGATAACACTCAAAAGAAACAACCTCGTTGCTTTGAAATTAGGATGATTAGCAGCCAAAAACAATGGTTTAAAGAAACCATAAATAATGGGAAATACGAACATTCAATTCTGTTTTTTTTTTTTTGTTCATTTGTTTTGCTTGGTATTTGACGAAACTGCCACCCTATAATCCTTATCTTGGTTGGGCATGGCATAATACCAGAGAGTTAATGACCCAAAATTATGAGCATGACTTCTCAAACAGCTAAAATGAGAAGAGTTTCCAAGAGATAAATGCCAAATACTATAATTACACTGAAAAAAACACCAAAAATTAACCAAAAGAGTCAAAGACAGACACCTTTTCAGCATACAACAAAAAGGATGGGGAATGATTTTCAACAACAAGGTCAAGAAATTTGAACGCCATGAGCCGAATGTCAATTGATAAATGCGTCATTGCATTAAATATATATGCCATGATTATGGAAGTGAAAAGTCCTTGATTGTCCTGTACGGGAAAATGAGATAAACAGTGTCACAGAAATGGAGAACTGGTGTAATGAACAGTAAAGACTCCTAGAATTTATAAACTGAAAGAAAAGAAAATTACTTCTTTACAGCTTGGGACTATTACTGACTTAAAAAGTTGATACAGTGTTTCTCGAACCACTTTATCATCATCACTGATACGTTCACGCAATTTTTCTATGACAGCATATTTATGCAACGTTAGCTCTGCTGGGTGTTTAAGGAATAAATCCCTAATACCAATCAATGCATCTGCAAAGAGCAACAAGGTTTTAGTACAACATCTAGACTGCCACTCAATACACAAGAAAACTTCAGTGTGGAAGATAGAGCTAGATAAAGTGCAGAAAGAGAATAATGCATCTATCCCATTACATACAAACACAGATATATACTTTGATGACTGAGTAAATATCACAAAGGCTTCTGTTTCCTACCTTCTTGATATCTGAACATAGGGAAATTATTCACACTTTGAATACATGAGAGAAATTATTCACACTGAGAAAATACCTCTACGAACTTTTGGATTGTGGTGGGATGTTTGCTGAAGAAGTTCTTTCAAAGTCAAACCTTTCTTGTTCACAGCTAAACCTTGCTTTTCTGATGCTATGCTCTGCTCAGGAAGAATAATTGCTGCTCACAATGCACATGAGAAAACTATTAGGCAATAAAATGGATCATTTGCCACTCATTGGAACAACACTAAATGCTTCGCTGGCTTCAAAAGGAAAGAAACTTTTTTTATAGAAGTAAAAAAGTGTACATTCCTCTTGTATACTACAAGCGTGATGGGTGTATGCCTTTTGAGTTTACAATAAAAATTTCCAAGTACTTATCAAAATAATAATAATAATTATTATTATTATTATTATTATTATAACTTATAAAAAAAAAAAATAACTCTATGGTCCTCTATTCCTCTTAACCAAAAGTATAATTGTTTACCAAGATAGATTAGAAACAACCCCCCCCCCCCATCTTAAAAAAATATGAGTATAAGTGTTTCATTGAAACTTTTAAGAGGCAGTTCTCAAGGAACGCCATTGCTCCTTCATTCTACAATATCAAAGACCTTATCAGAGACTCCAAGTTTCAATGAAACACTTGATAATGCCAACACAATAAACCACTGAAAATTACTAGTGGGTCTTCATTGCACAATCTTGAAAGGACAACAATCACATTGAATACAACAATTAGAAGTACAAATAAGACTCTTAGCCTATACCTTTGGATTTAATTTCAGTATTCGTAGCATTCTTCGGTGGGGGCAATTTCCGGCCAACCTTACGCTTAATTTTCTGCCGAGTTTCAACCAAAACAAGCCATAACATCAACTTCTAGAGATTTAATTATTTAACACAAAATATGAATAAATTAAATGTTGTGCTAACGCATGGATTATTACTTTAAAGTCGACTCCCCGCTTTTGCTGCTTCTTTGATGAAGCTGAGGAACGAGTCATCTGAACCAGCCGTTTACCCTAGAAAGAAGCTAAAACATGGAGGCGTACTGGTGGCGAAGGAAAGGACGAAGTGCTCGTGGTAAAGGGCTCAAGCGGCGGCTGCGAACAAACGGGAGATGAGAGAGAGGCCGAGACACCGAGGGGGAGCAAGAGGAAAACTTACCAACAACAAACTGAGAACCGGACGACGAGGTGCAGTGCGACTGGACTCCGTGCGGCGGAGGAGCCTGGGCGACGGCGTACAAGATAGAGAGCGACGGGATGGAGTGTAAAACCAAGAGAGTGAGAGACGCAGATGGAGGGAGAAAAAACAGGGGCAGAAGGACGAAGGGGACGAGGATGGCTTATGCCGTAGAAGCAAGGCAATTGGAGCGTGTGTTATGATATTGAGGGTTCCTAAATCCTAACTTCCAACAATCTTAGGATTTTTTTTTTATATATATATATATATATATATAACAAAGATAGCTGAGTTTTTTTTTTATATAAGAAAAAAAAAAATTATTAAACTACATCAAACCATCATGCCATATAATTTGGAAAATACATTCTGAATAAGAATTTCACCAAACCTCTAGTACATTCTGAATATACCAGAGGCAATGCATTGTAGTTTGTGGCCCCATATATTTGAATAAATTGACATTCCTATCTTCATAATCCCTGACTAAGGAAAGCAAGAACATAATGATATAGACATCAATAATTAGACAAATGTTGGTGACTGAATTTTTTTAGCATGGTCGTGATGGCACTTTGATACACATACGAATGGTATTGGAGTGGGGGTGGGTCAGATCTAACATGTATTATAGTGGTGAATTCACTAATACAACATGTGTAGCTATCAGAGGTGTTTCAACACGATGCCGCGTGGTGGGCACATGCTAATTTTTTTTATCATTGTAGTCTATACTGATAGATTGGTAGTCGAAGAGTTGTATAGTGGAGTGTGTGAAACATTCGTAGCCGGAAAGCTATCGATTAAGCTTAGACCAGTCAATGGAAATTTAAAATTTAAAATTTAAAATTCTAAAATTATGAGACAAACAAGTAGACAATGTGCTATTGAATATGAGATAAAAATGCAAAAATGAGCGAAGGTTCCACACTCCTCTCTGGTAAAATAAAAATATTAATTGGTTATACCTTTCATTTTTTTATGAAGATAATGGATCTTTTTATCGAATAATAAAAAAAAAACTAGATTCGAACCTCATTTGGGAATGATTTGGAAGATTTAAAATAAAAAATAGTGGTATTTACAAACAACAACATAATGAAGACAATCAATCAATATAGATTAGTCCAAAATTTGATTCAAATCCAAATAACACTTGTGGTATATAATAAATGTATTGAATTGATTATTTTTAATAAATATATTCAATCGCAACTTCAATATGGAATTCAAAGAGATCAAATAAGAAATGATCTTATAAATCACATAACTATAATGAAATATACGATCATTCAACATTTATCAAATTAGAATAAGGGTCAAGAGAAATGGTTCGATCCTCGTATTTTTATTTCTCAAACCGAGATATCTATTAATCGAAATCCTAATACATATAGATACAAATAGTCCAATGGGAGCAAGAATTTTCATAAATATTTAGAGCATTTCATTTATGTATAGAAGAGTCATTTTTATTTTCAAGTAGTGTTCGATCGATTATGTATTAATCAATATTTGATTGATTGGTCTGGGGATATCGATAAAAAAATATTTGTTAGTCATTTCCTTTCTTTTTGTCCAATTTACTTTTTTTTTATTTGTTCAATTTCTTAGCTCTCCTTTTTTTCCTAGCTCACTTCCATTTTTCTTTGTGTTCTAGGAATATCCTCATTCATAGGTTCGAGATCCGCATCTATGAATTAATAAGGTCCAAATGATCAATTCTGTAGTTAATTGTTAGAATCAATGGGTCTTTAAATCGTTCATTTGAAAAAATAGAAACCCTTTCTTATTGGATGATCATGATATTTCTAAGAAATTAAAATTATTGATCAATGAAGAAACAATATCACTATTATTGTTTAATAAGATACCAAAAGAGTGAATGATTGACTCATTTTATGCTATAAGTAATGGCAATAAATTTTTTGATAACATGGATTTTTATTTTTCAATGACATCATACGATTAAGACAATTGGCCAAATCCCACAAAATCATTTCATCGAAATTCATTGATATAATCTTTTTATAAAGTAAATCGAATTTCATTCTTGAATAATCTACAAAAAGAACAAAAACTTTTGTGTGAAGAGAAGCGGATTTTCTCTCTCTGGAGAGAGTTACGAGAACAATCATCTTTTTTGTATTGTGAATTGATTTAATTTTTATCTCAATAAAGTAACAACAACTTTCTTGAAAATATGGGACTTTTTCTTATTTAAGCATGTTTTCATCATTATCTCAACTAATATTTTGTGATACATAACTAATTTTTTTCATACGAAGGCCTTCATGTTATATGCTAAAATTGGTCTAATATTAAGTTATCATATACTCACTAATAGCTAAGGGGAACGACGCTCGTACTTGAAAGGAATGGACCCGATCAGGAAGATGATTAGACTAGCAGGTTGAGATAAGCTTGAACTTCTCAAGAGTTTATCATATTAAACCCATAAGGGCAACGAGAGTTTCAATCTTGTAATTGGCACTTATCAACAACTCTCTAGGCCTATATATGTGTTAAGAAAGTAAGAATTTAAATAACATGACATTTATATATTTGATGATATTTTCTTATACGTATCATTAATTTAAGTATTGGAGGTGACTCAGACACTTTGGACGGTCAGTTTTCTTTATTGCAGGCAGATTTTTTTTTTGGGCACGCAGAATTTGTTGGTGAATGGCGTGTGGAACACGTCCCCGAGAATAAGAATTTAATTTCACTTAAAGTATCGTATGAATTAGTCAAATATTTTTTTCCAAAAGGCCAACTTTACATAAATATAAAAAAAATTTATTTTGATGTTTTACTATTTATTTTTTAAAATAAAAAATAATTTTTTATCTTTTCTCACATTTAAAAATAATATTTTTGATATCGTATCGTACCGACTGATACAGCCAATACATGCCATATCGATAACTTGGGTAGTACAAAGTTGGCAAGTAATGTCGTACCAACCTCTACCAGATTTTATTTTTTATATATTTTTTTACATTTGTTGTTTTTTTTTAAACTTAATTTCGATTAAATTATTTATATATATATATAAGGTATTCATATATTGACTATTTTTTTAAAACAAAATTTATATATGTATTTATATATAATTTTTTTTATAAATAAACTATTTCGAAACGATATACGAAACAATAACGATATTAAAATATTTCGTTCCAGTGCCTTGACTCGTATCGGTATCGGTACGGTATTCAAAACTTTGCTCAAAAGTGTCATTTTTTTTTAATCAAGATAACACTTTTTTTTTTTTTAAATATTTGTACAAAGTTGTAATTTTTGAAAAAAATATTTGATTAATCCAATGTTAGTACTCTTACAACATATAATCGTGGTTCAAAGTTATACAATTGTAAATATCCTAATTTTCTTCAGAGAAAAAAAATATCCTAATTTTGAAACATATTCAAATTCGAATGTCAAAGATATTTACGTCTGAGTTAATATATTCAAATCATTGCTCACTTATTCAATTTAATATTTGTTAAATATTTTTTTTTTCATTTTATTAATTAGAAAAATATTAAATCTCTTTAAGATTTTTTTAAGATTTTTAAATTTTTTTATTTAATTATTAAGAAAGTATTTTTTAATGATATTATAATTTTTTTTAAATATTTAAAAATATTAAAACAAATAAAAAAATAAAAAAGAAAAATTCAAAACATCTCAAGAGATAAACGGGAGAAGTAGCACTCTATTAATTAACACGACAAAATTTAATAATTAAGGCCTAATTTGCTTGTAAGGCATACTTATTTTTATTTTATTTAATTATTATATATATATATTTAATTTTAATATAAAATAATTTAAATAATTTTTTTTTAATTTAATACAAAAATTATATTAAAAAAATATTAGAAGAATCTTTTATTTAATTTTTTTTTATTTTAATGTCGATTTATCTTATTTTATTTAAATTTTATTTATGAAAATAAATTAAGCCTAAATATTTCATATATATATTTTTTACAAATTGACCGATACGCTCAGTTTTTCTACTAATCACTCCAACGCAATGCGACTACATCAGCCCCAGCTGCATCAACCTCAGACGGAAGAGGCGGTGCCGGTGACGACCACGGCGACGCTAAATCAGAACCCGGCGCAGTCGGTGGAGGCACCGCCGAAGCAGGTGGCTCTAGCCATGGATAGGCTGGGCCAAGCTGCTCGCCTGATTGCCGACATTAGGCTCGGCGCCGATCGCCTCCTCGAAGCTCTCTTCGTCACCGCACAGCCTCACCAAAGCACCAAGCCTCTCCACTTGTTCCTTAAAGAAGACGCTTCTATGCGCCAACACTTTCAAGGCCTCCGATCCGTTGGTACGTAGTATAGCATACAGCGGTCCCTCGAATCACAATTACATTCCGTTTCTCGCACTCTAGGGTTAGGATAAGTAAAAATATTCCACAGTTATAATTAATTTGTACGTATTAAATACCCTTAGACCATTTTTAGCTGGCTTTTGTTAGGAAGGCAGCTTGAGGAGTCTGGGGTTCTGAATGAATCACTTCGGTCGCGAAGTAATTCGTGGGGGCTGCACATGCCCTTGGTCTGTCCTGACGGTGCTGTGGTTGCATATGCTTGGAAACGCCAACTTGCCGGGCAGGCTGGTGCGTCTGCGGTCGACAGGACGAGGTTTGTTTTTATTTCAGCTATTTCGTAGTGACCGATGATTTCTCAAATGGAACCTCCCTTTTTTGGCAAACATTAAGGCTAGATTAGACTATGTTAAAAGGTTCTTATTAACCATGGAAATACTATTTTTTTAGAAGTTAACGATTATATTGATATGAATAAGCATAGCCCATACACAAGATGGTATACAAAATATCACACCTATTTAGAGAAAGGAAATAGGAACAAGAAATTCATGAAAATCGAGGCCACAAAAATCTTTAGTTGTAGCCCAAGGAAAAAGAGTGCTAACAAAAAATAACCTAAGTTCTTCTAGTGAGCACTCCTTGTTTTCAAATATCTGGTCGTTTTGATCCTTTCATAGGCGTCACATGATACAAATCGTGACCATTTTCCACGACGCTGAGATTTGTGGGAGACCTCATAGATATGTCTAGCTGGGCATGAGCTTGGTCATTGTGGCAATCATAACCCAAGCTAACTCCATTGTATTAAACACTTCATTCGTAACGTCCCAGCAACCTCACAATGCAACAATAAATGATCCGCAGTTTCACCATTTTTCCTACACATACAGTACTAATCTATTATGATCACCTTACGTCTCCGTAGATTATCCACCGTCGAGATCTTACCTAATGTTGTTATCTATACAAAAAATGCCACTTTGAGAGGCACCTTGTTTTTCCATATCTCTCTCTGTGAGACTTGCATATTTTGTGTAAGAGGCTTGTAAAAAGAACAGACCAAGAATGTACCTTTATTGGTGGGTGTCCGCCACATCTTGTATGCTCCTTGGGATCTTGACATCATGGTATATAGAAGACCAAAGAACCCCTCAATACTGCCAACTTCTCAATCTCTGGCGGCTCTAGTGAAATTCACATTCCATTGGATTAGGTCCCCAAATAACTCCATGCAATTAGCCATTGAGGCATCTTTCTCACATGCAATCCCAAAAATTGATGGGAATGAATCCTTTAAGGCTTGATCTCCACACCACAAGCCAGTTGAGAATTTTATTCTAGATCCATCGCCCAACACCAGTCTAGCATGCCGATTAAAGATCCCTTACCCATTTTGAATATGTTTCTAAATTCCCACTCTATAAATCTCGTAAACTTTCCTAGTAGGGCTATAAATAAACTAGACTACTCGACAGCCCGCTCGGTACTCGCTTGGTTAAACTTGAATCAAATTCGACTCGTGAAAAAAAAACTCGCTCGTAAAAGCAGATGTCCGCTCGATTAGTAAATGATACATACCCGATAAAACTCAACTCGACTCGACTCGGCTAAGGCTCGCTCAGGCTCGCTCGTTTATGCTCGAATCGACTTGTTAGTTTAACTCGATTAAAGTTCATTTATATATTAATAAATAAATAGACACATATATAACTGTATTGCTAATAATATAAGCCAAAACTCGGCTCGATTACAGTCCTATTCCCTAGTGCACCCCCCACATGCCTCCATATTTGCAATCAATCACCGACTTCCATAAGGCTTCCGGTTCTATATTATATCTTTACAACAACTTTCCAATCAAGGCTCGATTGAAAATCATCAAATTTCTAGATCCCAACCCATTCAAAGAGACTAGAGAACATACCTTATCCCACTTGACTAGATGTATGACTGCAATCGAGCCGAGTTTTGGCTTGCCGAATTTGAGCTCAACTTAAAATATTCGAGTTCGAGTTCGAGTTTTTATTTATTCTTTGTTCAAGCTCCACTCGATAAACTAAATTTTCAATTCGAGTTCAAGCTCGAGCTCGTCCCACAAACGAACTCGAGTCGAGCCGAGTTTGAGCTCGATTTTTTTATTTAATTTTTTGAATAAAATTTAAAAATAAATGACTAATAAAAAATTAATATTTAATATCTAACTAGTTGATATTTATTCATCATAATAATATATTATATATTTATATATTATTAATAAATACACATAATATGATAGCATATACGTATTTCACATGTTTTTCACGTATTAATATATGAAATTATTAAATTTTATAGACTAATTATTGAACAAGTTATAAAACATAATTATAAAGTATATTTATCATATAGATATAAATAATAAGATTACATATTACATATTTAATTATAAAAATGCTATACTTATATTATTAGCACTACATATATATAACATATATATGTGTATATATTTATCAATATATAAATGAATCGAATCGAGCTAACGAATCGACTCGAGCATAAACGAGTAAACCTTAGCCGAGTCGAGTTCAGTTTTGTCGGGTATATGTCATTTACTAATCGAGTGAGAATCTGCTTTCATGAGTGGGTTTGATTCGAGTTTAACCGAGCGAGTATTGAGCGGATTGTCGAGTAGCCTGATTTATTTACAGCCCACTAGATGATACTTGAATTCTTCTCCCATCCCACCCTGAAGAAAATATTGTTTTTATCAGTGGACAATGGGGATTGCTACACAAGTGCAATTATAGTGAAATTTGATTATTGTTTTAGAAAATTTGAGGGAAATGTTCGTGAATTATAGTTTTTAAATTGTTTTCCCATAGCAAAAACTACAAGACAATGGGCATAAAGAAGTGTGCTCTATTAAAAAAAATTTATAATTTGAGATGCTTGGGAAAAATGCAGGGTAATTGGTTGAGATGCCATATGTTTGAAGGAGGGACAGAAGTGGGAGATGATCAATTGTCTTGTGGATTTCTGGGGATAGACTAACTTTTAGGTCTTGATGGATTAGCTTGCAACTTTGATTCATGGAAACATGGTGGAAAGAAATACATAAAGAAACAAGGTGCTATTGATTATTTCTTTTTAACTAAAATTCTCAGCATAGGCAGAAACTTTGGGTCTTGGCTTCACAAAAAGAAATTAATTACAAAAGGAACCTCAAATCCATTAGAGATTCTTTATTTTATTGCAAATATGCTCAAAACTTAACTCCTGGGTACCTATCAAAAAAATAATAATAATAACTCTTGGGCTTCGGTCAGTGTTTGAATGGGGATAGTTCTCATAATTTGGTTTTATTCATCACTAGTGCTCAGTGGTTATTAGGTGTATTCAGTGTATACTTCCTGCATACTTGGGCCTATGTTTTTTTACCATCAATAAAGTTTTCAATTTACTTATTAAAAAAAAAAAATTCACCTGCCCCATCAAACTTACCCTTCAGAAACTTTTGAGGAATGTGTGTTGCCTAATCAATAGGATTGACTTTGAAAACTGTTATACATTTTTTACCCATAAAAAACTTACCTATCAAAAGGATTGGTTTTGGAAAACTAGTAAAAACAATTGAGAATGGTATTCAAGATATTCTCTTGACTTTGCTTATTCATTGTTCGAAAAAATGGTTCACGAAAATCCCTGGACAGAAACAAATTGAGTTGTAGTATTGATACTTAGTTTAAGGCTTTCAGCAGTCTACTTGTATATGTCCCGTGTACTTGGCTCCGCATATTTCTAATAAAATATCCTATTTACTGAAAGAAAAGGCTTTAAGCAGTCTACAAAGATGAGCTGAGGCCTCTATTATATACTGAAATACTTAAAAATCAATTTTTATCTATCAAGAGAAAAAAAAAAAAAAACTTTCAAAATGACTTTGAAAAATTTCATGTGATTGGACTGAATATGGACTGGCACTTTTTCTGAGGCACTGAGATAATAACCCAATACTGTTTTTTTTAATCTAAATGCAGCAATTGAACTGATTAAGATATTTTATTTAACACACAGAAGTTCTTCTAGTCATCAACAGTGGAATTTAATAAACTTGCTCCTACCACCTGCTGTTGGTAGCACAAGCATTGATTTTAAGAACTCAAATGGCCGTACACCAACTCCAGGCTTGAAAACTTGTTATTGACGTTTTTGAATAATTGCAGGTTAGCTCTCAAGGCCTTCACTGACCAGAAAAGACGATTTTTCCCTCACCTTGATGATGGATTAGATGGTCAGGGTACTGAATCAGATTCAAAAAAACATTGCGGTCCCCAGGTACAGATGGCAAATCATCATGAAGAGTTAAGTGATTATAAGACACTATCAGACGTTCTGATGTGTCTGGAAAAAGAAGTGCCGAATCTAAGAATTTTTACATATGAACGTTTGGACTGGTTGAAAAGAGCATTGTCGCTGCCCTCTTCATCAAATGAGACTTCCCTGGAAATCTCTAAAGAACACAATTTATATGGTTCAAATAAACTAAGACCAGGATCGCTGAGTAATGTTGCTACAGAGAAGATTGCTGTGATTGAGTTGCTGTTTCCCTCTATATTCAGAGCTATTATATCACTTCATCCGGTTGGTTCTACTGATCCTGACTCGGTTGCATTCTTTTCTCCAGATGAGGTAATATGTTTTCCAGGATATCTGGAGCCTTTTCTGTAAAAAATCTAATGTGCTCTTCTTTTATTAGATCATGCTATATTTTTTTTAAAGTGAGCTTGAGTGTGCAAATGAGTCTAACAAAGCCGTGATTAAAATACTTTTTATATCTTATTTGTATGTTAAGATTGATATTAGCTTTGTAGTTGGATGTTGAACCCTGTATTATCTGAAGTCCTCATTATTCAACGCTCTTGTGAGTCCCGTTTACTGTGTTTCTGAGAGGTTATGACTGCTTTCTCATTTTCTGAGAAGTCTAGACACCATGGTGGTTTGTGGAAATTCTCAAGCCATGTTGCATATATTCAACATGTCATTGACACGGATATAGATTGTCTCTAAAAGTGTCACGACTACTTCAGTCTTCAGAAAGTTTGCTGATGGCAGTTATTCTCTGTGTTTTGAGTTTAGAATGAATATTGTTTTGCCACTTAAGGCATCTGCTTTCATTGCTTTCATTTATATTTCTTGCTGTGACCTCTACCAGTTTTATGCATAGGGTCATAGTTCATGATTTCCAAATAAGAGAGTTAGTCCTTCCTCACAAATGGGATTTTTTTGGAGGGCGGCAGGGGGTGATAAATGAGTTTATAGATGTAAGTATTATGTCTAGTGGTTTGATCATTTTTGTTACCTTGTCGGCTGCAGTTTCTAAAGTAAGTGAACTGAGCTTCACACTGCCTTAAATGCTTTTCTTGTAGTGCTCTGTTTCACGGTATAATTTACTCTGTATCAGAATCTATTTGAAGCTTTTAGTTGGTCCCTCAACCCATCTGATAGATGCTGTGATTCTTTTTATATTTCTTTAGCCTCATCGTTTTGCTGTCATTTTTGTGCTTATTCTAAGGCCTTAGCATGACCTCGGTCAATGTATTTACTTCCTAACATTCTTGAACAGGGAGGCAGCTACATACATGCCAGAGGCCTTTCGGTTTATCATGTGTTCAGATGCATTACGGTAACAGCCTTTATTGCTAATTTTGTCTCTGTCATAGTTCAGGTAGTTAAACCTGCCCCCTTATTCTAGCAATGTCCCATTGCAGGAGCATGCCGGTATGGCTCTGCAGAGTTTTCTCGGAATTCAAGCTGAAATGGCTCTACATTCTCTTTTGGTACCATCTCTTTTGAACTTACACATTTACTTGGTTAATCAAACCGTCTACCATATTCTTATTCTGCCTTTGTTTTTGTAGCATTGGGTCTGTAGCTATCAAACTATATTTACCAAAGTTTGCAGGTAGGGCCAACTCTTTTCCCCTCTTAAGATTTGTTTGGTAATGTTGAAGTTAAGAACGTCATGTTGGTGGTGGTGTGCAGTAAGTGTGGACGGCTGCTATTGATGGACAAAAAATCGGCTTTACTGTTGCCTCCAGTTTATCGTCCGTATAGACAATTTTCTGCATCGGAAATGTCATACACCCAACCTATTTCCTCAGCAAAGGACACGAATTATGATCTTGCTCAGGCTTATCATGTTGATTGCTTTTCAGAGGAAGTGTAGGCGCGGCAGGTATTGAGGAAGGTAAGTTAGTGAGGCCTTGTAGTCGAATAATGAATCCATAACTGTTTATGAATGTTGCAATTTTTCATCTTTTTTCTGTTAATACTAAAATATGCCCTGTTGATTTTGCTTAATCCAGTAAGAGAGAAATATATATATATATATATATATATATATATCAAAATGACCAAATTCCGTAGGTTGTAAAGTGAATTATCAATAATGTGATGTACGTAGCTGCGTGCATTCTGCCCTCGCTTAGATTTAATAACAATGATGGTATTTTTTGGGGACATACAAAGATACACAAAACCAAACACCCTTGATTCCTCGAAGCTAGTTAGATCTTATCATATTTCTGTGAAAGGGCGTTTTTATTCCAAATGTCCCTCTTGATTTAGGGTTTATACAATTTCAAGAGATGACATGCGTTGACAGTCATAGATCTTGGGTCGAATAATGGCAGGGAGAGAGAGGAGAACATGTGGCAAACGGCGGATGCGATTATGCATCGATATTTTCATTGCACCAATAATTAATGGGTTCATTTATTTGTTCCCAACTTCTACTCAATATTAGTCCTCATCGGCTCTAGCTGATGAAAAAACAATCGGAACGAGATGCTGCGTGTAATGTCATTTATCAGACAAGGTTTGCTATTCATCATCCTCATATACTATAAATTATATATGTATTTTCTATATAATTTTATTCTTAAATTAATTAATTTTTTTATTCATCATCTATATATCATATAGTTGGTAAGAGAAAAAAATAAAAATAAAAAAAGTATGGTGTGAGGAGATAATGAATATAATTTTTTTTGTTGTAGTTATAAAGTACGTCAGCGTCGTAGCTAGGTCAATCCATAACAGTAATTAAAACTGATAAAACATCCAATCCCGTGCTCCAAAAAATCAATTAAAAAATAGAGCGGTTCTCCGCTCTAACATACTGCTAGATCAAAATTATATTTTTTAGTTTTTTAAAATTTTTTATTCATAATTTTTTTTATTAATTTAAAATATTTGTTTTTAAAAAAATATTAATACAATAACAATCACTTTCTTAATTATTAAATAAAAGGAAAAAAAAAAGTAAAAGAACATGAGGTGTCCAAACCATAAGGTATAATAGCATTTTTCAAAAATAAATTATGAATTTGATGGGCCATTAGGCACTTGGCGGGCGAAAGTGAAGCATTTTCTTAGCTCTATAAAGTATAAACTCTGATTTATATTCCCTCTTCAATATTCTCGGCAAATGCTAATTTTAACAATATAAAGAATATATCATTTTACGCTATAACACTTGGCATATGAGAAGAATTAAGGATGTGAGACCATAGAAAATGCAACTTCTTAATACGACAGAGTGACTAAATGGAAAGCTCTCGAACCAGCAAAAATGGAAAGCTCTCGAAGTGGATATAAAGATTAAACAGAGCGACCGAGTGACTCTGAGCGGGGGAAGCACACGTCGGAGGCAAAAACAAAGGAACATTATTAATGTGGGTCACGTAATCAGTTAATGTTGTGGGTTGGTTTTGTAGGTTGTGGAACCGAACATGTTAACAGCTCATTACACTGAACATGCTAAGGGACCCCACGTACACAACACGGCACATTTGCCCCCTGCATGTTCACTCATTTGGATCATTGTCAGTGGGCTCCATTCTTTTGAAAAACTCAGCTCGTTTTCAAATTAATTATCGTACCAATTTCAATGAGAATGAAAACAATATATTAAATTCTGTAATCAATGTTGAAAGAAGACCGATTGTTATCATATAATAACAGACAGTCTACCTTAAAATAGGGGTTGGAAAAATTATAGCTTCTACAAGAATAAAACTCATCAACATCAAAGTAAAAGAGTTTTGTGTGGTTCATAATGGGACACCACGACCAAGCTGATTCGAAATGAATATTTCTGATTGACGATAGGGTTTTCAATCGTTTTTGTATTTTACTGCTATAAGCTCACGTGACTCCATTTATGAATATTTTAAGTACTATTCTGTTGTCAGTGTTTGGAAGGAGACACCAGGAAGCTTCACTTTTAGGCTCCATTTAAATTTAGAGGTAAGTTGAGTTAAGGAAAGTTTAATTTATTTTTTAATATTATTATTATTTTAAAATTTTAAAAATGTATATTAAAATTTTAAAAATATATATATATAAATTTGTGTTTTATATAAAAGATTATAAAAATATAATAATAAAATAAAGATGAGTTGAGATGAATTTCGAATACAAACGAAATAACACCATTTATGAATGAGTAATTTTATTTCCAATAATGATTTTTTTACTACTATTTTACTATTTATTTATAACCTTTTTTTGTGTTTATTTATTTTTTTAAAATTTTAATTTTACTTAATAATTAAAAAAATAAATATTAATAAAGTTATATTTTTTTTTTCTTAATGATTAAAAATGTTAAAAAAATACTTAAAAGAAAATGACAAAAAAATTAAAACATTCAAGTACAAATATAAGTAGTATAATAATAGTACATCTATCACTATTATTTATTTATAGTCTTCATTTTGAGATTACATGTGCAAGACTTTTTATTAAATAAGAAAAAATATTATTTTGAGAGAGTTATTACCATAATTTTAAAATAGTTTTAAAATAAAAAAGTGTAAGCTTGTATGAACAGTCTCTAAATGGGGACTCTGCATAACATTACTCTGGCCCCGCTTGGATTTAGAGATGAGATGAGTTGAGATGAGTTTAGATAAGTTTAGTTTATTTTTTAATATTATTATTATTTTGGGATTTGAAAAAGGTATATTGGGAATTGAAAAATGTGTATTGGAAATTAAAAAAGGTGTATTGGGAATTGAAAAAGGTGTATAGGAATTTGTGTTTTATATAAAAAATTATAAAAATATAATAATGAAATGAAGATGAGTTGAGATGAGTTGAGATGAGCTGAACTCACCTCTGAATCCAAGCGGGGCCTTAATGAATATCGGTGACATGAGCAGCATGTAGCTGCGCCCAAATGGAGAATTTCATCTTCCCCAAAAGAAAGAACACTACCCCTTTTATGCAACTAGCACATCAAGATCTTAAAAGGTAGAAATCAAAAGATAATAAATCCTCAAACATAATTCATCTCTATCTACATCAACAATAGAACAACGTAAAAGTTCACAGATAAATTCAAAGCCTACTCATGAGATCTCAAACATCTGAAAACTCAACTTTATCAGCCACAAATCCAACATCGGATCTAAAAACATATTGACACTGAATTCCCCACACAGAACGAAGACAACATGCTATCTACATCCCCCACCCCCCCTTCCCCGCCGGGGAAAGAAAAATAGATGAACATGGTACCTACTTTACCGACCATCAGCAGAAGTGAAGGACTCCGCAAATCCAGTAGGCCTTGCTGGAATACTGTCCTTGCTATCTTCTAGAGCCATATAACTTAAGTCCTTTCCTTCCTGCCAGCCCTTCACCATCTGGTTAAGAGGAAGATTGTAATCAATGCCAGAATATTCCTCGGTGTCATCATCGAACGGACTCCATTTTTCCACAAGTGGGGCCAATACATTCACTGCGTGGCCCATATCTGGCCTTTGGCTAGGCTCTCTAGCAGTGCAGTGTGCAGCTAGTTGAGAAATTGTGTTGATGCTCTCGAATGTTTCTTCGTTTACATCAAGGGCTGGGTCAATGCCAGCGGCCAGTTTTTCTTTGTCTGATTTTATGCGCCAGAACCATGCAGCTAAGTACTGGCTCTCCTCGGGCCTGTTGTCGTCAAGTGCCATTAATCCAGTCAATAGCTCCATTAGCACAACCCCAAAACTGAAGACATCTACTTTGGTTGTAATTTTGCCCGTCACTGGATCAATGAAGTCATCCAAGTTGGAGTTAGTATGAAACTTGCAGCCACTAATTTTTGGTTGATAAAGCAAATCAATTGTATGATCATTCCAACATATAGCATAAATAAGTAAATGTCCATCTGTACATTTTAGACCATCTGCATTTGTGTTTGCTTACTAGGTCAATTGTCTACTGGGCATTGCCAAAACGTTTGATAAATGATCGACATTGAAACAATTGGTTATAACAGTTTCAAAGAAACACTCAGCGTGGAAATAAGTATAAAGTTCCAGCTTGCATGTCTAAACCAAATGGCTGATGCTCATTATCTGTTGAGATTTTACAAGCATTTAGCTTGCTCATTAGTGCCATAAAATCAATGCAATAAAACCTCCTGATTAAGCAAGTGAAATAAATATAAAAAAAAATAAAGCCTCCCCTTAGGATACGAGCCCAATTTGAAATGTGTTTAATTCCTATGAGAGAAATTAGCTCCTCTAAATTATGTATTCCTTCAAGCATGTAGGCAATAAACAAAGAAAGAAGGTTTGCCCGCTCCTACTCAAGTAATTTCACAATGCAACAGATTGAAAAGCATTAGTTTGAATATTACCTGCATATTCTGGTGCTAAGTATCCAAAAGTCCCAGCAAGCCTGGTTTCCACTGATTTCTCCCCATCAGGAGCAAGCTTCACCAATCCAAAATCTGAAATTTTTGCTCTGAAATCATCTCCAAGTAAGATATTTGAAGATTTAAGATCTCTGTGTATGAAGCTCTGATGAGCCATACTATGGAGATACTCCAATCCCCTAGCAACATCCAAGGCAATATTTAGCCTCCTCTTCCAAGAGAGAGGCTCCAATTTTAAGCTCTTCCAATGGAATAGATGCTTGCTGAGAGCCCCTTGAGGCATATATTCATAAACAAGAATTCTCTCATTGCCTTCTATGGAATAACCAATAAGAGATACCAAATGACGGTGCCGGACCTTCGAAAGCACTGCAATTTCAGACTGGAATTCATCCAACGCTTTGCTAGTAATGACACCAGCCTCCATTCTTTTCACTGCTATGTTTGTACCATCATCCAATTCTCCCTTATAAACTACCCCAAAGCCTCCACGGCCAAGTTCATTCTCTGGGGAAAAATTCTTCGTCACATTTCGAAGGACTTGAACTGATATGATAAGATTTCCAGCTTCAATGACATGAGATTCACCGGTTCCACTACTATTTCTGCTTCCAGAACAACTCCCCGTCAGTGTCGAAGTACTCCCATTGGTGTTGTTGGCAACAACCACTTTGAACATGTTATCTGAATCAGAGTGATCTCTTGGGTGAATTACAACTGAACTAGCAGTCGGGGAGGTGTTTTTTCTCTTCTTATAACAATAGACAGATAGAGGTATGACCAGAAAAGCAACAGCCGCGACACTTGCAGCAGGGGCCACAACCGAAACCAGAATGGACCTCTTAGAACTTTTTGGTTCATCAGCAGTACCATCGCCGCCAGTTGTTAGTGAAGAGGGGTTTCTTGATGGGGAATGCGAACTACCAGGTGATGGGCCATTTTCTTGTGGACTGTTCCCTGCAGGGGGGGCTTCCTGCGATTCATTACCATTCAATTGAGGGTCAATGACAAGTTTCACACTGTCACTGAATTTCGGCAATGGAGGGGAAATATTGTTCCCACTTAGGTCCAACATTGTCAAATATTTCAAGCTACTCCAGTTTTGAGGAATCGGACCGCTCAAGTTATTATTCTGAAGTCTAATTTGAGTAAGGGCTCCTAAGTTTGCAACCGAAGGACTCAATGAACCGTTGAGATAAAACCTAGGCATGTTTATGATATTAACCTCGTTGCTGGGATTGCAATTCAGTCCCAACCACTGCCCTCCACAAGGGTCATTACCAGTCCACGAAGAAACAAGCTTTAAAGGGTAATTCAACCACCCAAGGAACTCTATAAGTGCCATAACAGCCGGGTCACAACGAACCCCAGGAGTTGATTGACAAAATGCATTAGAATCACAAGAGGCCTTTGTGGCTTTGAAGTTCGGTATTGGACCCATTAACATGTTATTGCTTAAATCCAAATTACGCAATGTCATATTAGCTAAGCTATCAGGAATTAAGCCAACAAGTTGATTACCATTCAGATTGAGATCCTCGAGGAGAGTCAAATTCCCAATGCTGGCCGGAATCTCCCCATTGAATCGGTTCCCATGAAGCCAGAGACTCGTGAGTAAGGTCATTGTTGTCACCACGTCGATCGGACCCGTCATTCCGCCTCCATTCTGGTCATTCAACCAGAGAATCTCCAAATTCATACCGCTAAAACTCGACGGAATGTCACCATATAAATTGTTCCCAGAAAGTTTCAAGTTTGATAGAGAAGAAAGATTTCCCAAAAAGCTTGGTAACGGACCCACCAAATTGCAACTCATACAAGAAAGATTTCTCAACTGGAGTGACTCCTGCAACTGAGCAGAGAACATCCACCCGGTAGTGGCATTCAAATTGACGTTATCCAATGCCAATACCTCCAAACTCACAAGCCCATCAAAGAAATCGGCAGGAATGATATCGAACTCATTGTTGTCTAAGTAGGCATTGCGCAGATTGGACAAGCCTCGGAACGATGGCAAAGCGCCGGTGAATCTATTCTTCTGTAGACCAAGGTCTGTGAGCATGGAGAGCTGGTTGAGGTTCGACGGGAGAGGGCCACTCAGGCCGACGTTTTGGACCTGAATCTGGGTGACTCTGTCGCCCTTACAAACCACAAATTTCCAGTTCGACCCGCATGGGTCATCACCATTCTCGGGCCACTTCAGGAGCTCGGGGTTCTCTAGCCCTTTCTTGAACTGGTTGAGAATCGCAACGTCATTGGGGTCAGTAGCACTGAAAACCACCGCGAGAAGTGAGAGGAGGAGTGGAAATACACAGGTTTTATGGCGTTCCATAGTAGATCTGTGAAGGCAGATCATGCTTCTTCTTCATCACAAACATTCAGAACCACAATAGCAAGAAAGAAGCTCCATTTCAAGCATTCCTGATGGTTTTCCAGGATATCCAACTGGAAAATCTTGCAGAACTCAGATTAGTTGGAGGAAACAAAGAGTAGTGTGGATGGGTGTACCCAAAATAAAGAGAAACTCAAGCTCGAGGACTCCACGAAAGAGCAGTACAGGCAGACCTTCAATCAGAAAAAAAAAAGAAGCTAGTAACAAAACGAATAACGAAAAATTGTGGAAAAACTCTCAAAAGACGGTAAGAAACGAGAAGAGGAGACGAATCTAGCGTTCGTGACCTTCTCCGGACCAATTCAGTAAGTGTGGTGTGATTTGCCACGCACAAAATTCTGTTCAAATGATACGAAAGGGCAACTTTGTCTTTTTTGATAAATTGTAATACTAATTATTAGTCATTAATTTGGGCGGCAGATTCCAAGACATATCACTCTTCAGTTTCTCTCGGACCTCTTACAAAGAAAATATATAATATATATTATATCATTCTTATTATCCTTTTATTATACATTAAATAATAAATTAATAAATAAGATATAATAAATAATTTCTAATTATTTAATATCATATTATAAAATAATAATAAATAATAATAAATGAGATAATAAATAATATTGTTCTAAATAAAAAATACACTTCAATGACTTTTTTTTATTATTATTTTACTTAATAGTTATAAAAATATTTTTTTAATAATGTGATGATTTTTAAAATATATATATTAAAACTGTTAAAAAAATGTATAAAAAACCAAAAAATAAATCAAATTAAAGCCTAGACGTGGGATCCCCCGATCTCGCAAGATTGCCTCTACCACCACCCTTTTTTGAGACATGAGACGAGTAGGCCTATTGCCACACCTTTCTTTTTTTATCTGATAAAATAACAAGATCTCGTAAAATTAACAAGAGATTAAAAAGAAAATCAGTAATATCCATTCCTTTCCTTTTATTATTTTCTCTAAATTTGATAGTAATGACCCTAAAAAAAAGAGAGTGATGGAATATTTTTCTAAGGTTCGTTTGGATTTAGAAATGAAATAAATTGAGATGAGTTTAATTTATTTTTTAATATTATTATTATTTTGTGATTTAAAAAATGTGTATTAAAATTTAAAAAATATGTATAGGAATTTATGTTTTGTATAAAAAATTATAAAAATATAATGATAAAATAAAGATGAATTGAGATGAGTTGAGAATACAAACGAGACCTAAAATGTATTTCAGTTTATACGTACAATCAATTTACAATTTTTTAGTGTATTTTGGTTTATTTATTTATTTATTATTTTATTTTAAATATTTTTTAACATTCTTAATCATTAAAAAATATAATTTTATTAATATTCACATTCTTAATCATTAAATAAAATTAAAAATTAAGAATAAAATTAAATAAAAAAAAGTTGTAAAAAAAGTTATGAATGAGTTATAATTATATCATTTCCGAATATAACTATCAAACTGTACTATTTCACGGTTCACCACAAATATTTAAAACAACTTCACCTTATAGCAGACAATGAATGAGTGACATCAAAAAGTTAATAATGTAATGCAATAATTTGCATTAAAAAACCCTATAATTTTTTGGTAACATCACAAACTACAAAATTTGCACAAAATTAATTAAATAAAGGTGCCTAAAATTAACTGAGAAGTGATGGAGACTTGGGGTTATAATGATGCACAGCTGTTTCATAAATTTTTCTTTAAAAAAATATATTTTCTAAATCAAACTCATCAAGGTACAATATAAGTCAAAGAGATTTTTAGAAAATAGTATTGTATTAAGTACTTGTTATTGTAAAAAAAATGATCATTTATAATCAATTATTTTTTATTAAACGATATTTTTTATTAAATTGAGTCTGTTTTTATTACAAATAGTCATTGTCGCTGCAAATAATTCCTTACATATACTCGTTTTTTCTTGTAATGTGTAAATAAATTATAAAATAATAGTATATCTTTTATTTTTTAAATTAAATTATGAAGTATTCGCACAATTAAAATTAATCTTGGAGTTGGTCAGAAAAAAACATTGAAAAGCATGGGGTGAAAATTTTCAGAAAATCTATGGAAGAGCTGATTGGATACATAATTGATTTGTTTCTTTGGATATAAACTTTAACCATCGATTGCATCAACACATTTTTCATGCAAGGAAGACATTTTGAGATTCCAATTCCGGTGCAGTTTTATTTGAGTTATTATATTTGTAAGTCAATATAAAAAATACACTATTTATATAATTTAATCAGTAAAATTTGATTTATAATATTTATAATTAGTAAAAATACACTATTTATAATTTGATTCACCCCGACTTATAAATAAAAATTTTATTTTTATTTTAAAAATAAGAAATGATATCTTCATTCTTAAAATTTTTAAAAATATATATATTTTTGATGATGGATTTAATTTTTTTAAAAGAAATGTGCAGGATTTGCACAAACATGACTGTAAATATTACTTTTTGAGTTCTTTTACTTACAAGCTGTCAAGCATTAAATCACACATTTGCTGAGAAAAAATTAAAAAAAAAATGATAAAATTGTTTTTATAATAATAATAATGGCATCCATAAATCTATTCCAAAGTGAAAAAAAAAGAAGATAATCATATATCCATGAGGGTGTTGTATATAGAGGATAGAATCATAGAACAGACTACAGAGGACGTGGTGCCCACGAATTATGAGAAGGGCAGTGTTTGGGCCACCGAGAGTCGGTCCCGGTGGCTGACTTTTTTATTTTATTTTATTTTATTTTTAAATCACAGCACCATCTCTCTTTTCCCTAAGCAAAACTTGTGGTGAAAATCGTTGACAATCTGAAAACCGTGATTTTCTCAATCGAAAGCATTAATCCATATTTCAAAGACAAAAAACAATAAAAAAAAAAGCATTACTAGTTTGAGTAATACTATGTGTAGTCGTAGAGTTACAAACGACGTACAGTCATTTTAGAAAAAAAATTAACTTTTTCACATAGGTCTTATATATATTTACTTTTTTCCAAAACTACTGTATACCGCTTACAACTACATAATTGCATCTATCATTTCTCTTACTTAAAACGTTAGAGATTCTTATTTTGAAATTTTTATTTGTTTTAATTTTGAAAATTTTATTTATTTTTTTTACGATTTTTCTATAAATATTTTAAAATAATATTATAATTTTTTTATATTTAAAAATATTGAAAAAATCATATAAATAAAATAAAAATCATATAAAATACCAAAAAATAAATCCCAAAATCAAAACAAATAAAAATTCCTACCATTCCTCTTAATTCTTATTCAGATTAAAAAAAATAAAAAAGCATTAACCCTTTATACGTGTTGGCTATACCGAAATTACGTATTTGACCTTATTCACCGCTAAAGCCGCGAATTGTTACTGAACTTTGGAGTTTGGAGCACGCGTGGTCGTTATAGAAATCATGGAGATTGATGGCGCAACTTTGCAATCATGGTGGCGGGATTGATGGCGCAACTTAGCTACAAGCCTACAGGTACTATTCCCATACTCTCGTTTCACCGTCCAATCATTCTTTATTTTTTGAAACACAGATTTAAAAATTAATGGACGATTTTTATATCACATCTCATTTTAATATAATCAAATTGTGGTATAGTGTAACCTTTCACTCGTTTATATTAGAGGATTTGCATTGGTTACATAAAAAAAAATTTAATATAAATATAAATTTGATGTATTTATTTAAAATATTTTATATTAAGTACATCAAATAAAATTATAAAAAATTTTAAATTATAGTAATTTCATTTTGAGTTGTGATTGGCAGCCTTCATTGTTTAGAAATAATTGGGACAGTCGAAAAACATTAACAGCATGTCAAAAATGAAAATATGTTGATGTTTTTGTGCTGTCTCGACCGCCCCAAACAGTGGGGACTGTCAAAAGTTATTCTTTATTTTTATTTTTTAATTATAAAAGTTTACTATTCATTTATTAAAATAATTTTTTATTATTTTTTAATATATATTTTAAACGAATAAGTTATAAATGTATTTATTAATTTCATAAATTATATATTATAATATTATTTTAATAGATTTAATATAGGATTATGAATGTAAAAATATTAACTTTTCATCAAATTTATATTTTTTTCTTAAATTTTGAAAAAAGAAATTAACAAACCCATGTCAATACTATTATATGTCAATTCATTCTTCTTATTGGTTAAAAAAAAATCATTGTTCTTATGGATAAACAAAATTGAAACAAAATCATTGAAGATATCATATTGCATGCAGTATCCAATGAGATAGTTTGTAAATCCAAAATCACGAGATCCAATAATCCGTAGATCACTTATTTCCTTCAACCTTTCCGATTTTAGTTGAAATTATTTTGATTAGCATTGTTTAAACACAATGATTATCCATAATTTGTGGATCTGATTGGTCAATGCCAGTGTTTTAATTAGCAATCATATCATAAGCTGTTTATGGATTACAAAATAACGTAATCCTTCCCCTCGCCCTTCGACTTGACATAAATTAATGTTACGAGTGTGAGAAATAAATGATTGGTCACGTATTTTTCAAGCCATAACCTAACAAAATAGCTTCATTCTTAGAACACAAATAATATTATTTAGCATTTTAGAAAAAAAATTATTTATATTTTTATAAAATTAATTTTTTATTAAAATAAATATATTTTAATCACAAATAATTATTTTTATCATAAATAATTTGTCACAAATATATATATTTTTTAGTAAATTAGGAGAAGTTGGACCATTCAAAAGAAAAAAACACTTGAAAAAGAAATAAAGCATGATGAGATTATTTAACTACAAAAAGATATCATAAAACTACATTCATAACTAACTTGACTAAACTTAATACGTTAAATAATAAAATTATTTTATTATAAAATAAATATAATATATCATACGACATCATACCGATTTATGGTTTATTTTATAAAATTTATTTTTAACTATAACAATTCTCAAACACAATAAGAATAAAGATGAACATAAACGATCAATATGTTCATATTTGCAGCTCATGAGAATTCATACTAATTACAGAATTAGATTCGGTTTGAATTAGGAGATGAGTTAAGTTAATATGAACTCATTTTAAATTTATCATTATTATTTTTTTAAATTATCATATAAAATATATTTTTTAATATAATTATTTTAATTTTTAAAATAATAATATTAAAATAATATTTTAAATAATTTTTAAAATTTATCTCAACCTAATTTATCTCATTTTATCTATTATTCAAATCAACCCTCAGCCACTTTACATAATGCTCGATCCATGGCTTCGGCACGGCTAATTTAGTTAGCCTTCTCAATCAATTTATTATATTATATGTTGCTAAAATCCGGGTTTTGTACTTGTGGTCCAGTGCATATTTCAAGGAGTCATGTTCCTGTTCGGCTTTGCTTTCCGGAAAGCAGCAATCAGAAAAGGAGTTAGACAAAGGCACAAAGATCAGTTACAGGCGTGCACAGGAAAAGCCAAGACCAACTTCTTTCTTTGAGAATCACAATTGCATTTGGGATGATTCTTTTAAAATTTTTGGCATGCACGTACTCCAAGGATGGCTGTGTTAGGCTACAATTTTGCCTGTTCGATGCTATCTGTTCTCATCATCTCTGATTCTTTCGTTTCTTCACAAATTCTTGGAAAAAAGATACAACTCATGTTCATATATAGTAGAATATTACATAATAATTTTAAAAAAAATTAAATATATTATTAAAAAATTAAATTTTTTTAGTGAAAATATATAAAAAAGCCTGTGTATGGCAACACATAAGCAAAAGTTAAAAAAAAAACAAATTTATTGTTGTTATAAGAGAATATGCTGTTGTGCCGCTGTACACTGATAATTTATTTATTTATTTTTTACGTTGATTCTACATTTCTTACTTTTAAAATTTAAAAAAAAAATAATTATACAATATTTATATATTTTACAATTACATCATTTTTTAAAATTAAAAATACATAATCACAAACCAATTTTAGGTGGGGGGCAGTGGGAACCCATATTTTATATGAGTAGTGCAACATGTATTTATATTTTATTTACAAAATTTGATTAGTTTTTTGTTTTAATTTTTGAATTTTATGATTTTTAATATATTAATAATTAACATGTAAAAATTCAAATTTTTGTAAATTAAAAAAAAAACATTTTTCATCTTATATTTTTGTTTATAATGTGGCAACTTGATCCTTGATCCAAGGGGTCAAAAGTTTGAGGCCCCCCACACCCTCTTTTTCACGAAGCTCTTTCTTTCATAATTTTGTTTTGTTATACGTGTTCAGTTTTATTATTGAATTTCTGAAGAGACGTGATTTGATGGAACAAAATTATTAAAGCGAAATTTCAGAGTACTGTATTGGGTGCGTACGAATGCTACCTCCCGAGACCCATTTCTGAACTAATACTAAGGCCCTGATTGTATTGGGAAGTGAGTTGAGTCATCTCAACTCAATTCCATTTCATCATTATATTTTTATAATTTTTTATATAAAATACAAATTTCTATACACCTTTTTCAAATCTCAATACATCTTTTTCAAATCCCAATACACCTTTTTTAAATTCCAACACACATTTTTCAAATCCCAAAATAATAATATTATTAAAAAATAAATCAAACTCATCTCAACTCATCTCATCTCCGAATCCAAGCGGTGCCTAAAAGGTAATCCTAGACCCATAACAATTTCTTTTTTATTTTATTTTTATTTTTTAAAAAATTAGAATTGTAGTCCTGTATGCAGCTGGACTGCATAGGGGCTGCAATTAATAATTTTTGTTTTTTTTTTTAGAGCAATGTTAAGAGGGATAAGTGACGAACAAACATTTATGATAAGATAAATAAAAAATATTTTTTTTAATTTTTTTAATTTTAAAAAAAATTTTAACTCATAAATATTATACAGCATATAATAAATATTAAATATTATAAATTATTATTTATCTATTATTTATCTTTAATTTTAACGTTTGTCTCAAACATTTTTAAATTTTTTGTTGTCTCTTACTGGTTGGGCCAGTTTCGGCGCTTTCAATGTGATCAGGTACTGGTGGGTGAGGAATATTAATCGTACAAAAAGTTGGAATTTATGTATATCGGTAGTTCAGTTGATGGACTGAATATATGCGCTAAATAATGGCTGTAAATCGGCAAACTTTATAAAGAGTTATTGCAAGATGTTGGTTGCCATGCACAGGGCTGTGCATCAGCAGCGGGTAACGCACGGCAGCTCATCAATAGTATGCCGCATTGCCTATTACTTGCATTAGTCGACCGTGCGTGCGTGATTACTGAATAGCAAGTTGGTAGATGCAAGCCATAGTCAATCTGATAAGGCTCTGTTTGGTTCCTCAACCGAGTTCGGAACAGTTCATTTTTAGACCTTTTCTATCATCCTAAATGCCAGAAATGGCTGCAATAAGAAAGCAAAATTTTGTTCATTTTGTTTTTAATTTACTCCTTCCGGTTGGCTGCTAGTGCAACTTGGAAATTTTTCTTTTCATCTTTTTCCCTTCGAGCAGTTGATGCTAGCCGACTATTTTTAATATGTCAGATAGACTGATAAAAATGAATGATTAGACCTATTTATTTTATAATTTTTTATAAATATATTTAAATTTATTTTAAGTAAATAGCATAAAATTATTCAATTATTTTAATTCATTATTATTTATAAAAAATTCATGCTTTATTTTATTTAATTAAATATTTTACATATTAAATTATTTATTGAGAAATAATCTAGTCTACATGTAAAAAAAATGTTAAGATATAAAATAAATAATAAAAATTTATTTTTTATTAAATTAAAATTTTGAGACTAAGTGATACTTTCATAAATTGAATCTAAAATAACTTTGATATGGTAGACACTAGATAGGGATGACTGATGAGGAGGCCATCCAGATTGGTACAAAGGGTAGGCTATGTCGAGTGAAGTTGAACACTGCGGTCATGAAAGAGGACAGGATGGACAGATAATGCCGCTCTAGCCCCACACTAATAAGGTGACATATTCAAAGGTGAGATAAATGCTTTTGCCATCAAAAACTGGGAAAGGAGCACGTGTTCTAAGGAAGATGAAGTCCACAAAAAGGAAACACGACCCACTGTACAGCTAAGCTTAAACTACCTTGCAGACCTAAAAGGGTTGCTGTGTCCAGGATTCAATACTGGTGATTAATGCATTTATGATTCATAGATCTAAGATTTAGACCAAACAGATGAAACATTTTTTGGTTATAATCTTCTTATTTGTTATTTCAACGTCAATGGACAACACATCAGCCAACCCAAACAAGCTAAGAACTAAGAAGGAAGAGCTCTAATATTGTCAAATAAAGACCACCGGTCCCCCCCCCCCCCCCCTTTTTTTTTTTTCAATTATTGGAAGTGGATGTTGCAGCAAGTCTTATCCAGATAATGTTATGAAGATTAAGAAGGTGGGTGCTTACACTTGCTATCTGCCAAGAAGCTATGCTTATCAAGCTTTGGGAGGGGACACATATACATGTACTACTAGAAAATGCAATGCAATATATACTGTTTAAGGGCCCGTTAAGATAGAGAGATCATCTCAACTCATCTTATTATCCAAACGGATCTTAAGTGTTTGCTCATTATTTGATCTTATAAATCAATTATTAAAAGGTATAACTCACTAATGACATGGGTGGTTGTTTTTATTTTTCCCTAAAAATTTGAAATGAAAAGTAAATTCGAAAATACGTGAAGAAGGATGGGTCATGGGGATCCCCAATAAAAACCTATAAAATGGACTTAAAAAAGAAACAGATTTCAATTGCTAACGGATCTGTCCAGGGTTATTTGCTAAATTGAATCTGGGCTTATAACAAGGTGTATAACCCAAGCCCATAAAGCCTTGGTCCACAACCCAGACATTCATACCGACCTACTGAATTTTCAGCATGCACCGACCCGCCGAACAAAGCCCCAGTTTTGGAGCTCAAAAGGTTAAACCCTCACCATCGACTAGGGTTTTCTCTACACAACCTCTCTAATCCGAATCTGAGTCCTCGCCACCATGGTTCGTTCCCGAAATCCTCTCTCCTCTCTTTGGTTTCGGCTACTGTTTTTTGATAGCTGATTTGTTTTCCAAATTATTTTTTGTTCGTTCAGCCGCAAGGAGATTACATAGAGCTTCACAGGAAGAGACATGGCTTCCGCCTTGATCACTTCGAGCGCAAGCGCAAGAAGGAGGCTCGCGAAGTCCACAAGCGCTCTGAATATGCCCAGAAGGTCAGTTTCTAGTCTTCCTCATTTTGTTGATAATGTTCTCTGAATTTGCCACAATCTTTTCATTGTCAATTATTTTTCTGCAACTTAGGGCTAAAATTCATTTTCTTTATTTTTTTTTTGGGGGGGGGGGTTGAATTTTAATTGGAACAGGCTCTGGGTATTAAGGGCAAGATGTTCGCGAAGAAGCGTTATGCGGAGAAGGCTCTGATGAAGAAGACGTGAGTCCTAATTTTAATTCTTTTTTAGCAACTTTGTTTCATTTTTTGTTTTTCCCCTTCTAAATTTCACGGTTTCGGTGCGTTTTATATGTTAATGTTTCTGAGTGCTATAACTTTTGGACATTGGAATTTCAATGAGCTGTAAAGATGTGCCATGGAACCTTTCAAGAGTAGTGACCCATCTGACTCGTTATCACTTACAATGATATTGCTGTGCTGTTACTCATAACTTGGCAAAAAATGCTCATTTTCTCATGGAATTGCTACTATGTTGGAAAAAAGGGCCATATGGCTAAAAAATTGAAGAATTTGTTGTGACTACTTGGTCAAAATTTCAAAAAACTAGTAATATGATCTTCCTGGTGTTAAAAGTATTCCTTTTATTTTTTAGCATAGTAAATTGGGAGTGTAAGAAGGTTTCAGCATTTGTAGTGCTTTTCTTTTTTATTAGAACCACTATGGTAGAAATGTTTATATTTCCTTGGTCTGTGTTTTGGTTTAGATACTCATGGAAGCACTTTAAACCTGCAAGCATATGTAAGCATATGTATGCATGTACTTATAAAAAAAAAATATGTAAGCATATGTATGCATGTGAGAGTTCAATCACTTCACATGTAACTATGAATTTGGAAACCAACTTTTAGCTGTTTCGTTACCCATTCCTTCCTATTATTTGTATGAAGTTAAATTACCATGGGTGATATAATTCGTTGGTCAGTCACAGAAAACTTATATTTGCTTGTTATGGATTTGCTATAATGATTGATAATTACTAGTGGATAAAAAGTTACTTTTTTGCATATAAACAGACTGGCTATGCACGAGGAGTCATCCACCAGGCGCAAGGTGGATGATGATGTTCATGAAGGAGCTGTTCCTGCCTATCTGTTGGATCGTGAGAATACAACACGAGCAAAAGTATCTTACTCATGCGATCTAAATTTTTGTTTTTCCAGACGCTTCTGTTTGTGAATCTGACATTATGCTGTTTATAGGTTCTTAGCAATACAATTAAGCAAAAGAGGAAAGAGAAAGCTGGGAAATGGGAAGTTCCTCTGCCCAAGGTAAGACCACAATAACATTCTTGCTTTGTCGCACCCATTTTGGACTTGCAGGAGTTTTTTTTTTTAATTATTTAACTCTATTCTCTTTCTGGCATTTGTGTGCGTACACCCACACTGATGTGCGTTTGGGTGGTGAGTCATTGTGGTTATGGTGCAAGATCCTTTAAGTGGGAACTTGTGTTACCTTTAGTCAGATAAACTTTGTAAGTGAAGTTATGCCTTTTCTTTAGGTGAGGCCTGTCGCTGAGGATGAAATGTTCAAAGTGATCAGAACTGGCAAACGGAAGAGTAAGTATTTCCAAACTCACCTCTTTAGCTATCTTTTATTTATTTATTTATGTTTTCTTGATATTGAGTTTTTATTCTAATGTTAAAATTTCTTTCTCCTTAATTCCATCTGTATATGTTTTAGCTTTATGGTAATATGTGATTTTGAAGTGCTTGAAGATTGGATTGTTCATTGTTTGGCTCACTTCAGAACTTTTGTTTGTCTGGAGTGCATGAAATTATATCGAGTCGAATCTGTTCATTTCTCAAGTCTTCCATTTTAGTAATGTGCCCCAGTTTATTGTGTCCTTACAATAAATATACTAGAATTTTAGTTTTGTTTATGTTGAGTATGAAACATCAGCCAGAATTACTAGCAGTACCTCTGATACAGTGCCTGATACGCTTTTGTAGCCAAGCAATGGAAGAGAATGGTCACGAAAGCCACATTTGTGGGACCTGGTTTTACAAGAAAACCTCCCAAGTACGAGCGTTTCATCCGTCCTTCAGGTTTACGGTTCACCAAAGCTCATGTGACACACCCTGAACTCAAATGCACTTTCAATCTTGAGATAATCGGAGTAAAGAAAAATCCTAATGGTCCAATGTATACCTCTCTTGGTGTGATAACAAAGGGAAGCGTCATTGAGGTACTGTTCCTTCAAATGACGGTGTTTTATAATCGAGTAATGCTATACACCACACTCTCATCCTACTTTCATCCTACTAAATAAGATTTGGCATATTAATCACCATTGGATGATAAAGAAGCATGCAATATTTGATTATTCAATAGTGATTAATGTGTTACATTTTACTTAGTGGGAAGAAAGTGGGGTGGTAGTATGGTGAATAGAATTTTCCTTTACAATCCCAAAAAGAATAGAACACACAGTCCAACATAGTGGATTTACATTGTTTGTTGCTCCTGTTACTGTGATTTCAGGTGAATGTCAGTGAGCTGGGTCTGGTTACACCAGCTGGGAAAGTTGTCTGGGGTAAGATTTTCGTCCTAATTTGGTTTTGCTATCTCCACAACCAACCCCCCCACCCCCCAAAATAAGAAAAAAGAAAAATTCTCACTTGTTTTGTTGTGAACGCAGGGAAATATGCTCAGGTGACAAATAACCCAGAGAATGATGGTTGTATAAACGCTGTTCTGCTTGTCTAGGAGGGTTACTGACAACAGGAGATGGTGAGAAGAACACCTAGATGTCTTCAACAGGGTTCTAACCTGAAAACAGGACTTCCGTGTCTTCTTAGCTGTAACCTAATTACGAGATGTATGAATGATACAATTTTGTTTCTGTTTATCTATCAAATTCATTTATTATTGCTATTTTACTTATCAAAAAAAAAAAAAAAAATTCATTTATTATTGCGCTTACTAGATTCTTTCTCTATTCCCCGTTTAAGTCTGATGGATGGCCGACATCTCTAACCTGAACTACAATAGAACAACATGATTGACAGGCCCTTAATTAAAATTTAACATTGTTCCTCTTTTTTTGGGGTTAGTTCAACGGAGTGTAGAACCATGATGGCCTTGCTAAGCGAATAATCATATTCTCATTGTATTTTCATTCTACTAAGCAAGATATGATGTATTTAGTATTATTAGATGATAAAAAATATGTAATAAATGATTATTTAATAGAGATAAATGTGTCACATTTTACTTAGTAGAATAAAAGTAAGATAATAGTATGATGTTTGAAACTCTACTTGCCAAGCACATCCCGGAGTTTACATTGTCTTCAACAAATAATTCTTACGATGATAGCCATCGCATATTTTAGCGGTGCATAACTACAAACGATTGGGCTACGAGAATCGATGGAAAGAATGGTGCCTCCTAGGCTCCTATTATTTACCGTTTGGTTTTAAAGGTACCGTTTAAGAATCCTGGCTCTCATCTCATGGTACATTTTCTAGAAGCAAGTGGTCTTTTATTTCTCTCCAGTCTAGTCTCATCTCCATCGTTTGTAGCCTTGTAGGTGCTTAGTTGCATGCGTCGACTGTTAATATCTTCGGCCAGTACATAAAATTTGCATTTGGACAGCGTTATGAATTCAATTCAAATGTATCTAGAGTTACTATTAAAGAAACTCTACAAAAGCAAGCATCAGTGTAAAGCAATCTCAATCTCAATCTCAATAAACATACTCGAGTAAGTTCATACACCAATTTATTCTTCAAAAAGCTTTAGTAGACAGAAAATAGAGCGACGGATAGAGAAGATGAATGGATGCAAAACAAGTGAATAAAATGGTAATGCCACATTCACGACAGAGGGGGCACAGCACACAACCTGTGAATTAGGAAACATGGTCCCAGCAAATTATTGGACCAGATCACGAACGTACACTATTAGGTTGACATAAATTATTGAGTTAGAAGCTGGGGAGACCCAGGGGAAGGAGTAACTGAAATTTGGGGTTCAACCACCTGCAGAGAGCCTGTCGCCAACCTCCTCGTCAGATCCTCTACCGGGACCTTCATTACATCCCTTCTCAAGCCAATGTCAGCAGCATACCTACTGGCACAGTAGACTGCAACAGCCGTGGCAGCCATTCCATAAATATTGGTACTGACAAGACGCATTGGTGTGGATAAAACAGCAGCAAGAGGCCCCCCTATGATAGAAGCAGCTTGGCCGCTCTGGCCAAGTCTTCCTTCATCCACCACAAGAAGCCCTGTTTTGCAGTAGATGGCAAAGTCCTCACAGTTATTCTTGAATACACTATAGCAACCAAAACCATTGTCAAGCAGATACTTTGCTCGATGAACCACAATCTCATCTGGGTCTGAGACTGCAAGAGTGCACGTTCCTCCACGTGCTTTGGCAATAAAGAGAGCAGGGGTGACAGAATACTCAAAACGGTACAAGACACCACCAGCAAGAAAGCAGTTCAGGCATGAGGAGACAACTCCATGCCCTTCATTTGGTGGAGTGCAAGTTGGGCAAGGCAAATGAGGTCGGGTTGGTCCCGAGCTAATCAAGAGAACATCCAGCACAGTCCCAGTTCCAACTTCTTGGCCACGTCTTGTAAAATGTATGACTGTATCGTCCCCAACATAGATACCTGTTTTTCATTCAGATAAATTTAGAGAACTTTGTGAATAAATTGAAGTCTTGTAGCCTTGCAGAATATAACATCAAATAAGCTCCAACAGAATAAGAAGAATGGAAAGGAATAAAGAATATCAAGACATGGAAAGCACAGGAGTAGAGACATGGAGAAATGAAAGAGGAAGAAATAAACAATTCCAGTAACTCAAACTTCCAATAAAATCAGCTCTGCTAAACTGTTCTGTGAGGAAGACAGGTGCTCTTTAAAAAGGAGGTGCAATCCACACAATGCAAAGTTCATAAACGAAGAAATTTCTTACAATAACAGGAAAACACTAACTGTGGCAACCCAACCCCTAAGGGCCTCTGTTCGATTCAAAGCAGAAGAAAAATAAACTGTTTTCCTGTATTTTCTGTGGGTTTTGTAAGCATGAAAAGATATGGATTCAACCACTAACCACTTCCCTGCAGGAATTTTCTCCCCAGATCCCATCCTACATTTTTAATGAGAATATGCATCATAGAAAATTCAAATCAATTTCCTACAAATTCGTTATTGCAGCCATAGGATCACAAGAACTGATGTGAAATAACTATTGTTAATTCTATTAGATTGTTTTTCACTTTCGTTTACTTCACTTATCGTGAGAAAAAGCTTCTCACAGAACTTTTTTTGATCGAACATCATGAAGCTACTCTTATCTCTATCTCTATCTCAATAACTGATGAACGAATTGATCCTCAAGTGAACATGTGATGTAATGAGGAGAGAGAATAAATTGGGGGTCAACTGAAGCCTAGACAATTCAATATTCCAATATAAACCAATATTCCAATATAAACCAAAGCCTAGACAACAAAACTAATGAAAAATCCATGGCTGACGATAAAAGGGAAACGATGGCAATGGAAATGAGCAGCAAGCCAAATGACACCTCTACCAACAATAAATCCAAGACCTCAACTATTCACTAATATGCCCGGATTGGAGCTCCTTGCGGCTTCAGGTACATTGTGAGCATAATGCCATATATTTTATATCCACGTATCTCTGGATAATGCAAATAGACTATTCAGCATTCAAGTTCAGGGATGTTGGGTTGTATGTGGACCCTGATTTGTGAGCAGAGAAGGTGCGGACAGAAAATTCGCTCGACTGTTGCTCGACTTAGCACTTGAGCGAAGCTCAACCCGTGAGTTCGCTTGAGTGTGCTCGACAGCGGACTCGAGCGAATATCAGACAAATTGTTTGCTCAAGGTGTTCGTGATGTTGGGCTCAAGCAAACACTAGCTCGAGTGGTGCTCGACAGAGCTTGAACCAATGTTTGATTGGTTGTTTGCACTAGGTGCGCTCCACACCTGCTCGAGTAGTTTTGCCAAATTAGGGTTTCGGATGTAGGCATGTTGCTGAATCACATTATAATTTGTGTGTCGTGTGTGCTTGATTCCTGTGTTTCGGCATTATTGTTTCACTGTCTGTCTTGATGTCGTTGTGTGTAGGTGTGGTTGCTCTTGTGCTTTACCACAACAAGGGATATAAGGTAGAACATAACATAGTAACGGAAAACACAAGGTCTAAAGTATGCCATTATGCTTAGCAGTTTACGAGCGAAGAAAAAAGCTCAAAGAATATTTCTTCTGGAAAAAAAAAAAAAAGACAGTGGGGAAAACGAGAGAGAACCATGATGGGCATAAATATAAGCAGCTCTCCACGAGTAAATGTGATCCCCTGGTTTCAGGCTCTCCCTCTGGACTCTGTATATTCCACGGCAAATACAAATGCGTGAACAATAAATAAACGGTATAACACTGATGCCCCGTTTGGCTGCCGGGAAAACGCAGTTAAGATCTTACGAAATCAAGATCAAATTAATCCGTTGTCCTTCGATCTCTCAGGTAACAAACGGGGTATAATATCTGTTGAATCGAAATCATTCAATCATTTAAAAGAAAAACAAAATACCTGTTGGAAAGCAATCCCATCCCTCTCTTTTCTGAACCAAAAAGAAAAATTTTCTTTCACTTGGAATTTGATTCCTGTTAGAAAAACCAACCACGGTGCAGGTTTCGAATGCTTTGAAAGGTGGGAATTGGGATTCCTTCCTCCCAAATGACGGTTGTGCCCTTTAGGGAAGGCTTAGAGGCTAAGGATGAAGAGCGACATCCGAAAGGAGATGACTGGATTTGATTGTGGCATCATCTGTTTTGACCGTTGCATCGAATGGCGTGTGGGGAGACAGGAGGCGCAAGGTGGGCTTATCTCAGCCCATTTATTCCCAATCCAAATCCGAATTCAATTGGGCCGAAAAATATTACACTATAATGCTTTACAACTCATTTTTGTTTACGAAAAATATTCCAACTATAAAAAGTTACAACTCATTTTATATAAAATTATAAATAAACATAATTAAGCACTTTATAAAATAAAAAATTTAATACTATAAAATACCCTGTATTTTATAAAAAATTATCAAATTATTATAAATTTTTTTAAATGATTTATATATAATTGTAAACGGGTTATAAAATAATTTTAAATGATTTACTTTCCATATTTAAAGTTATAATAAATTACACTATAAGTAGTGTGTTCAATGCTAACACACCAATTTCTATGTAGTAAAATTCATTAATTAAAATATGGAAAATAAGTTATTAATAAGCAATAAAAGAAAGGGATTTCTCGTCATAGTTTGTTGGGCAACTTTTATTAGCATGTGGGAAAAAAGAAAAGAGAATAAGGGCCATTAATCTTTGCTAGGCAGCTCTTAGATTTACGAGTAACACGCATGAAAATTTTGCTTTCATGTTCATACTCGTGCAAACAATTGGACCCAGGTTGTTACAACATAATTGTATTTTTAAGAAATTTTATTTACAGTCTTAAATAGAAGACTTATTAATATATGAAAATATAATAAAAAATAATTTTGAAAAAAATATTATTGACATTTTAATTTTTTTAAATAATTATATAGATTTACGTAAAGACAGTATATAGATTAACTTTTATATCCTTATATATTTTTTTACAAAAATGATAAAAAGCAATCATATTCAAGTGCACAATAAACAGTAATATGTTATTGTTCATATTACTGTTTATATAAATATGTGGAATGGTTGCTTTCTAACCTTACTCATTTTTTTGTTATTCATTTTGAATTAAGGAAATGTAATTTCAACAAACCCATCACTTTGTTTTCCCCGGAATGGACCCATCACTTTCACATTTTCCTTAAAAAGAATATAAAAAGGACAATTTCAAGCGTCAAAACAAGGAAAACGTTGGATGACGATGACCCCCATGCTTCATAACCAGGCCCACTGAGACAGCCCTATAAGGCTGAACGGTTCATAATTCACAGCCACTCAGCTAGGCGCAAGCCATATTTGTGAAGCCGAAGGTGGACGGACAGCGTTTCATAGGGGGCGTCAACCTTCAAAGCAGATTAGATAGATAGATTGCAATTTGCGATACTCGTGGCGAAAAACGCCCGACAAATTTGGGTGGGTTCACATTTGCAGCAGGCCACCACCCATTTACCCCACCGGACCCACCCCATTCATCCATTTTTATTCACTCTTAAAACAAATTAAAATTAAAAGAATAAAAATAATCCCTAAACTCAAGTTCCATTTGAATTTAAAATTTTCTCCAACTCATCTCAATTTAATTTATTTCTATTTTATTATTATATTTTTTTAATTTTTTATATAAAATATAAATTTTTATACACATTTTTCAGATCTCAATACATATTTTTTAAATCTTAATTTAATTTTTTAAAATTCTAAATGATAATATTTTTAAAAAATAAATTAAACTCATTTCATCTCCAAATCTTAACAAACCTAAATTCCTAACAACTTATACCTAAGTTCTAATTTTCTTTTATTAGGTGTGATGATAATATTTCTTTCTATAATCTAGAAGGTTGAAGTATATTTTATTTGATAATTTTTGACCTAATTCTTTTATAAAAATATAAAAAATAGAAATATTGCTTCTAGTAAATATTCATTATTTTCTTTATTTTTTTATTACTGTTGTAATTGGAATTTCTTGAAATAAAATAAGATCCATATTATTAATAAATTCTTAATTTAAAATAAAAATATTTTGATTATCTCATCTTGTTTTAACTCTCCCATATAATATGTTTTTGACTGAATAATAATCATTTTCAACAACTTTTACAGGAATCCTGATGCTTCTGGCATATTCTAGCTCCAGAATATTCTCTACTACCTCCTCCCAATGATACGACGACACCTCATCCATCAGCACCACGTCATCACCTGGGAAACTCGTCAACACGCATACATCCGGCGTGGAAGCACACGTGTAGCACCCCACTTCCATAAAAATTTAGGACCGAAATCCTAATCTACTTCTGATCTTCTCTCTCTCGGCCCCTCTACGAAGTTCGCGTCGAGAAAAACGAAACCTTCGCAACCCAGTTCTCGGTAGTCCGCATCTTCGATTTTCGATAGCGCTAACATCCTTCGAACCCTAGTTAAAACATTGCCTCAGAGTCCGCCATGGCCAACGAAAATCAAGCGTCCACCTCTTCGAGCGCTTTCTCCTTCATATCCAAGGGTTTGAGAGAGGTGCGGGACTCGGCGGATGCCGATCTCCAAACGATGCGCGACCGAGCCAACTCGTTCAAGAACCTCGCGAATTCGTTCGACCGCGAGCTCGAGAACTTCTTCAACTCCGCCTCGACGCCCTTCTCGGTCCCGGCCATTCGATCACCGCCCCCGCCGGCCGAGATCGATTTCGTGAAGAAGCTCCAGCCAAAGCTCTCGGAATTCCGCCGGGCGTACTCTTCCCCAGATTTCAGTAGAAAGGTTTTGGAGAAATGGAGCCCGAGGACGAGAATTCGGATCGATTTGTCGGCAATAAAGAACGCTATTGTGTCGGAGGTGGAGGACGCGGACGGGATTATTCATTATGATAGGGTTAGGAAGAGGAATGCAACGAGTTTTAGAGAGTTTTGGGGGGTGTGGAAAGGGGAGGGAGAAGGAGATGAAGCACAGTCTAGGGATTGGGAGCCAATTCGGGCATTGAAGACAAGGCTGAAAGAGTTCGAGAAGCGGAGTTCGTCGGTGGAGATTTTCGGCGGGTTTAAGAAGAGTGAGTTTGTGGAAAAAGTGAAGTCGAGCTTGGTATGTTCTCTCTTGCTTAATACGTTGTTTTGAACATGAATATATGCACGTGTATATCTTATGATGTATACATTACTGTTGATACGAGTTAGCTTTTTGGTCTCTTATTCTGTTGTTTGAACCATTATATATGAAAAAGGAGTGGTCTATAAATAATGACAATTTAATTCATTGATAAGTCGGTAATGCACTTGTGAGTCAGTCGAAAAGCTGAGACAACAAATGATAGAATGGCTACGAAGGCTCAAGAGCTGAAATCCTGGGCCCTGTGTTTGCTAGATAAATTGCATTTAATATTCAGGGATGAAGTTTACTGAGCTGTGAAGACCTGAAATTTTCTTTGAAATTTGAAAGCTTTAAGGATGCTCTGTTTTCCAATTATTATCCGAGAACTTCAAACCGTCTTAGAACCTTAAATTTGGGTTTGTCTCTTGCTGTGGAAACTTTTTTTCTTGGATTTTGTAGTACTCGAGAGAGAATTTTGTTTAAAACGTACTAACTTCGAACCGTCTGAATATTTTGTATTTTCTAATCTCAAGATAATTTCATTTACATTTTCTTTTTTAAATTTTTGCAGAAAGCAATGTGCAAGGAGCCTCAAGAGTCAAATGTAGGAGTCCATTTGGATAATTTCTTTTGGTTTCTTTGGTTAAATTAACCTGTTTCAATAATTACTGTTTCAATAATTACTAAAATTTTTTAACAATGCCGAAAATTCTCCCTTTGTTTCTAATATAGGAAGTGCCGCCACTTGACGTGCCAGAACTTTTGGCATACTGGGTTAGGCAATCCAGTCCATTTTTGGATCAACTTGGTGTTAAGAGAGGTAAGTAAATCTTCAAATGTTGCTTAAATACGCTACCTTGAAAATGTATGGATGCATAGGCTTTTGTTTTCCCTTTCCTTTTTCTGATCAAAACTTTTCAATTTCTGCCAAAGATGGTGGTTTATCCATGCTCTGTCTTTTTAGTCATTATCCATTAGATATCACGCAGGAGTGAAACGAGCGGGCTTTTGAAGACAAGGAGAGAACACGAGATGAGCTTATTGTTTTCTTTTATAGAACTTTGTGTACTTGGACCATTGCCTTGGACTTCAATGGCGTGGATCTTCATGATTTTCTTATTTCAAATGTGCCATCTTGTATTAGGCAGTTGCCTCCTTTTTCATTTAATATTTTTTTACTTATTAAAAAAAAACGTAGAGGTAATAAAAACCTAATTATCTGTGTACTGAATGGTTTTCAAATTCTGAAAAAATGAATCATGTTCAGTTCATTCTAACCCTTGTTTAGTTCTCTTGGATGCGAGTCAAAACACCAGTTAGGATTATTTAAAAATCATGATACCATTCTATGATTGGTGGATTTCCTTTTAAAGTCTTTTATTGTGCAGCCCTTTTTGTATAATTGCTGGTTCTTTGAAAGCCAAGAAGGCTGCATAAAAGGAAAAGAGAATGAAGTCAATTAATAGGCATCTGTTATTAACTGCGGGTTTGGATCTTAGAACAGGGTCTTGTTCGGAAGCTCTTTCTGGAACTTCTTATGGTGGCCATCCCAATTTTATTAAGTTCTCGTTTCAATTTTTTTAGCTTGGTGTAAAGTATAAACATGTAATATGTGACACATATAATTGGCTTATTCAAACAACCACTGCCCAATATATTAAAACTATGTGCTGAACTAGTACTTGGTCTTTGTGTGGATGATCTGAGATGATGTTATTCCACATATTTACACTTTTCACTTTCTTGAAATGTGCCCATTACTTTTTACCTCACTGCAAGGCAAATAGTGTGTTGCTGGCTTCTACTTATTATCGATAATATTTTAGCATTTAATAGTGTTTTGAATATGGTTGCAGATATATGCGATAAGATAGTGGAAAGCTTGTGCAGCAAACGCAAAAACCAACTTTTATTGCACTCTCTATCTGCCGGAGAATCTTCTGTTCTAGAAAATGATAACATCAATGATGAATTAGATTCGAGGATAGCTAGTGTACTCCAAAGTACAGGTCACTGTTACGAAGGTGGATTTTGGACTGACCATGCAAAGCACGATCTGTCTGACGGGAAAAGGCATGTTGCCATCGTCACCACTGCTAGCCTTCCTTGGATGACTGGAACAGCTGTGAATCCACTGTTTCGAGCTGCATATCTAGCGGGTTCGGCAAGACAAAATGTCACACTACTGGTTCCATGGCTTTGTAAATCAGATCAAGAATTAGTTTATCCAAGCAATCTAACCTTTAGTTCACCAGAAGAGCAGGAAATATATATCCGTAATTGGCTGGAGGAAAGGATTGGCTTCAAGGCTGATTTTAAAATTTCTTTTTATCCTGGAAAAGTAGGTCCTAGATGAATTGATTATGCAGTGTTAGTTGTCAGACTGATGTTTAAATTAATACCTGACATCTTTGTTCTCATTGTTTTTCAGTTTTCAAAAGAAAGGAGAAGCATAATACCTGCTGGAGATACTTCTCAATTTATCCCTTCCAAGGATGCTGACATTGCCATCCTGGAAGAACCAGAGCACCTGAATTGGTACCATCATGGAAGGCGTTGGACTGATAAATTTAACCATGTTGTGGGAATTGTCCACACAAATTACTTAGAATATATCAAGAGAGAGAAGAATGGAGCTCTCCAAGCTTTCCTTGTAAAACACATAAATAATTGGGTCACAAGAGCTTACTGCGATAAGGTATTAGTTTATTTATTGGACATTGTTGTTACAACTTACTCTGTTTCTCGTTGTATACTTTGTTGGAGCTTGGTTTGCACATTACTGGTTAGGAGCAGAAAGATATCTGTATAAAGATTTTCTGAACAATTTTCTCTGTATCCTTGGGGTGTTTATTGCATTGCACACTAAATTTCCTGTGATCTTTACTTATCAAGAAGATTTTCTGTGATCTTTATCCAGGTTCTTCGTCTATCTGCTGCTACCCAGGATTTACCGAAGTCTGTGATTTGCAATGTTCATGGTGTGAATCCTAAGTTCCTGAAAATTGGAGAAAAGGTTGCTGCGGAAAGGGAACTTGGGCAGGAAGCCTTCTCAAAAGGAGCATACTTCTTAGGCAAGATGGTCTGGGCAAAGGGTTACAGGGAGTTGATAGATTTGCTGGCGAAGAACAAGAGGGACCTTGATAGCATCAAGTTGGATGTGTTTGGGAATGGAGAGGATGCCCATGAAGTTCAGACTGCAGCTAGGAGGCTGGACCTGAATCTCAATTTTCTGAAAGGCAGAGAGCATGCGGATGACTCTCTTCACGGGTAAGTACTTCTCAATCGATTTTACTGATATGTCATTGTTTCTGTGGAAGTAAAAAAGGAAAACTTTATTGGATTATGAATTTTATTCCTCTAGGATCTCATGGAGCTTAAATAGTGCTCAAAATCCCTAAAATCTTTATCGTTGGGTACTTTTTTTAGGTACAAAGTCTTCATAAATCCCAGTGTCAGTGATGTGCTGTGTACGGCTACAGCTGAGGCACTTGCCATGGGTAAATTTGTAGTTTGTGCAGACCACCCATCAAATGAGTTCTTTAGGTCCTTTCCCAACTGTTTGACTTATAAGACTTCCGAGGACTTTGTTGCCAAAGTGAAAGAAGCATTAGCAAGCGAGCCCCACCCCCTTACTCCCGAGCAAAGACATAACCTTTCATGGGAGGCTGCCACTCAGAGATTTATGGAGTATTCTGAGCTTGACAGATTCCTTGCTAGTACTGAAAATGGTGTAAAATCCAGCAGAAATGACGGAAAGATTATTAAACAATCGGCGTCATTATCGAGTCTGACCGACATGGTAGATGGAGGATTGGCATTCGCCCACTACTGCCTCACTGGGAATGAATTTCTTAGACGATGTACTGGAGCAATTCCTGGGACAAGGGACTATGACAAGCAGCATTGTAAAGACCTTAATCTCTTACCTCCGCAGGTGGAAAACCCCATCTATGGTTGGTAAGTGGATTAACTAAAACCCCCCCTCTGTGTATAATACTGAAATATAATATTCAGGAGCTTGCTTTCTTATTTAGTCGTTAGGGTTTTTGTTTCCTTAAATGATGTATTTGTTTCTGAAGCACAAGTAGATGTAGGTAAGCAGCTGAATCAGAGTTTTGCTGTTTTCCACATTAATATAGGGAGTCTGTTCAATATTAGTGTACAAGCCTTGTGAAAATGAGCTGTACATTTTATTTTTTGAGTCGGTCAAAAGCTGATTTAGATGTTTCCTCTAGCCAGAAAAGATCTCTCATTTGACTTTCATGCCTTTGATCTCTTTCCATAGGTTCTCAGAATCAAATTTGAAAATTTTTATTGTTATTATTATTTTAAGATTACTTCGCTTGGTAGGACGTTATGAGCTTCAACTCTGAAGTATAACTCTTCATGAACAAAATAAATTTAGTGGCGGAAAAGCAGGGAAATGGTTGTTTTAGCAAACAAATGGGCCATTGCTTATGATACGATACCCATTTAGGAAGGACTCGGGGGCTCTTCGGTTCAGACTATGGTTCCCCGAGGAGAGAAATGGAATATGATCATGAAGATTTTAGGCCCTGTTTTGAGCCCATATGTCACTCCTAAAGTTCGATACGAGTTTTAGTTAAAAAAAAAAAAATTAAATACATAAGACTGTATTCAGTCACTGATTATTCGGATTTATACAAGATGGAATTCGTGAATTGCAAATGATACGAGTTGTATTATTTAATAAGTAATTATAATTTAGTTTATTAAATAAATAAGTCTAACTAACTTAAAATTTGATGGAGTCGATTTTGAGCAATTATTTGTTGAATAATTTTATTTGAAAATTTTGTGGTCATAATATAAAAAAGGAAAAGTCTTATGAAAGTGTAGAATTCGAATTTCTCTTCCCCTCTTGGGATGGGAAATCGGGGAATTATGACCAAAGATATCAGCAGCCACCAGACTTCCGTGATGTTTTGGTACCTAGCTTGCTTTTGTTTACATTATTCTTGTGACACACTCGTCCACTTATAATTCAATGAATCTGACCTATTGATCTCTTGGGTTAAATTAGCAACATTTTCTTTTTCCCTAACATCTTCGGACTAGAAAGATCATGACAAAAATGTTCAGCTTTATACTTAACTTGCTTGAGCTATTGCCGAGAAAAAAAAAAAAAAACTTGCTTGATCTATATTGGGATTAGGAAAATGTAACTTCTGTACATTCTGAGTAAAGTAGAAAATAGCCAGCAAAAAGGCCGACGCCGTAGAATGTCTTGCAGCTTTCTATGGTGGCTTCAGCTTTGGGATTGCAGCCAGTGCATCATGTTCTAAAAGTCTGTTTAAAAATAAACATTGTGTTCCCCATGTTCTCTCCCTCATGCACGAATGCTAACACATAAATTCGACTAAAATTAAAACCTCCAATACTGAAAAAAAAAAAAAAAAAAATTATGATGAATTACATTAGAATCGACAGAAGCTCACAAATAATATGGAGATCGAGAATTTAACGTAGTTCAGCCAATTTAACTTACGTCCACGCAGAGAGAGAAGTTTTTGTATTAAATAACAAACCAACTATTTATAATGGTTTTCCTCAACTCTCACAACTTCTAATTTTTCTAACGGATTTCATCTCAGGTATATATTCTCATTACAATCTTATATGTATTTATAGAGGTAAGAAATAGTGTGAACATCTGAAATAATGGTAGAATTCCGACGCCTACATTATTGAATGTTCAGCCGCGCCTACCTTCCAGCTACTACTGACGGTGCCTAATTTCAGCTTCCAGAAGCCTCCAGCTTCTTTCTTTACGCGTTGATTTCCACCAAATTATTTATAATAAAAATAATAGTTTATGATTAAAATAAACTCATTTTTATAATGTAAACTAACATTCTTCGAGTTATGCTAGCCTTGGCTCAGGAAGTATTAACGAGGCACTCTGAACCCTAATTATAAGGAATAAGGATACAGAACTGAGGTAATTATTATAAGGAATAAGGATACAGAACTGAGGTAATTTAAAACGCACAGCAAACTGAATGGCTGGCTTTTGCAGTTTCTTAGAGCTTTTAGGAATTAGTTGAGTACGTACATCTTCATTTTGAGCATTAATTATCCTCGAGGAGAAAGCGAATCAAGTGAAAAGAGAAGAGTATCAAATCAAAGAGAAGAAAGTGACATGCATTAATATTTATGTTATGATCCGGGTCTGTCGGAACTTGAGGCAGAGTATATATACTCTATGTCAGATATGGTGCTTAGTCACTTGCACTGAACATGGTATATATATATATATATATATTTTAATGGGTTATTGATCCCATCTTTTTACTTTTATTTCCCTAATTTTTTACAAGTTATTTAACACCGGAAGGTACTATACTTCCGCGCCATGAATAGTCATTTTCCTATAGTGGAATAAAGCATGGTTTTGAGTGGTGGACCTATGCTTATAACAAGAATCTCCAATTGTCTGATGTCAGTCAGGATTAACTAAAATACAAGAAGCAAGCTGCACTTTTGCTTCTGTGCGGAGAAAGTGGAAGAGAAAAACTAAAGAAATCCGGAGAGAAGCTGAGTGGGTTGTGTTGGGCGGGATGGCTAACCATGAATTAATTTACTTTTTTGGGAGATAGATTCTCAAATCATAACATGCTGAATGAGGCGCTTATATGGAAAAAAAAATTAGGTCTATGTCATGATCTGCTAGCTAGCTGCACGTTCTTGTTGATGGATCGCGATCGACCCATTAGACTTGTGGGGGATTTTAGGTTTATATATATATATATGTATATGATCCTGCACTATTGACTAATTGTCTACACATTTTTACTAAAAAGAAAAAAAGATTTTTGTGATCAATTATTTACGATAAAAAAATTAATTATGACTGATTTTGGCTATAAATAAATATTTGTTTTATAAAATTTTGAAATTATTTAAATTTTCTATTGGCATAATATAATAAATCTCTTTACTGATATATGCAAATATATATATGACAATCAAGGAACTGGTTTCTTTCTTCCACGGATGCCATTCTTTTTTGTAGGATAGTAATTACATTAGATCAGTAATTCTACATATATACAACTGTGAGTGTGTAATTGTTGCAAAATTATTTTAAAAAATAGTAAAATTAATTATTAAAAAAATAATTTTTTTTTTTTTATGTGAATCACATATGTGCTCATGTCCCAAATTACAGTTACATGATATATATTTTCTCATTACTTACAATGAAATGCATATTATGCGAAAGGAATATGGCGTCGAAACAAAACTATCATTCCAGACCCGTCCTGGAATTAGTTGAACTATATATCCTATATATGTAAGTGTGTGAGAGTGTGCATGTTTAACTAATTAAACATCGCTGTACAGCTGTCGATTGTTACAACAAAGGATGTTTGACTTCTTCGATCATGGTATTGCTAATTAAGCGTGCAAATAAAGCGATGAATGAAATCTGGTTCAAGTAATTATCATGTTCAAATGAGTTTGTCATGATGTGTTTCTAATGGCTGCATGGTCTAGTTGTTCGATGCACGCCGAAAGTACTGCCGCATCAGGTTGGATGAAATGCTCTATTATATAAATATATATCGTTGAAAATGATTTGTAAAGTCTTAATTAATTAGAATGTGTATTAATTAGCTCATGCATTCTATTTGAATATATAGAAAATAGTGGAATATTCTTGATATTCACTTTAAACATCAATTTTTATAATTTTCAAACGAATTATATATATATATATATATATATATGCGAGGTTTACGGAAATTAAAGAGTTGCTGTATTTACTTACCTTTTGTATATAGTACTAGACGTTCGTGGTGTATTCCACTATACATATTAACTGCGACGTACGATGATGAGTCCCATGCTTCGTTTACTTAATGATAAAAGTATAAACATTAATTGATGTCAGTTGCCAACAAATATTAGTGATTAATTATTTTACCTTCTTAGCTGATCATTCCCTCTACTGTGGGAAGCATGGAGACTGCATGAATTAATACGTACGGATGCATGGAAGGACAAGTGGGAAACAATAATGATCTCAAATTATTGCACCCTCTTAAATTATTAAGATACATATTCTAAAAACAAACAGATGATCACACAAAACTAATGATCTTATAAATTGATGTAGTTAGATATGGTTGTTAGATTATAAAATTATTTTTATTATAAAATAAATTTAATAAATTATATAAATTTACGTCAATTTATGAGATTATCATTATATAATCACTTTAATTATGTCTATTATTTAAAGCCCCCAACAATGAATTAATTCTAGTAATATTTCCATTACTTTTCGCTTTTCACTATCTCCTTGTCCTCCTTGATCTGATTTTTCCCTTTTAAAAGAAAGGGAAAATAAAAAGGAAAACAAAGGTTCATCTTTGTTTGTAAGTATGGTGAGCCACTGAGCCTTTGTGGTCAGATTTTCTATCCGTTAATTGCAGCTCGTTCCCAAGCTTTCTCAGTAGCCAAATAGGTAACTAAATCAACTAGCAATTAGGAACAACAACGAAACCAACCCAAATCTTGTAAATTGATCAAAGAAATAGAAGAAACAAAATCGAAAACAAAACCGAAAACAAAAACAAAATGATAAAAGCTTCAAAACGTTCATTTCCTCTATTCTTCCAAGCTTTCTCAGTAACCAAACATGTAACTAAATCAACCAGCGATTAGGAACAAAAAATGATACCAACCCAAATCTTGTAAATCAACCAACGAAATAGAAGAAATGAAATAAAAAATGAAAAAGAAAACAAAAGGATAAAAGCTTCAAAACGTTCATTTTTTCTATTTTCCCAAGTTTTCTCAGTAACCAAATAGGTAACTAAATCAACCGGAGATTAGAAAAAAAGAAACCATTGCTAGTCACCGACAGTGATGGATTCGATTGAAGGATGCTTGAGTTTCGCCGATAAGAGATCGAGATAGTTGAAGTTGAGAGAGGCGTTAGGATTTTTGTTGAATGTGATTTCAAGAGAGGGAGAGAAAGGGTTTCTTCAAGTCTCTTGATTTCTCTCTCTCGGATTAAATTTTCTCAGTTTTCTTCAACCCTTGATCTAGATGAAGTCTTCTCAGTCTCTCTCTGGATGAAGTTCTCGATCTCTCGATCTTGATTTCTTAGGAACCAAATAGGTAACACTTTTGAAGTTGAGCATCGAGCGATTTTCTCCCTAATTTATTCACTTTTGAAGTTAAGACCGGTTACAGATAATCGGATTAAAACTTGGATCCGTAATTGGATTTGGGCGATTATTCTCATTCTTCAAATCCGCCCAGTTTTAATCCGGGTTATCTACCCATATAGCCCGATTTTCTGGGTTTATAATCCGGATTCGAAAAAAAATTAGATCCGAATGAACACCCCTAATGATGACTAATTAATATTGGCAAAATTTTTGTCCTAAAAAGTACTTAAGCAACTTAATTAATTATATATAATTATTTTGGAGAATGAGGCACCTTTATACTATAGGATCGTCACCTATATATATATATACATTTATCTATAATATCCTAGTATTCTTTAAATGAGTTAATTGGCGATCTTAAAGTGCAGCTGATGATTACAAAAGCAACGAATCCAATGGCATTATGAGCTTATGGTAATGGAACATGTACGTGGTCCATGATCTCATGCATGTATCAGCTAGGTAACTAGCTAGGTTAATCTTTTTTTTTTCTCGATATCTTCGTTCTTAATTTATGTTTTATGATCTAGTGCAGATCATTTTCTACTCTATATATACATATGTATCACTTTTTAACTTTTTAATGCAAGGCAGAAATGGCTATCAATTAACACTAGCTAAGCTATTGCAATTTATAATTAAATATATACATTTAACTGTTGTTTACAAATGCTTATATATTAATTGCTTTTTAATTAAGGCAAAAAAAGGCCGAGTGAGGGAGCTAAGAAAGTTCTAGAGATTAATCGCATCATGTATTAATACATGCTACATACAATCATATTTATGGACCAATCTATGCACCAATACATGCCTATTAGCTACGGCCTTCATGTTTCTTATTTTAAAACAAGCTGTGTTTCATTAAAGTCTAACTTTCCATTTCAACATTGGTACATAAATTTGCTTACAACTAGAATTTTTCATTAATACTAGCTCAGCAAAACAGCATTCTCCCGGCCTTCTATTTTTTTTATGAGAAAATTTATTTATAATACTTATTTGTTACAACATGCACGTTACTGATGTGAAAGCTTTTTGCATCATCTATATTAAAAAATAATTGATGTTTTAAGTTTTTTTTTTTAAGTTGTAATATATGGGACTTGTGTGAAGCAAAACTCTTTTTTGATTATCACACAGAAGCGGCATTGATCATCTGAAATACATCATGATGAAGATAGAGCTGGAAATATCTGCTCGTATTTCATCTTAATTCCTAGCTTTTTCTACAGTTCTTAACAAGTTAAATGTAAGAACATGATAATTAGCGATCTCAATTTTTACCCAACAAGCTAAGGAAATAATAATGGTGTCAATTACATATATCTACAGTACTTCAAGTCGGTCGTTGCAGGTTATTGGCTTTTGGTGCCTGATCATGATGAATCTCATAATTTTCTAGTACTGAACTCTGCATGATGTTTGTTGCGTGTACTGTAATTACAACGTGGTCATCATCATCACCGTCCAAAACGGGTTTTATGGTTCCACGATGAAGGAGATGTGGTTTTTCCGGCGATACATTAGGTTTAACATGACCCTTGAAATTTGCTAGGGAAGCTAGCTCATGGACAGATTCAGATATTTTCTCCACACATCTAGTGATTTCTATTAGCAATGAAGTAACGGAGGCAATTGGTATAATTGCTACGAGGTCTACATTTTCTGGCATTGAATCATCTTTGAATGCAATTTTGAGTTCTTTAATGGCAGTTTTAGACATTTCCACATGGGTATTGGCAGCCGAAGGGTCTGTCATTGTTCGGATTGCTGATGCTAATTCTTTTAGTGCCTTGCTTGATTCTGAGCTCATCTTTGTGGTTGATTCCTGAATTTTATTTCGGAATTCCAGTGGTGCCTGTAAAATCAGTCACATGTATAAAATATTAATTAGTAAACCCTGCAAAAGTTTAAATTAGTTCATATGCATGCACAAATTAGCTGGCCTTTCTAGAAACTAATTAATGGTGAACTCGGGTTAATTTATACAAATTAAGGACAGCCTTTCTAGAAAGCTTTACTACAAAAAAAAAAAAAGAATTTGTGACAAATTATTTGTAATAACGATGACTATTTGTGATGAAAACAACCTCATTTTAATAGATAATTAACCATTTTAATAGAAAATAACTGACTACAAATAGCTAATATTTTTTATAGTGCTTGTTCTCGACCAAAACAAAAACTAAAAATAGTACTCCTTCAAAAATGTAAATCCCCAAATTATGAAGAAAACATGAAAAGAAAAAAAACATTATGAGGAATATATATAATTAGAAGACCATATAAAATCATGTTGTACTTTTCAGCTTGCTCTCACGGCTCCAATAATCATAACGTTTATTATTATAAGAAAATTGTTTATTTCTAATCAATTATTTCCTAGCTAGGTATTTCCTATGAAAATAATTATTTAATATTAAAATGAGTATATTTTCATTCTAAATAATTATTCTCATTGTAAATAATTTATTATAATTACTTATTTTTCTTGTAATATACGTACGTACTAATTAACGTTCGTCATGTATGCAAGTATTGGCATGCAGAAAAGATATATCATGGGCTGTAGTACGGTGTATATACCTGGATATAATCAGTGTTGATGTACCCATTAAGAGCTTCAATATGGTAAGCACATTTCCTGGAAAGGGCTCCAATCTTCAAGTATTGTTTCCATGGATGACGGATGCCAAAACGGCCATGTCCTGGTTCCCATCTTGCAAAATTTGCCTGTAAGGAGTTACACTCAATAATCAGTCAGTCTGGCTGGAATAAGGTTAAACTTGTCCAGAAACTCAAGGGGGGCAGGTAAATTTACATATTTAAATGATATATATATATATACACACTAGTGGATCGAGATGATAATATTACTGGCTTTCATGCAACGTTAAAGTTATGGCCGGGGAAAAGAGAAAGACTAACCAGGGAATCTTCAGTGCTTTTAGAATTGAGGACACTTTTATATCCTTGAAGATGATCAAGTGCCTTCTTATCAACCCTTGAGGTAACACTACTTTCTTCACAACTGTCAGAGTCCGGAAAATATTCACCTTCAAAACCTGTAATTAAATGTACGTCTTCTTCTTAATAACTTCTTTAAATTAAAAACAAAAAAGAAGTTGATAAATTTAGTAACCGATGTATATATATATATATATATTAATATATAATATATATACCTTGTAGATAGTTGGCTAGCTTTTCCAAATTGGAAGCAATTAACTTGTGAAGATCTTCTCCAGCCCACACAGGACAAACAAATAGAGATATAATTATGCAGGTTGCTCCACCTATTAATATTGTTGACAGTCTTTGATGGGCCAACACTAAGAGTTCGTCAATCCGATACCCCGAGACTGATACCAAGCTAAATGTCAATATAAAGATCAAGACCCCATAATCATATCTTGCCTTGATCCGTGGAATGAATCGTGTGAATGATGATGCTGTAGCTGCGCACACCAAATCATAACTTCCATCAGTAATAGCATTTGGCTGTACTTTATTAATTACAGTATTATAAGAAAATTGTTTATTTACCGTAAGTTATTTCATGTGAAAATTACTATTTTCTGTTAAAATAATTTTTTTTTTTTTTTTGTAAATAGTTATTTTTGTGATGGTGTTAAAATGTATGTAGAGAAGTAAATATGGACGTAAATAAATACCTAGGAAGAAAACAAGCAACGCAAGAACAATGGGCTCTCCTTTATCGCCAAAGAGACTTGCCAAGTGTTGAGCTCCAAGCCCCAGAGCACCAGCAAACAATGTTGCAAAACCTCTATTCAAACATTTGCTGAGAGTTCCACCTGAAGACAGGATGCCGATGCATAAATAATTTACATGTAAAATTAATCAGAAGTTGCATGTACGTGCGTATATGTTCCAGTTTTTGTTCTTGAATTAACTATAATTAATCTTCGATTTCCAAATGAAAAAAAATGCATTTTAATCGTCGATTCAAAGAACGTAATATATAGTTGTTACATGAATTATTATCTAACATATATAACATGCATGTATATGTGTTTCAGGATTCTTAATTTCGACTACAAGTGTTTTTTTTTGGGTCCTAGCTTTTCGATTAAAACCAAGTAAGTTTCTCTCTCTCTCTCTCTCTCTCTAGGGTGAGAGTTATAAAACAGCTAGCTGCTAGCTAGCATCATTATTTTAAGCTTACCAACAGTGAATTCGAAGACTACGACCACAGTAAGCACAGCCCACATTCCTGAAACCCCAAAACCTTCATATAGAGGTCTCATATAGTACACCAAAGACACCAGAGTGAGAGCCAATCCCACTTTTAGTGAGTGGATTACTCGTCTTGGGTCCTCCTTTCCGACCTTCTTTGTGCTCTTTGCAACCTCAACAGCTTTATTCGTTGATTTCGCAACCAATTCCTTAAGCCAGCCCCAACTACGGGCGAAAAGCGAATCCTTCTTTTGAGTTGCTGTTTGATGATCAATTTCCATGGCTGAGGACAAGGCCGGGGAAAACTAAAGCTACTATGCATTCACCGATGCAAGGTCACCAAGTTATAAAATGAAGCAAAAGACGAAAACCTTTCGAGATGGCCGGTACTTTTCTTTAATTTCTTGATGTAAGCGAGAGAAAATGCCTCTTGGTAATTGGTGTCTCTCGATGTGGGTGAATATTTATAGAAGAAAACTTTGGGTGCATTTCATAATATTCAATCAAACACATGTGATGGTACGTGTCTTTTGTGGCATGAGGGGACAAAATATTCTTCGTGGATGGACTTTCAACTTTCAAAGAAGTGGCTGACCAGCCAGACTTTTACTTGGATCTGAATTAAGTTATATTTTATATGAATACAGATAGCAGCCCACGATTCATGACAAATGTTTGGTTCATTTCAGTATTCAGGGCAAAAGGTACTGAAAAAACTGAGTTCAGCCCATCATGACTACGTGCCCACAGAGCGAGAGAGATTTGAGAGAGATCAGACTAGAGAGGGTGTTTGAATGTCAACTTCTTATAAAGAATAGTGCTACAGTACTTTCAAATATTCTGATGATAACTTATTCCAATTCATCTAATTTCATTCCATCTAATTATAATAATTTTCTCAAATCTTTATAAAAAAAAAAAAAAAAAAAAAATTTAAATCCTAAAATAAAAGTAACATAAAAAAATATTATATTAACATTTTATTCAACTTTTAACTTGAATCTCAACTCAATTTATCTTATTTATAAATACAAACGAGGCTAAGTTTTGGTTTCGACCTCATTCTTTCATAATTAACCATGAAGTCTAGATGCCCATTGAGATAGTTAATCGATGTAACAAATTGATATGGCCTGAGGAAATGCTAGCTTGGGAGGATCGTTATGCTAGCATACCATTGCTGGTCACCCTTCCTGCTTAATTAGCTCACATGAGGAAATAATTCATAGCTAAAAATCAGCAGATAGTTTCTCAAAAGTGTATATATATATATACCTGTGTATATATATATATATGTATATATATATATGAAAGCTCATCATCATGCTAATTAATACTCGTATACTGCACCAGAGGGTAAAATAAAGAAAACTAGCTATGCATTTCCCTTGATAACAAAGCCATTAAAGATTAATCAAGTACTATTAGTACCACCACCTCAATTACCATCTAAAAGTCGTTTTTCTAATTATAAGTTTAATCAGATGAGCATATATAAACCATTTTTAATGATAATGGAGTCGTACGTACTGGGTGCATGCATGTGTGTATATATATATATATATATATGATATATAGATATATGTATATATATTATATTATTTGGGCTAGTTGGACATGTAAAAAAATTAAAACGCATTAATTGACAGGTTCTTGATCAGTTTTAAATATAGATGTTGTACGTGATGATTCTAGCTAGGTTGAAGCCATCATGCATGAATAAGTGCTTAAGCACTATCAAACCCAAATGGGACAGATGAGGGTACGTACCAGTGAACTAATAAAAAAATAAATGTAAGACAACAAAACTTAGTGTATACGCCTGCATTTATAAAGAAAAGGAATATATAAAGTAATTAATCTAACATCATCTGTATGACCACTACTTATTGCTATGAGTTTAAAGAGTGGTACAGCATCAGCTTGCAGTCATAGTGACAACAGGATGACAATGAAAAGAAATATATATAAAGGCGAAAAAGAAAAAAGAAAGAAAAGCGACTTGTAGCTGATCTATAGCTAAGCATATCTATTTAATACATCATGGATTAATAAAGTTTATATCTCAGAACCCTCCATACGGTCATGTTTTCCATCTTTTCAAATATATATTAAATGAATGATTCACCTTTGGCTAGTCCGATGTGCGAAAAATTTCCCCTTCTTCTGCCTGTTGCATAGTAAACGAAAAGCCCCTCATCATGTCTCATATCGTTTAGGGAGGATCGATGCATGAATGATTCAAGCTAGAATTTAAGACTTCCATCGCCCCTTGATCAAAAGCTAGGCCCTTAATTCGATCCGGATGGGGGGTAGATTAAGTACTAGCTAGACTGAAAAACTTAAAACTGTTATCCAACTTATTCACACAGTACAATATGGTATCAGATGGTTTAGATAGAATCCAATCAGTAACGTCAGCAATCACTATATAGTGAGTAGAATCTGACTGGATAATATGGTTCTTTGATTTTAGTATCTTAATATATAGGAAAGAAAAAAGCATACGTAGAAGATGGTTTTTATGTATTTAATGATCTCTTCTTTTCTTCTTCCTTTGGCAATTTGTATCTTCTTTATATAATAAGAGAAAAATGCGCTGCAGTTAATCTTATATCAGAATGGAAACATTCTTTTCGATTCCTTTCAACCGCGCTCAAAACTTTGCCAATTTCTCATAACAACTTGCTCGGTCTACATCGATCGATGGATGAATCGTGATTATATACAAATATATATATATATATATATATAATATTATATATATAAGATCGAGGGAGACAGCTAGCGAAGCAAAAAGACAACGCTAGCTGGCTTGACTTCTCATGTTTCTGATCTTACGCTCTTGATCTCATGATTTCAGCCTTATCCATATAATATCAGTGGCTTCTATTTTCGTAAAATAGACGTACATAACGTCGATGGAAATCGTCGAATGGCCGAAAAGAATCCCACATTGAAACGGGTTACTTTTGTTGATGATCTTTTGGTTTCTCTTGATTTTGATTGATTAACGAAGATGACGTGCTTATAATTATAAGTTATATATAACGCTTTACATGCACATCACTAGACATGCATTAAATGAATTAATGCAAAAGCATTTTATTCAAACCATTAATCTCGTATAGTACGTAAGTACACATCGATCTATTTTTATACTATAATATCATTAACCCTATGTAGACGGAACTATAATATACGGATAATTTATAGTGACAGTGATTATTTGTGATAAAAACACTTATTTTGATTAAAAAAAATATCATTTTAATAAGAAATAATTGATCACAAATAAATAATTTTCTTATAATTATTATTCCATAAATTCCATTAATTAAGCTCCGCACATCATCACCACCAACTTGTCTCTCATGCAGTTTTGGAACCTAAAAGTTATATATTATCTCCCCACCACTTTTTACCTTTTGTATAAAATAGTAATAATATTACTTTATGCTATAGTTAATATTAATAAGAAATTCAGCAAAACAAAATTAATAAACAATATAAGCTTACCCAACTATATATTTAGGTCACACATCAACTTTATAGTACTAGTTTTGCCATATCTGGACTAGATCTTAATATGGGAATCCAAAACCAGCACTACTTAATTTGGTCATGCTCGTTATAAGCATGAAATATTTACGCCCGCGCGCCCTGCGAGAGATAAGAGTTAAAAGGGGTTGATCAACTTCTTTGTGTAGAGTCTGAATGGTACTATTTGTACTATGACGTGGTTCCATTTGATGATCAGATCGATCGAGGATTTTAGACCATGCCTAGATTTGATATTTGTCTTTTTTTTTTTTTGGATTTTCACTGAAAATTTTTTATCCTATTTTTTGGATTTTTGTCAAACACATTCTGCTAATTAAGATTTATTGTATATTGTATTAATAAATCTTGTATGACTTTTCATTCGAATCCTACAGCTCTGTAGACATGATTATATACGTGTTGTTGAACCATGTAAATATTGTGTTGTACGTATGTGATTGATTATTCTACCTTTTTATTTTGTTGTTATTAACAAAAGGAAAGTGAAGGTATATATTAATTATGCAGATCGACTCATACTCATGATATAGGCCGGTACTCGGGATGATTTATAAGGAGACTAATGGGTATGGGATATGATTGTTATATATATAGATGAATCACTCACACTTATTACACGATCGATCACTTGAATTCTCTCGGCCTTTTTTACTCTATTTTAATCTAAAATCCTTCTCTGCATGATAAATTATTAAATATCCCGATTTATTAATGGTCGACCCTAAAGCTAGTGTCGTGCTCAGCGCTGCCAAATGACAAGGAAGTTGGCAATGTGCAGGCTCTTTGAGATGAACTGATTGTATTAATTAACAGGCTGGCTAAAGCAAGAGAAAAGCAAATTAGCTTTCGATCGAAGTAAATTCGCCCTAACTAGAAGAAACTTGAACTCTATAGGTGATATCTGATCATTAATATATATATATATATATACATATATTGTGTGCTTTATTATCAATTAATGGTCCGCCAGCTGCACGCCTAAATCCTCAAAAACTCTATGGTCATAAAAATGATCCCCAAGAAATAATGTAAACATGATCTATAGTGGGATTTTTGAGTGGAAATGCCATCTGGCCGATTAGATATCCATTTATGTCTTATTCTTTGATCAACTACTGATTCGACGGCCAACTGTTTGATTTTGACATCCATCGGATTTGGACGTGCTTTCCCCCCTCTGAAAGTAGTATTTTATAGATAAATTATGAAGATATAATGACACGATATTTAGTGAGCTAGGAATCTATAACAGTCATTTCAAAACAAACAAAAACAGTATTAAAACAATAAGAGAAAGAAAAAAAAAAGAGATTATCTCGTCAATAAATTAGCTCCAGTCCAACTCCTATAAAGAAAAGTCGTTCAAAAGTAGTTTTGACATAATCTGATAGACAGACTATAAGTCTGTGACTAAAAATCACAGTTGAGAAATGTGCATTGCAGTTTGTTGATTTGTTTTGGTTGAAGGAGACTATTACAACCACATCGTCTTGATCGCTAGTTATTGAAAGTAGTAAACTAGAAGAATTGATACACCGGACGATCGCTAGCAGTGGCGGCGTGTGAGGAGCATGCGCTGCGCCAGTAGAAAAAACAAAATGACAGATTGGAAGATCGGGGGCCGCTGATTCCAAAGATGCTGCGCGTGGTGGCGAAGGAGCTCTCCAAGTGCAGCGACGTGTGGTGGTGACGGGTTTTTCGTTAGGTGTGTGAGAGCAACGCGCTGCTTGTCTGATCACGTTCTTCCTCTCCTCCCATTTATCAGCGACTGTAGAGTCCATCTGTCCGGCGCGTGGTGATTGTAGAAGTCCGACAATTAGAAGATTGGCAACTTCAAAAACTGTAGAAAAAACACTAAAAAGCATGAAAAATAACTAGAAAAATAAGTAAAAAATACACTAAAATACTCTAGAGGGCTAGAAGGGAGGGAGGGAGGGAGGAGCTAGATCTCTGCCCTCCCTCAAAAACAGCTTTTAATGGCTGGACACTAGAGAGAAGTGAGAGCACTCAAATGCTAGAGAGAGAAGGGCGGATTTGGATGTGCTTATTAATTTGCATCCGATAGTTTCGTACTTGCAGTACAACAACTAACTAGCCAAAAGGAACTTGAAATCATGATCATGTACGTCACTGATCATCTCATTTTGCATTTGCCTACATACTTCCAGCTCCAAATAGCTAATTTGATTAGGCATTGCATGCCCCGTATAACTGTAATAATTAATGACATTTTTTTTTCTCGTCATATGATCACGATCAAGATCAAATTATACTACGAGAAAAACTAGTTACAAATTGCGGCGCTTTAAGAGTTGTTGCAAAAAAAATTGACAACAATAGCTGCTTATTGTGGCACTTTTTACTTCGTTGGACACTAATGGCGTGGAACAAGTCATCCCGAATGATTTTTGATGTTTCATGGATATTGCGAAACTTTTTTTAGTTTATTATGGCGCTATATGCGTTGTTAATAGTGTATTTCTATTGCGGCAATACTTATATCCTTCGTTAAAACTAGTTATTGCAGCCTTATGTAAATTAAAAGCACAACGCAATTATCCCCCACCCCTGATAGTTCTTCTTTCTCTCCCTAATCTCTCTCTCTCTCTTATGCTATGGACTGCCGCCCCTTTTCACGTCGTGCCGCTATCGCGCCGTTGCCACCTCTCCTAGCAAGTGTCTTTCTCTTTCTCTTTCTCTCTCTCTGTTTGTCTCTTACTCCCTCTTTCTGTTCCTCTCTCTCTCTCTAGTTTTGATCTTGTTACTACAACAAAATTGGCTTATTGTGTCTAGAAAATTTGTCACAAAAAATCAACTTTATCTCGTTTATACTATTTGGCGTCCCAACTCGATCGACATTAGGTGGTCATTATTAATGACTCTCAAAAGGTTTATTGTATCGAAACAGAAAAATGTCACAAAAGCAACACTCTTACATCTAAATATATTTGACGCTAATATCAATTTATTGTGTCGAAAAAGAGCTAACCATTGGTAAGAAAAATACATTTGCATAAAAAATTATGTGTTGCAAAATATATACATGCAGTCGAGAAAAGAATTAATTCCGTACATGAAACTTTATTATGGTGTTGCTAAATATATACATATAGTTGCTAAATAGTGTCGCTATATTTGCTTTTGGTTCTGTGAAACTTTATTGTGGTAAAGATTAATTACATTTGTAACCGTGCTGTATTGTCGAAACAATTGAAAACCTACTTTTGGTCCTACAAAGCTTTATTGTGGCAAGGTGGCTTGCCATGAGGAAACCAACTGAATTGGAGCACGGTCGGTATTTTCTGGGCTACGAGGAGGGTGTTGGTTCTGTGAGTGGCTGAGCTGTGGCTAGAGGGAGCAAGTGTTTTGTTTCAGGAAGCTAAAATAGAGAAGAAAAGGTAATCAAAGTGGGGCAAGGTGGTGCACGGAAGAACAATGGGGCGGTTGACGACATGACTCACAGTTGAGTGGTACTCAGTGGAATCTTGTAGACTTGACGGAAAGGCAACCGACATCGTTAAACTTCACCGTCGTGGCCGGTCGTACCTCAAAGAACCGAGAACTAAGAGTAAAAGAATGCTCTATTTTCGGAAGTTAGAAATAGGGGACCAAACTTGGTTGAGTTTGCGTGGAGTGGAAGACTGTTTTTCTGTTCACGTGGGTTGGGCTGAAGTTACCACACGGTGGTACACGGTTGGAGGTGGTGGTCACGGATTTCGAGTGGCCTAGTCTACGGTGGTTTATCTCAGCTGGTTTTGTTTCTCACAGAGACTATATATGGTGTTGGTTAATGCCTGTCGTGGTTGTGCAAAGTTGGGGGGAAAAACATACTGAGAACACAAATAAATGGTGACCACAACTGCTTTTGGTGCAGTGATTTGTGTTGAGAAGGGGCTTTAGTTATGATAGGAAGATTCTTTACGTAAAGGGCTGTGGCTTGGGACTTCAAAGTAAGCAGGAGGATAAACTCATCTATATATAGTGGCTTTGCAATGCTGAGTCAAGTTTGAGTTGATGATCAATTGGTGATCTGCTGAGGATCTGAGTGAAGGGATATTTTTGTATTGGAGGGTGTGGAGGAATGAGGGAAGATATAGATGTATAAGAGAGGGAAATTCAAAATTTTCCTTAAAATTTGGGTGTATGTGGAGATGCTAAAATCAATACTGAAATGGTGTAAAATTAGAAGATAAATATAGATAATAGTTTGCGTCAATTATATCTGCCATAAAAGATTTGTAATATATCACAATAATAAATTATCGTGCTTGCGACTATGCAACCTTGGTGCAAAAATGCATGGTAAATATAGAAATTTATTTACGTCAATTATACTTGCTGCAAAACAAAGAGCATTTGTCGCAATAAAAATGCATGTAATTGCAACAATTCTAAATTTTCGTAAGGTGATTCCCTAATGGCAGTGTTTTTTGTGACACCCAAATATTGATGCAAATACCTAACAAGAGACGGGATAAAAAATAGACACTATTCATTTGGTTAATTTCACCAAAAAAGTGGAATAAATTGCGGTATAGTTTTTGAAGATGCAATAAGTTAATATTAATGACACATTATTGATCAACACAAATTTTTTAAACGCAATAGAGCCTTCCTGTTGTAGTGTGTGGTTGAATGCAGGATTCATCAGTTGTTGTGAAAATTAAGAGAAGATCTAAGGTTGCAATCTTCAGCCACCCAACTCTTCTTCACTTAGCCTTCATCGAAAACCCTTTGCCTTAGATACAGATTGCTTGTTTTCAGTTTCCTTCGTTCGTCTCTTTCTTGGCCTCCTCTCCAACTCGTCTCTTTATTTTCAAAGGGTGGAACCCTAGCATAAATCTCTATATTGAGAGGGATAAACATAGGTAAGCTTCTCAATTTTGATTTTCAATTTTGGAGATTTTGATTCTATACGAAATTAGGGTTGTCATATTCCTTATTTTGATTATTAAATTCACATCTTGTGTAGAAGAAGATGACTGAGACATGCAAAATAAGGGATATAAATTATAAGCAATATCACATATTAGTACTTTTCTTTCTTGTTTGTTCTTTGTAATTTTTTTCGTCGTGTTTGGTTGTGGAGATGACTGAGATAGGGAAGAGAAATATAGGTTGTTTTGTATGCATTTCTTTTTCTTTGCATAGATTGTATTTGAATGTTGATTTTAATGTAGTGTGACCTGTGAAGTTGAGGGAAAATTGTTTAGTTTATCTTGGACCACTAAATTTCAAGGAAAAATATTTTTTTTATGGATGAAGAGTTTAGGTTTGATTTCATAAACATTGGTTCGTTTGATTGATGTGTTACTATAGCTATGATGGAAAGAAGATCATAATGCTGTGTTTGGTTCTCTAGAAACTAATCTTAAAAACTTGAGATCCTGATCTGTTTATGGCTTTTGGATTCCCGCCCCCCCTCTTAATTAGTAGTTAATTAGAAGTAAAGTGAACTTCAAATTTAATGGATCCCAAGTAGCCTTTAACTAGTATCCCAAACTTGATATAGCATATTCTGTATTTGCTCTCCATTAATGCAAAAGTGTATATATAAGGACATATTTAAACAATCTTCAAAAATTGTGCTTTAGACCAACTATGGATGTTTCTTGTTTGTTGTGCTTTTATTGGTTGCAAGTAGAACCTTTTTTTGTTGATAGATAGAGCTAGAACCTATAGGCAATGGGGATCTATTTTTTGGAGTTTAATGCATGCTTAACTCACGTTAACTGACATTTAAGTGCATTTATATAACTTTTTGATTGGGAACATGTGTGTTTATGATTGGGAACATGTGTGTTTTTTTAGTTCTATTTTTCATTTTGGTAAATCATAAAGTCTTTGTGGTCACCCATACCTGTGGTCAATATTTTCTTTCTGATTGAAAATTTGGCAAACTATGTAGTTATTATCCATTATTTGCTACAATTTTTGTATTTAAGTTTATAAAGTCAATAGAAATTAAAGGGGAAATTCAGAGCCTCTTTAATTTAAAAGTATCCCTTAGTTACCTATATAGGTCTAGATATTACCCAATTCATAAGTTTAGGTTGGATTATCTGTAATAAGTTTTTTCCTTCTCAGATTCTGACTTGTTTGGTGGCAGAATTTTTATTCTTTTTTCCAATTTCTATTACGTTATTTTTTAATTACTTTTTCTGTTTTGCTTGAAGGAAAATCATGAAATTTTTGACATGGGCAAGGGAAAAAAATGGATATCTTGGTAACTATGGTGATTTTTTCAGTCTTTCACAAGTGCAAGGGCAAAGAGCTATATTCTCCAATGTGTTTTCACTTTATTTTATGTTAAGTGCTATAGTTAGAAAGGACCATTAAAAATAATGCAATTTACTATGTCTTTTTCTTCTAAGGTCTTGTAAAGAAGAGAGGGGAACCTCAATAAAGTTTAAATTTTTGAAAAGAGAGATAAATCTAATTGTTTAAATTCTAATACATAACTATTAGCCCTTTATTTTTATTTTTTTGCTAACCCTTTATTTGTTCTATTGTCAACAATATATTATATATTGCAAGTCATTCCTGTGGCTGCAATTACCTTGTTTGAGATTGTAATATATGATGTAGGTGGTTCACTCCTTTTTTTTTTTTTTTTTTTTTTCTGAATTGTGGTTGATTGAGTTTACTTGCTCTTCATATTAATCAAATATGGAAAATTTAGATTGGAAAAACATTAGAAATTTGGGCAAATTTAAAGCAACATCTTTGATTATTTTATTATTTACATTAAATTGACTCATTATTACTTGTGTGGAAATATCGACATTAGAAATTATTATAATGTTGGTTTTGGATTGTTTTGGGGCCAATGAGCCAATGTGTGGAAATATAGCTTGTCTGACATCTTTTATGTGTCACATAATTTGAACTGCATGGTCATATATAGTAGTATATTCAAGATACTAATATGTGATATTGCTGATATCAATATCAAACTCTCTTATTTTGCCTTTTAGATTAGACATAATATGTGATATTACAGATATTCTCTTCCTATTTTGAATGCACAGAAATCAACATGTAGTGGATTCAAGTGGATATATGATGCACATATCAACATCTAGTCTTGAAACGAAGTGACTTTCAAGACACTAATAAGGTCTCATTCTTCGTCTTAATTTAACACAAGATTTATGAAGAACTTTCTGAATCATTTATACAAATTTGAAAGAACTTTTTTACATGAACACAATGTAGTACACTGGACCACCTCTATTTGGTTGATTTAGAGCTGGTTTCTGTTTTAGTTTTTGCACTGCCTCCTCATAATTTTTTTGTATGTGCCTAATTATTTCTGAATTGATTGTTTTATACCTAGAAACTAATCCTCCATAAATTTCTATGTTGGCTAGTTCTACAGAAAAATATTGAAGTGGGTGAGGTATTAGTTGTTGATGTATCTTGCATATATTATTGTCATGACAACATCAATTAATGTTCAAATCAAGTACAATGGTCCTATGAGAAGAGCTGTTTTTGGGGTTAGTTTTCAATTACCCATCTTGTTACTTTTGGTATCTTTTTCACATTTTTGCTTTTAGTTTGTTCATCAAGCACCTTTTATGCATGGTTTGTGCTTTAAATGTATAGCCCAGGCCCTAAGAAGGGGTGGGGGCAATTAATCGTTGTATTTCTAGCTTTACCCTATTGTGAGACACAAATTAATGAATAGATATTGGATAATTATTTATGAAGTAAGCTGGGTGAGTTAGGCACCTTAAGTGTATGGAGCTGCCTATCTAATGGTGGTAGGGGTGTCAAAACGTGTCATCGTGTCGTGTCAGGACATATACATTACACTTAAAGGGTCAACACAAATACGACCCATTAAAGGTTTTGTGTCAAAAATCTTAATACTAACACGACCCTTTAAGGTAATGTGTTGACACGGCACAATACGTTAAGACACGTTAGTCAATACAATAAATTTATATGGCACGACACGATTTGATACGTTTCAACCCGTTGACACGCAACACGTTTGACACGTTTAGACCTGTTGACACGTTTGATACGTTCAGACCCGTTTGCTGAGTAATTTATCTTATTATTTTATACAAGTATTAAATTATAAATGATAGTTATAAAATATAAAATATTAAAATATACCACAACTAATCAATATGATCTACAATCACACCGCCACTGTCCAGACATTGTGAAATATTAAAATTACATCTCAAATATAAATAATAATAAACAACACATTATAAACAAATTAATTTTACAATCTCAAATATGATCAAAACACACAATTAAACATGTTTAGAACTTGCAGAATGAGGTGGAGCTACTGGAACATCGTCATTGTCCTTATTGATATTCAACTCCATTACATATCTATTCCAACTCAGGATTTTCTTGTATTTTCAGAAATATATATATATATATATATATATCAATAAACAAAATTATTAAGCATTTCCTCTATAAGTTAACAATGTAAAAAAAAAATATGTAACTAAATTATTCAACCAACCCATTGACATATAATTTCAAAATCTTACCTTGTTCATCGCAATATAACTAATCTCTTATGCAGACTAATGCTTCAACAATATCTGTTTTTAGTGCGCTTCGAAGCTGATCAATGATACGCCCACTAACACTAAAAGTAGATTCAGATGCAACCGTAAAAATTGGAACACTCAATATATCACGAGCCATTTTAGCAAGGTCAGGATAACGGATTTCATTTCCTTTCCAAAAAGAGAGAATGTCAATCTTTGTAGCCGATTAAATTTTTGAAAACCTTAACACTATTTGCAGCTAATAGTGATCATCGAAAAAAGTTTTTGAGCCAACAATTAACTAGGGTTAACAGACTATTATTGGCGGATTTATGAGCATTTGCAGTAGCATAAATTTGCCGCAAAAAGTCTTGCAACACCAACGTATTGGTAAATTGCACGCGATAGAAAAGTAGCGTGCATATCATTTTTGGCAAATTCTCAGTGCCACTGTATTCACTGAAAATGCTTAATCTCGATTAAAAATCATACTTTAACCACTAATCTTGGCATTGGTAAAACCAATAATTCTTGCAGTGTTATTAGGCTCACGTATACATTTTTTTTTTCTAAATTATCATTGAGCAGTAGTACTGTAGAAATTTATTATCTCTTGTGATGACAAGTACCAATAATATGGTATTCCATTACTCTTATTATATGTCATATAATTAAGTCTTTTTATATAAGTACTCATTTTTAATAACATATTGATATTTTGTTAGTGAAATAAGAATAAAAGTTTTGTATTACGAGTAAGCTGACTAGAAGGACTCGTTTTCTCTCTAGCGCTCCATACCTTATAGTGCCGGATTTTACCATAGCCACCAGTTTTCAAGGGAGGCGGGGCCTTTGCTCCTTCCTCCCTCCCACCCAGCCCTTTGTTGCTTTTATTGTTCATTTTCATCTTGTTTTACTAGTTTATTTCCATACTTTATAGTGTTTTTTCTTTAGCCATTCCATTTGCCGATCTGTTGTTTACCGGGAATCTATGATCACCACGTGCCGGGCCACTAAACCTACAGCCGCCGATCTTTGGACGGGTAGAAGAATTACGCCTAGACAGGTGGCACATTAATCTTATGCGGATTGGAGAGTGCGCGTGGTTCTCACGCGTTGCCAACAGCACCTTTGGAGTCTGTGGTTTCTGTTCTTTCGGTCTGTCCATCCAGTTTTTTTTTCCAGTGCGGCGCGTGAGGAGTGGCCTGTGGGGATCACGCGCTGCCACAGTCGGTGGCGGTCCTATTCCAGTGTATTGGTTCTTCATTCGATTGCTATTTTCCATTTTTTCTAACGTGGGACCAAGTCGAAGTGGTCGTGGGGGTTCCCTTCAGACAAACCAGTGCAATAGAATGTAACACACATTCTCTCGCTGTGATTTTTTATCGTAGTAAAATAGTCTGTTTATCAGACTATTTCATAATCGTTTTAGGCGACATCGTTTCGATGGGATAAGTGGGAGCTACACTTCTGATTTTTTTTTTTTAATTTTGGTGTTTGCTGTGTCATTGTTGTATTGTGATGATTGTTAGTGATTTCCACCTCATTGAACTTGTATCCTTGTGTAAAAGTTAATCTTATCTATAATATGTTAACTTTCAGAGGAAAAAAAAAATTGACTAGGTTTGTACTGTTGATCTAGACTGAATTTTTACTTGATTTGGTCTAAACCCAAAAATTGGTCGGTTCATATAACCATACTCGCTAGGAGAGCGGCGATTGCGCGGTATGGCTACGACGTGGGCTCCTATGAGGCAATTTGCTACCGTGCTACGAGAGAGAGATTAGAGAGAGATAAACAGTGAGTGAGTGAGAGATTAGGGATTGGGTCCTAGGGATCTAGAACGATTGTTGGGGGGGGGGGGTTTGGTGAGTTCTCAAACACGGGATTCAAACCATTTAGTAAACTTAGATGTTGTTGCGGTGAAATGGAAAATATTGTTGTTATTAAAGGCCAAAAAGTGAAGAATGAGGATGCCGCTAACATCAAATTTTTATTGCGACAATAAACTCGACGTAGAAACTCCAATTTTCAACACTAAACTTAATTTACACATCTTGCGCACATATTGGGCATTTCGTGCTATTAATTGGATGATGAAAAACTCAACAGCCACTATTAAGGTACTTATTCCGGCTATTGTTATTGTGGCAAGTCAAAAATACGCTGCTAAATGCCACATTTCTTATAGTGTGACTGGGTGAATATTAATCGAAGTTTTAATTAATAAATGAGACAAACTAATATTTATTTTGCATTAGGTTTGTCGATCAGACATGCAATATCTCATGTAATATTATTTATCTCATGTCATGTACGCTAGTCAGTCACAATAAATGTCCTTTAAAGTGATTACAAGCACTACAAGAAATGGAGATTGTTGTGACGTTTCTGGCTGCGTCACAATTAAAAGTGCCGCAAAAGGTAGCTTATTGGGGCACTTTGGATTTCGTTGCTCACTAATGGCACAAATACATCCATTTTCACGCTTGAGATATGTTGGAGACCTATTGCAACACTTTTAAACGTTATTATGAAAATAATAGTGCCACAGTAAAATTTGTTTTATTTCGGCACTATTATTTGATGCTAACATGAGTTATTGCGGCACAATTTAAACGTACACCACTACAAGTAGTTAAAAGCTATTGCGATTAACCCCTCCCCCCAGCGACAGTTTTCACCCCTATCCCTAATCTTTCTCTTTCTCTTTCTCTTCTCCAAGCCAACAACAAATCTCTCATTCAATCATCCATGATGCCGTCATTTGGAGTCCTATTGCAGTAATCTCTCTTCCTCACTCCTCCATTCTTTCCCTCTTCTCTTTCCATTTCTCCCAAAACAAATTCATCGAGTGACATCTATCTCTTTTTCCTTACTACATTTTCCAGCAAACAAACATAGAGCAAGCGTAAAAGAAGTAATTTTGATCTTTATGTTATTCATCTTTCTCCACTGCAAGGAGGGGTAGCCCTTTTTCTATTGCAATGAGGTATTTCTTTACCCACTATTATGTTACGAAACCCTAACTCTTAGGATAAGTGGCCTCATATGCTCTCATATTGTCTTCTTGAGTCAAGATACATGAAATATTGGATAGATCTGTGACTCCTGAGGGAGATCTAATTTATATGCTACCTTCCCGATTCACGGCCCCTTGAAGTACTTATTCCAATTTACTCTTTAATTTTCCAGAAACCATAACATGTTCTTTTTTTTTTCCTAGTTAGATTCCTCTGTTTGTAACATGTTTGCCTTAAATTAATTTACAGGAGAAGATAAATCATTTTCATTTTCTATTTTAGGTTCCTCTTGTTTCTATTTTCTGGTTTCTTTATGTTTTTAGGTAGAATAAGATTGTATTAAATCAAGTAAATAGGCAAAACCAAGCATACAAGAATTATACATAGAGTGGTTCTAAACTGTTATATTCATTTGCAGGTATACTGTAAATTTGACAATGTTGTTTCTTGACAATAAATTGACAAGTTAACTTTAGCATAGCATCTTCTTTTTAACTTATTTGCATGGAATTCAAACTTATTTGCAAATTACGTTTCAATAGAAGCTTATATAGTTCCACTTTTTGTTTTTGTTTTCTTATTTTTATTTTTTGTTCTTTTGAGAAGAGGGAGGGTTGTGTTAATCTTTGTTGTTGCATGCCTCCTTTAATGAAAAACCATTGCAGCATATATTAAGAAATGAAACAAAGAGAATATATGAAACCATTTATATATTAAAAACCATTTATATGAAACAGAGAGAGTATTTAACAAGATAAGCTTATTATTTTGTAGATTTGCAATAGATGATAGCTGTGACTATTCAACTAATTAAGCTTACAAGTTATTATGACTGCTTAGCTTTGTAAGAAATCAGTACATAATATTGATAGGAATGAAAGAGTTCTCAATATCATATCCATTTAGCCATTTATTAAAAGAAGATGAAAGTACTGCTTGCTAACTTAAGAAAGAACACCCTAATTAATACATTAAAAATCCTTATTATCTATTTATCTTGAAGTGTTTTTTTCCCTCTTAATGCATTTTCTATTTTAGGTTCCTCTTCATATGGAATTTCTCTTGGTGGAACAATAATATAGTAGTCATTTGCAATTGGAGGTATGTTTTACTTAATCTAAACTACTTGATTTATTGTAGAATTTTCACTTTACTATTTGTTTTCTGATTGGAGATTATTGAATGTAAATGTTAGGACTAGATAATGTTGTTGCTCTGTTCTTTGGGAGTGAAGAGTTCTATTTGATGGACTATAGGTTGTATCTCTTGCTTTTTCATATATTTGCTAATATCTGTATTATTAGCATACTATAGATATTTCTGAGGACAACTAGCTTGCTGTATCAGATAGCTAGCGATTGAGGACGATACTTTTGAAAACATTTGAGCAGCTTGATAAATTTCTACTTTACTTTTATCTTAGAACTGTAGCAATGCATGTCCCTATTGGTTCATTAAAGCAAATTAGGACTTAACAAACATATGGATCTGGAAATCAAATTTAGTTGTTCTCCCTATTTGGGTATTAGTTTGAATGATTCCTCTAAATGCACATGTGGCTCCTTTAAAACGAAGGTTTGTTATATGCTAGCTTCATTTCATTAGAATTTTGGGACTTTTCTACCCGTCATGAAATAGATAATTTTGGTGCAGCAATTTACCTTATTCTTGGTAGAGTAGGATTGTCTAGTTTTTCTGTAATGGTAATTTTAATTTATTCTCTCCAGTTTAGCTCATATGTATTTTTCTCTAGGGCCTTTATATGAATCCCTTGCTAGTGCCAAATTTAAAGAACAATGGTCAGTTTTGAGTTGGACCTCATAAGCAAAGATAGGCAGTCCATTTTAATTTAAGCGCTAAAGTATGACTGATTCTATATGTTATTTATGACTGATTCTATATGTTATTTTCTATGGACTTAAAATAAACCTTAGACTTTACCTTAATTAATACTAAGTTTTGTTATGTTTATCTATGTCTATATTTGCAGGTAGATAGTAAGGCAATAGTCCTTGGCTTTGTTGGACACCTTTACCCTGGCATCATATGTTTATCTATGAATCATTTGTTATTGCTTAGGTTTCTTACAATTATTTTTTACAACTCAGATATTTTACCTTCTTTTGAGAAGAGAGATCAAAAGGCTTTGAATAATCCTATTGAAGCTTACACAGTTGCATAGGTATGGCTAAATATTTCTTTGTTACTTATAAAAGTAAGTGATTAAATAGATATTTTGGAATCCTGAATTTTGTGCAGCCAATTGACCAGGTTTTTTGGCCAATGGGGTGGGAGGGGACACTAGGGATTTTTGTGAGAGCTTAGACCTGGATCATGGTGCATATTGGTTTGTTGTTATTGTAAGTGATAGTCTGATGTGCACTCAATATCAAGTTAAGGTCATAGCATTTTGTGGGATGCTATGATTTTGTCAATATTGCGTTTAAGTGTTATACAATGCCCATGTAAGTATATGGCACATAATTTCAATTTTCAAGACCTTAATTTCATGCTGACTTGTTAATTGCAGCATTTTAATTGGAATAGTGTACAATACCAGGAAAACAACTTGGATTCAGTTGGAAGTGGTCACCATGAGGACACAAAGCTAGCATGGAAATGTGATCTCAGCCCCCACCAAGCTGGGATGACGAGTGATAAGCCTGGGTCCTTGTTGCAGCTGAATGATTTCTTCATGGGCTGCAATTGCATTGCTGGATAATAGAAGCTTGGTGGAACTAGTTGGAAAGATATCCGCAAAATGTAGTGTATGATATTAGTGCACATATGCATTACAACATATTGGTGAATTTGAGTGGCCTGGTAAAACTGTTTTACCTGTGAAGAGCATTGGATGATGCAGCACGCATATACAGACTTATGATGTGGTACTTGCTACTTATTGGTTATAAATTCTTGTATATTGGTTATAATGTAAAAAATTCTTGTATATTGGTTATAAATCTAAAATTTGCTGCTATATCCCCTCTAGTTGTTAGCTCATATGTTACATTAATTATAATAGGTAGTAATTGGTTATCTCAATTCTAGGGGGACTGCCAACATGGGTTATATTAGGGAATTATATATGTATAAGCAGGTTTATAATGTTGCTAATTATAAATGGGGGACTACCAATGAGTTATTGGTTCAATTATAATGTTAGAATTTACATTAATATATATATATATAATATTAAGTTTACAGCGGGTTTATAATAGTGCAATATATAACGGCATGTATATGGATATATAACAATAATTAAGTAGACAGGTTCTCCATATTTATTTCCACGATAATGCCATAAAAAAAGGCTGGAAAAAAAAATCATGGTTGTTTCGACGTCGAGTTATAATATATATCCCGGCTTTTTGCGGCACAAATTTAGATCCTGAAGGTGTCGGTAAATGTAGTTGTAAACTTGTAGCAGCAATTTCCCTGGCAGTTGCAAATGCTGAGTTTTTCCTATTGCGACGAAAAAACTGATTATTGCGTCGCAACGAAAGTGCTAGGAAACACCTTTTCCTTCATATGCTCAAGCAGTTTGGCCAGCTCCTAAGAAATAATATATCACAAATGCCTTTTTTTTTGTTTTGTGATATTGGCCAGCTTGATAGTATATTATAGTGCTGTTTCTGTTTTTTCATCCATATATATATATATAGATATTAACCTATTAGATTATATGTATATATATATATATATATATTCAACAACCTTTGAGAGGGAGGGATTGATTATAAGTATCATGTTAAAGATCATCAGGATCCAATAGTACTACTGATCAAAACACAACCAATAAATTGGTACGTGCTTTTAAATTTCTTTTTGTAACTATAACGGATATATAGTCACCATATTAAACTAAAGTTGAATCACACTGAGGCCCTATTGATGTTATAAACAACACTTATTAATGAAAGATCGTGACGAAATTATTAATCTTTAAGTTCTTAATAAATTACGATTTGCAACCACATTGGGTTTAAATTAACACTAGTAGTGGACGATCGTCATATTGACGATCATACTGATCTTTAATTTCTTAAATATTTAATAATTAAAAGGATCTGCAACAAGATTGGGCCTTCGTGGGTTGGGCAAATAAACTCATATCAATCAGGACAAAGTTCGATTTGAGTAGCCGCGGTCTCATCTTGAAGGTGTCCTAATCTAGATCATGAGTGGATCAATTCATGAATAATACAACTTATATTATATATATATATATACTTAGTCATCATGTGCACCAATATTATTTGAACATATACCTTCCTATATTTATAAATGCTTACATTATACACATTATAAGTCACGTGAATTAAATGATCATCAGCAAAAATAGCCTACTTTGAAAAAGGTACATATAAATATTGTAAATATATAGTGGCCAGGTGGAAATTAAGGGCCTTTCCGGGATCATGCATATTGCCATATAAACGGCCGATCGGATCTGTCGTATAGCCACTACAACACACATAGATTTTTGCTGCATTTTCTTATGCCGTGATTACAATTGGTCGAAAAATATCAGTGTTCTGCTTTTCTCTTCCATACTTCACGCGAGTATCATCGTTGCTGTGAATTGTAAACTCTTTTGCCACAATTTTTTATCGCCAAAAAACTCTTGCTACTAATGGGATATGATTATGTGACACTTACAGAGTCGCCATTAGTAAATTTATTTGCTACGATTCGGTCTCTTCGTAAAATGCTAAACCCAAGAAAACTGCAACATAAAAGTCATTGCAACGAGTGTTATTGCGGCACATAAGTGCTCCGTAATAAGTTTTGGGTGAGACCTAGCTATTATCTAATTCCGCTGGAGTACTGCTCTATATTGCGGCAGGGTTTGGTCGCCATAACAGTAACTTGCGAATAGTATGATTAGACTTTTACCTCTTCCATAATAGTAACTTGCGAATATTATGATTAGATTTTTACCTCTTGCCGACTATGTTTTCGCCGTTCAAATGGTTTCTAATTTAAAAATGAGTAATGCCTTTGAAACTTTGTCCCGAAATTCATATCTCGATGACGTGGTTCTTGCATTTATTATACTTGCAGATAAAGTTAAGATAAAGAGTGCTGCATTTATTACCTTGCAAATGCAAGTTTAAGTTGATTTCTTTACTTTTGCGCAAAACGAAAATTGATGTGATATATTATAACAAAAAGATAAGTCATTTTGAAAATTTTCTACTTCATGTAGGTGTTTGCCTCAAATTACCATCTACAAAGTTTTATGTTTTAATTGATCAGGACTTGTATATATAGATGTTATAAAATCAAAATTTTAAATTGATATGTATGATTGTAAACATTTTAATAAAATAAATATAATATATTAAATTTATTTATAAATTTATTTTAAATAAAATTTGTTTATAGATAAAATTATTTTTCATTCTATTTTATAATTAGGCTGTCCAAGAGATATCATCATTTTATTTTAAAAAAAATGGTATTTTGTTCACTAATTTCAACACCTCAATTTAACACTTTATGTATAAAAATTACATTAATATAAATTTATTCCCTATCATTATTTAAATTTAAAATAAAAAATATGAGAATTACATTAATATAAATTTATTCCCTCAATCACTAATATTTAATATTTTTATTTTGTGTGAAAACAAGAAATTCCCATCATTTATTCAAATTCAGGATATAGATTAAACTTGAATCTGCAGCTGTAATAAATGCTAACATTTTTTATTGAACTTTAACTGCAATTGTAATCAATACAGCAGCCACATCGTTCGAAATATAGATCTCAGGACAAATTTTTGGGGGAAGTAGCATTATTCTTTTCAGAAATTAGCACTCATTACACCTCTGCTAGTTAGCTATCATCACCATACTGCCACAGTGAAGATGTGATGCTTGCACTTGTGTCAATTGAAATCAAAATAGGCGAGAATTAAGCTCACGGTTTCGTAAAATGAGTATATCTATTCCTTTCTTTCTTTTCCTTTCTTTCTTGACCTCTTTCCGAAACCATTTTCGGATTGCTTAGTATTTCTGCTGCAAAGGTTAACCATTCTAGTAATTCTGCTGTAAAGATCTTGCTATTCCATTAGAAGATTTTCAAGGTTAACCATTCTAGTTTAAAATGAATATGTCTTTCTATAATTTCATAGCTGTCCACAACACATTTCTAGCAAAGTCCTGCAAAGTTTTGAAGTTTTTTTCTTTTCTAGAAGTACATATACAGCATCTAATTTCAAAGTTCTATTTGTTAAAGTTTTGTGGGTAAACTGTGCTACTTTGTTATTCTTCCATTACAAAATTCTAGTTTTGTTATTTAACTTTCCTGGTATACTGTATTTCAACATCTATTTTCTGACTCCCAACTATTATTTAAGTTCGAAACTTTGACAGATCAAGAAAGAAATTACGACTACAATGTGAGTAAGAAATTGATCTATAACCATAATGCATGACCACAGGGTCGTGTGGGAGCATTATGATCTCCACAGATCATGAAGGAAGTTATGAGAAGACAAATTAAGACTAATAATTTGAAGGTTCAATATAGAAAAATTGAAATCGGTGGGTTTGATGAAAAGTGTCAAAATTTTGCTGAAAACCAGTGAGAATAATATATATGCAAAATATTAATTTTGGGCAAAAATGTATCACTAGAAAATGTCTTTCCTAACGTCAAGAAATTGGAAACTAGATTTGGCACCATAGAGTCAATAGTCGTACTAGATCATCTCGCCAACGAGAATAGAAGTGCCAGAAATCCCTGTTGCCGCGTATTCAAAATCGCCAACATTGAGCCTTTATTTGTGGCAAACCTACGCACGCAAAGAAATTGTGCTCATCTTTGGCACTCAGACTAGTTGGAAGGGTAACAATAGCTGTAGCTGTCGCTACTAGCTATCTCGACGGCAAGATCATGGTAAATATCGCTTGAATCTTCGACAGTACTGCTTGCGGGAAAAAAATTGAGCACATGTTACGCGAGATTACTGGCGTTTCGCCTGCGAGCCAAAAACCCTAGGTAAAGTACTTTTACCATGATTTTTACCTTAATTGCGGCAATATTTGCTCACTGCAAAAACTGTATAATCTTGTAATGAGCCGGCCAGCTTGATGGGAAAGAAGCAAAACCCAAATTCATGTATATTACTTGAACCGGGCGAAATTAATTATGTGTAACAATTAATTTATTAAATATTAGAGTTGTATATTCGGATTCGGAAATTGGATATCTGGCCATAACTGGACTCATATCAAATTAAAAAAAAAAAAGACGGTTATTCATTTGAATTGAAATTGAATACCATTTTTCAACTTATTTCCCATTTTTCAGAAAATGAAAATAATGCATGATGCCTCGATCACTGTAGCATATATAAAATTACAAGTTCAGATACAGAAAACTAAAGGGAACTTCATCATGATCATCAACATCTTAATTTAAACTTCTTGATCTCCCTTGAAACTTTTGGGTTACAAAAATCAGATATTGTGTTCTCGTTCTAGATGATAAAATTTGCATAATAACAACAAAAAATTCAGTACAGAAAACAAGTCAAACAAAGATACAGATCCAAATACAAAGGAAGGAAAAAAAACATAGATAAGCCCATAGAATTGAGATTAAACAAATACGGGTACCGTACTACCAACAAATCTAAAAGAAAAATGCATTAATGCCAACATACCTTAAAAAAAATATAACTTTATAGAGTTGATAGTGTTGCAAAGGTGTAACCGTGTAGATATACAAACGATTTTGCTGGGAATTTTTCTTAAAAAAAAAAAACCCAAAAAGCAAATGATCTATAAGCATAGAAATTCTTAGATCTACAAGCAGATCCTCGATTTGAATTTAAGAATGAGTTTAACTCGTCTCGATTCATCTTTATTTTACTATTATATTTTTTTTAATTTTTCATACAAAATACAAATTCCAATACAGTTTTTTCAAATTTCAATACATATTTTTTAAATTTCAATTCAACTTTTTCAAATTCTAAAATAATATTAATATTAAAAAATAAACTCAACTCATTTCAACTTATCTCATTTCATCTTCAAATTCAAGCAGGCCTAATTGTGATGGTGAATCCTCCTTGGTTATCATCCAGTGCGTGCAATTATTTCAGGATATGCAAAAAAATCAACAAATATGAACAACTGTTCCAAAGACAATAATAATATATATAGGACACAGACTAGAACTAAACACGAAAATGAAGGAGAGATCAGAACAAAACAAAGATGAAAATCTCAAAATACCATCAAAATTAAAGCATAAACACAAACCCAAAAGATTAATATAGAACCTAGGTTTCATATCCCTATTAAAAAAACATGCACAAATCCGACCTTCCCACTCATCCGCACTAATTAAGTTAATTTGTAGCTAAATATATTCCAGCCTGGCCTTGGCATGCAGGCAGGCAGGCATTAATAAGTGGTATATTGGGTAGGACTCACTATAGATCAGCAAAGCAAACCGATGCTTGGATTAATTTCTGTGTACGGAAAACTATATGTATACTAGGTTATGGATCAAGCACTTCTTAAATGGTTTAAAACTTTAAAACCCACCAGGAATTACGTGCTGGGGGCCAAACTTTTCTTCTTAACTATGAGTCTCTCTCTCTCTCTCTCTCTCTCTCTCTCTCTATATATATATATATATATATATTGGGAGCATTACACAAATCTTCTGTGCTAGCCTAGCTATATTTACAGACGAAGTCTTCTTTTTTCAGATCATGTATGAAAATAAATTGTTTTTGGCTAAGGACAACTAGCTGATCCTATTTATATTATATGTACTAATATATAATTAGATTAGATATCTAATTGGTCAGGAAAAAAATAAAAATAAAAAGCCAAGATTATGATCGATCCATATATATATTTATTCCCGATTTAATAGTTACTATAGGAAAATGATTTTTTTGTGGTAATTATTTATTACAAAAATGATTTTTTTTTAATGTCAAAATGAGTTTTTTTTTATTTTTTATCACAAAGAGTTATTTTCTACATATATATATATATATATATATGACTTCAACAGTACCGCACGCAATATATCGATCAAAGTCCATTAAGGGAAGTTCTTTTCTTTTTCATTTTTATTAGGAGAAGAATTAAAATTAGTTAGGGAAACATGATTATAAATAGCTATCGTAACACATCTAGAAGACTATAAGTACCATTAATTTGTTGGATCGAATCATAGAGAAAGTTAATTATATTATTTTTAGGCATTACATCATTAAAAACATTTATTAAATCTTCAAAGTGATCAAATGTTAAACCTTTATTCATTAAAATAAAAAATAAAAAATCACCCAGGGTGTACGTTGCCATTTAAGTATACAATTAAGTAAATTTTTATTCTAGTCTGAATCTCTCCTGATTCTGAAGTTGTATCATTATATCAAAATCCATGCATAAAGTTGTACCCAACTCCTCTGGGCCCAAATCTCAACTGTAAAAACTGCCAAACTGGACTTACTTTTCCCTAGGGCACTCAAGAAACTGGTCCATTTTAATCGCACTCAACTGTCAGATAGGGCCCGGAGGAATCAGTTTTGGGTCTTTCCATAACATATCCGGGCTAGCTCGGGTTTCTAATTAAAACCCAATAAAAAACTGTCTACCAGCATTTTCTCTAAAATCTATCATTTAAAAAATATAAATTTACACATTTATTAAAAAAATTTGATCATCTTTTATCAAAAGTGAGGAGATAAAAGTAGGAAAAGAGAATAAAAATACTTTTTGTGTATAGTAAAGTTAAAATTTTGTTCGACAAAAATCAAGATTTGACTTTTGTTGAACAAAATTTTAGTATTACTATTCACAAAAGTACTTTTATTTTATTTTTAAACTTTTATTTCCCTATTTTTGATTAAATATGACAAGATCTTTTAATAAATATGCAAATTTATATTTTTTGAAAGATAAGTTTAGACAATCCAATGAAAATGCTCTAAGAAGACTTTAATTTTGGGAAGCGGCCATTAAATAATAAGCAAAAGTTAAATCAAATTTGCATTGTGTAGTAGCATCGACTATTAAAAAATTAATTTTTTAATATATCCTATATTTGCTCATTTTTTAAAAAGAGTGTGCAAACGGTTCGACTGTAAATATGCTTTCTAATTGATTTTTAATAATCAGCAAATTTAAATTCTGTCCTTCTCACAAAAGCAAAAGAAGTTGTCCATCAAAGAGAATTTAAATTTAAAGTGGGGCAATTTCGTTTTGAGCCTTTCTGGGCATGATAAAGCCCAATTATTGGGCTTTGAAGCAAAGAATTTCTTCTTTCTTTCCAAAGGAAAGTGGAGATTAGAAATTTACGAGACCAATATTTGACTGTGTTCCTGCACTTGTTTTAGCACACAAACGGAGTAGTAAACCCAACAACTTCCGTATTTCAAGTTTAAACCTTAGCACTATACCATGCGAAAGGTCCCGAAAAAAGATGGAAATGGGCAGGAAAAAAAGTAATGTAATGAGAACGTGTGGGATACCACTTCCCCAGTAGGCAATATGAAAAATGGGAATCTCATGATTGAGCAACACAAACAAGCAATCTTGTTGGATAAAAACAACTTAATTTAGGCCCCATTTCTCTCTCTCTCTCTCTCTCTCTCTCTCTCTCTCTCTCTCTCCATTATTGATTCAAATACTGAACAAGTTGACAGTCTCATGGGCCAACCATGCGTCCTTGCCGGAACTGTCTCCTTTCTTGTACGTAAGAGTATACAAACAGTAACTTTTACTGCCTCTAGATCGAATCATCATCGGAGAAAAATACATCATCATGTCATCGAGAATAATACATGATGGATGCATTTATCTTCATGCATGCAAGTAAAACTAGTGCATGCAGCAGTACTATATATATATATATAGTGTTAATTATACATGATGAGCTCCCATCCAACTAATTAATGCTCCTAAGAAATTTTAAACTATGATTTAAATATTAATAAAATAAACGTACTTATGTTGCCCATCAGCACAACAAAATGGAAAAAACATACTTCGGATCATATGATTTTATTAATTGAATTTGCATATATACTTCATGCACGGGACTGTCTATACTTTCCGAGGCACACAGCCCCCAAAAACCTTATAAGAATCCATTTCACATGAAAGAGTCAATATCTTCATAAAATAAGGGAAAAAAAAAAACAGCAAAAAAACAAGCTGTTCAATTTAAAACTTGAGTTCTATATATTATTATATTATTCCATCGGCCAAACTACACAGTGGTAATTGATGCATAGATAAAATGGCATATATATATATATATGGAGAGAGAGAGAGAGAGAGAGAGAGAGAGAGAGAGAGAGCTCCCCGAATATATTAGGTGCTGTGTGGATGCTCCTTTACATTGATCCTCACTTCGTAAAAATCTAGTGTCAGTACTAGTGCATTATGCTTTCAATCTTTTTCAAGAGATAATGTTAATTAATATTTCTCCAAAGTTGTATATATCTTAGGACTAAGTCTAGATTGTCTCGATCCCATGCGGCCTTTAGGAAATTGCAATCTTTAACTTTTGCATCTCTCTCCCTCACACACATAATTAAAATAATGTACATGTACTCGATAGGTGAATTTATGAGATAAAGTAGTTTGGATCTCAACAGCATCAAGTACTGATGATCTAGCCAGTTGGGTTAAGTCAAATTTAATTTATTATTGGGTTTATATATGGATTCCCTAGCTAGATCTAGCTAATTGATGGGTACAATGGAGATTTCAATAATATTTGATATATGATCTAGAACAGGTCATTATCTCTAATTAAAATTACTAAATTAATAATAAAGGGTCAAAGTGATATTAGGAGTGGTGACGCCTTGTTATCAACAATGCCTGCCTAACAAACAGCTGTTGGTGGTCTGTGGATGCAGAAAAGCCACGTACGTACGTTATGTATTTTTAAGACTATTAATTATAATTAGATATCACCTGCCATTTTAGTTGGAAAGTGGGATTTTATGAGCAAGCACCATTTGGCTGGAAGGTAGGAAGGAAGGCCAAGGTAAACATGCAGATAAGAAAAGTGAAATATTTCAATCGATGTTCCATTGCAAAAATTATTGTCCAATCAAAAAGTGACATATGCTTTAATAAGAATTTTCAACAAAAATTAATATTTAAAGCTTTAATTAGATAAATATATAAATAAATAACAGCTAATTCGGCAAAGAAAGAAATCTATAAATTTTCTTAAGCAAGGCTATAGCCTATAGTTGGCGATATTATTGAATATCTAATAGATTTTGTACATCCCCATGTACACCTTCATTATTAAAGAATGCAACGTAACTCGTGTCCACCTGATCTTTGATTCAAGTCTGTTCAATTGGGAAAAAATGACCCTAAATGTTTGCTAACAAATAATTAAAATAGTCTCCTAGCTAGATAGAGCTAAAATAAATTATTAAAGAAGTACTTGATCACAGGAAATACTATTGATCACTGATTTCAAAAGCTTGAAAAATATGGTGCAAATACATGAATAGTGTTGAGTGGTAGCTGGAACACAATTGAATAAGCACCTCAGTTCGAGACTTCGCTCAATACTTGTTTGACATCTAACTCGAGTAAGTGTCAGTTCGAGAGTTTGACTTGACTCTCGCTCGACGTTCAACTCGAACGAGATTTGCACAGAGAGGTTTGCTCGATTCTCGCTCGACTTGCAGCTCGAACGAGACGTAAATCCTAATGGTCGCTCGAGCGAGTTTTAACTCCGCTCGAGCAAACTTTCATTTCTATAATTTTATATCGTTTCACTATTTATACATATGTTATAATTACGTAAAGTGATTTTAAACACTTTTGAGAACAATTAAACATTAGAGAAAGAAAAAAGATCATCTTGTAAACAGTCTTGAGAGTTCATTGAATGTATTGAGCTTTAGGATTATGTGATTAATCCCTTGTATTCTACCTTCGTTTATAGTGAATTCATTTCAATCAACCCTAACAATAGACGTAAACTCACATTGAGCTGAACCATTTAAATCTTGATGTTCTGTGTATAATTGTCATTTCTTATCGTTTTTTATTTCTGCTGTAATACTTTGAATTTACTATTCATTAAGGTTTATTCTAACAAAAAGTAGTATCGGAGATCAAACAATGCCCTTAATTGGGATCAATGCGTGAGAATAATGATATCTGAACGGTTATAATAATTATGAATGATCAGTTGATTGCCAGTCATCTGGACCAACTCGAATGACTTGCAAAACAAATAAACAATACGAACATCGATCATCAATCTTCATCGATAATGAATCTTCAAAAATAATGCTTAAATGACCAAAAGGGCTATATATAGCGCAGATCCATAAAAAGGAACGATTTTTAAGAATACCCTATACAACGATATTGGAAAAAACAATAGGCGTACGTATCAAAGGTTAATTCTAATTAATTAAGGTGTTTACCTTCGCGTACAAAGGCCTAGCTGCAACATGCTGCATGCTAATTATGATATATGCTTATATTAATTACTGACTTAATTAATTAGTAATTCATTCCCTCTTTTCTGTATTTATTTAGTGCTCGACCATATGAATTCCTTGATCTTCTTGATCGAGGCTGATCAAATTCTACCCAATTTTCTCGGTAGTACTTTCAGGGTTTACTAACGAAGGTAGCCGGTACGTACATAGATGCGTGACGACTGGTTCATCTTCTTGCAAAGAATAATCAGTTTGCCGAACGGGACGAGATTTACGGACACTCATATCATGATGTCTTTCATATGAACTAGTATGAAGGGCCCACATTGTTAGGGTGTCCATCTTTACGACACGTCCGCCTTGCAGGCTGCCCCATCTTGGCCTCTTCTCTCCTAAGACTGGCTTCCTCCCTTGTCTATTTTTGTTTTGTAGTTTTCAAAAATAAAATTCCTAAGAGTGAGGATAGTACCATAATATGCATGATAATGTAACGAATTTGGACTAGAGAAAGTGAACCGGATTATTACTGATCATCATGATCGGTTCAGAGAGCCATCATGTATGGAGAATATTGTAAAGTTCATGATAATTACATTGCACATTGCAATATTTTCTTAAAGAAGAATTTAGGGGTTACGAACTTACGACCCAAATCCCTTGCATCTTGCAACGTCTAGATTGATGTAATTTAAGAGGATAAATATATATAATTCAAACACATCAGTTAAAAGTAGATAGCACGAGTTTGACAAGTTTGAATTAATATTCTCGATCCATGGCATGAGAGCTAGCTAGCTATTATTAGTCCAATGATGAACAATCTAAGTCAAAGCTTTCAAATTACCAAACCCTAGTTGCGTGCGGTCTTCGGGGCATCAATGTACAGCTACAGCTTACCTGATGCATGCCTCATGCGTACTCACTATAAAAAAAAATAAAAATAAAAATTTAATTATGATAAATTATTTTTAATAAAATAATTATTTTTAATTAAAATAAATTTATTTTTGTCATAAATAATCATTTTTGACATGAATAATAGATCATAAATATCCATTTTTCTTATAATCAAACATGAACAACTAAGAAAAATAAAAAAGAATGATTAATTCCATATAGGTCCTAATTGCTAAGTGTTAATTGAGATATAAAATAATAAAATCTACTTCTTCTTATCAGTTTAAATTTTTAGGACAAATGATAATTTTACATGATATTATAATAAAAGTTTTGAATTCGAATCATGATTCTATATTTTATCCTATTTAATTAAATATTTTACTTATTAAACTTATTAATTGAAAATAATTTAGCTCACAAATGAAAGAAAATATTAATTAAATATAAAATAATAAAATTTACATCTTTTATCGGATTAAATTTTTTATATAAAAATAATTTCACACCAAGTACGTTCAGATCTCAGGACCCTCCAAATTACGTTGAAACGTTTGGGGGAGATGCAGCATTAATCAACGCGCATGTGTGCGGAAGAAGGGGGAAAAATGGTGTGGCTCTCGATCGCGTACTTAATTTCGTCGTTTTTGTGATTACTTGTTGCAAGTGAAGTCTATCACCTTCGCTACCTAGCCTCAGGTTCAGAGTCCAGACACAAATATAGTTGAAAAACATCAATCACTTTTAACGTGTGGACAAACCATCAACGTCGATCACCCGACGTCTCTACCTATAAGTCATAACACCAGCCACTCATATCTTCTCTCTAGACTACACTACTACTCAGTCTAACAATTTTAAAACTATACGCTATTAATTATCTTTATAATAATATTTTATTTACTATATATCTTACTTTCTTATAAATTATAAAAAAAATACTGCTATAATCATAAAAATATTTTATAAAAGTAATTTACTGTAATATATCAAATTTATTTTATAATAAAAATAATTTATAATTAAATGTATGATATTAATTATTAAGACCTTATTTATATTCAGAATTTATCTTATTTTATCTTAAATTTATTATTATATTTTTTAAATTTTTATATAAAATATAATAAAAAATTTATTTTTTTTAATTTTAATTTATTTTTTTCGAATTTTAAAATAATAATATTAAAAAATAATTTTTAATTTAATTTTTAAAATTTATCTCAATTTATTTCATCTTATTTTATTTCTAAATTAGAAGAGGACCATAATTATGTTAATTTATAATTTGACTTGTTCATGGTTTACCAACTCTTATATTGTTTATAACATTTTAAAAACATCTTAGTATAATTTTTGTCGTCACTAAGATGTGGTCACTGCGTACAGGTCACGTCACCATCCAATCCCCTACTCACACGCTAACTTCGAACACGATCTCATACGTACGATCGTGCATTATTCACTGTCTCTTTCTCTGCAGATCCTGATCGTGGATAATCCACTTGCCTCGCCCTGACTTACTGCAAAACAATCATCCAACGGTAACGAATCATTGGAATTTGGGGGTCGATGACATGCATGTAAAGCTGACGTAAGTGTAAAATTGATGGTGCAGTGTGGAAAAAGCCGAACACATTTAGGGGCTGCTTGGATTTCATCTCATCTCACTTCCATTTCATCATTAAATTTTTATAATTTTTTATACAAAACATAAATTTCTATACACATTTTTCAAATCTCAATACATCTTTTTCAAATCTCAATACACTTTTTTCAAATTTCAACACACATTTTTCAAATCCCAAAATAATAATAATATTAAAAAATAAACCAAACTCATCTCAATTCATCTCATCTTTAAATCCAAGCGGGCCTAAAGGGTTTTGATAAGGTTTACATTTCCTAAATTGTAATAGTTGTTTAATATGGCTGACGTTACATGAAGTAAGGTTTATCTTCTTGATGAGACTGAGGGTTAATTTAATCGTGTAACTAATAATATTAATATTCGTCACTTCAAGAAGGTTAGTAATATTTCAAGAAGACGGTTATAATCATAAAGAAATCTCATAAGATTAATTTGATTAATTAATGTAATTTTATATGATTCATTAGATTTATTTTATAATAAAAATAATTATATAATTTAATGAATTATATAAAATCATATTAGTTTGTAAAATTTATTTTATAAAATTTATTTATGATTAAAGTATTTCTTATATATCAAATAAGAGGATTTCTTAAAAGAAGTAATTATTTAATAATCCAATGATATCCAAAATGTGGTATTATTAAAATTTTATATTTTTTGTGATAAATTCTACTCAATAATAATTTCTAATGAGATAGAAATAACATATTGTCTCTGTTATATAGTTAACTAATAACCATTAAAGTCTTATTAAATATTTAATTAGATCGAATTATCTGATTATGTGGAGTTATATATAGTACTCAAAAATATTTTTTAGAACTAGAGTATTAATTTAAAAGAATTTATTTATAAGTCTTGGTATGAATAACATAACTAATAAATTTTTTATATCACATAATTTGATTTAAAAGAAAATTTCCTAAATATTATTTAAATAATATTTTACAAACAAAATTGAGAATAGAATAAAGTCTTGTTGGTTTTTATAGATGAAATGAGTAGAAATATAAAATCTGAAAGTTGAATAAAATATAATTAAAATTTTAAAATTTTAAAAAATTAAAAAATTAATTTTAGTTTGTATAAAATTTAAAAAATTATAATAATAAAATAAAATAAAATGAGAAATTTTATAAAAAAGAATAAGACTAACTATTAAGGAATTTGTTACGTATAAATAGATTTATAGATTGATTTATGTATTAATATTATTATATTTATATTTAAAATTTAAATCTACATCATTTTTATTAAATTTTGACTTTCTAATTAATTATATTTGATGAATGCACATGATATTGATATACTGAATCATTTACAACAAAATTCTTCTAACTACTAATTTAACTTTTAAAAGGGAGAGAAAGAAGCAACGAAAAACTCTTAAGGATGAAAAAGAAAAGCGAGGGCTAAACCGTCAATTTGAGGAAAGGGACGAGCTGGAGACAAACTAGTATGAAGTGGAAGCACAAAAGTCACAGGAGGGGGTGGGGGCAAGTATGTAAAGTGGTATGAGCGTGCGACACTTGTCTAATCGACAACGACAAAGCCCCGGGATATATACGCATTAAAGAAAAGGAGGTTGCCGTGACACCCATCTCTCCTCCCTATTGGTTGCTTTCTTGACCTTGTGAACCACGTGGGCCCCTTCTACTCGTGGAATTACACGCCTAAAAATTAAAGGTGGGGGGTTTGATTGGACGGTGGGACCCGGTGGAGAAGGAGGGAGCGAATCTTCCTTTACTTGTAGGGCGATTTTAGGAGTAGGGGACCTGTGCTGTTGACGCGTGTACAGTAAGTGGGACCCGTTTTTGGGGACCGCTTAGTGTTCGCAAAAGTCCAAGCCCGACTCTAATCACAAGGGTCCCCGAGGGCCCGAACTGTGTTAATGTATCAAACCGGCACGTGGGCTCGACGCAGTGGGTCCCGTTTGCTTGCCTAACTCTAGCCTTTCGTGCCTTCAGTAACGTGGAGGCCTCGTAACCCTTCGACCCAATTTTTGTTTCAAAATTTTAAAAAATAAAATAAAAATGAGTTGGAAAATGCCAGAAAATCATATTTTTCTTCTAAATTTTTAATTATAATCAGAAAATGAATAATCAGGTCGAAGCTTTTCCAAATATCGATTTAGAGGGGAGGGTTCAATTTAGTTAATATAGACATTATTATGCTTGTATTAGGATTTTAAATACTATAGACATTACATGTACATTTAGTAGTATCTTTATTTTTTCCAATAATATTATATATTTCGTCAAAGAATTAAAAAAAATCACCATTGGATAATCCAAGTTTTCTAAACTTACTCATTTTCCCTGCAAAAAAAAAAAGATATGTACAAATCCTACATATACAAGTCTCGTGTAAATTTTTATAAAAAATTAAATCTCATCATAACAAAGTGTAAAAAAGTTCTTTTTTATTTTTTTAATGAAACTCATATTATTACAAAAAATTTGTATACAATTTATATATTTAAAAATAATACATAGCATTTCTCATATTCAGGTAAAGCATAATGAGAAGGTCTTGTTTATTTTTAGAAAACTTTTCATCTCATTTTATATCATCTAATCATTATAATTTTATTAATTTTTATATCAAATAATATAAATATTTTAATTTTTCTAAACCTCAAAATAAAAATTATATTAAGAAAATATATTGTATTAATACTTAATTCGATTTTTAATTTTTATCTTAATTTATCTCATCTTATATTATTATTTTTTTTTTACAAAAATAAACAAGGCATAAATCTTTTTTTTTTCTATCAAATATAAAAAAAGGGATATTTCTCCTTTTAAATGCATGTAAACAATTAGAACTTATTCAAATTTAAAGACGAGTTGAGTTTATCTCAAATTTATTATTATATTTTTAAAATTTTTTATATAAAATATAAATTTTAATATAAATTTTTAAAATTTTAATACAATTTTTTGAAAATTTTAATTTAATTTTTTAAAATTTTAAAATAATAATAATATTTTATTCAATTTTTAAAATTTATTTCTTTGTTCAATAAAAGGAACCTCTAAAATAATTTTATATTCGTTTTGTTCTTTTTGCTGATTTTTTTTATTTATTTTAATGCATCTTTTCATTATCTAGCGCTTTTCAGCTTTCACATCACTTTATCTATCTTCAGTATGCATTCGATAGCTCAATTATTTGTCCACGTTTCCCGTCGGCTAGTAAAAACTGTCACGTCAGTTACATGCATTAGCCATATTTCAACGCAATGCATTTTACTTCAGTGAATTAAATGATGGTCTGCCACAAAGAGCATAAAAATAATAATAATCAACGAATATAACTATATATGACGATGCCACAAGAGTATTAAAAAAAAAAATCAACGAATATAACCATATAATATGACGATGTAATATTCTTTAATTAAAACTGTAATTATACGAATATATAAGATTATTGTGTGAATGTGATCTTACATTCATCGAGAGTAAAATATTGACTTTATACCTTTTACGGTAATTTTAATGGATTTCAACTCATGTAATATCGACTGGTACGTAGCTAAATTGTAATCTGAGTTCTCGTATATCGTTGCGTACGTTATACGGTATTATTCGAATTATTTAAATGTGATTTGGATAATAAGTTTAGATTATGAGATAAAAATTAAAAGTTGAATAAAATATTATAAAATATTATTTATTATTATTATTTTGAAATTTTAAAAAATTTATTGTTTATATTTTAATGAGAATTTTAAAAAAATTAACTCCACCTTTAACCTATCTTCACAACCTGAAATTTTATTTCATGAAATAAGATGAGTTAAACTGTTTTTTGTATACAAACCTCCCAATAAAATCAGTCACAATATGTATAAATTCTTAAGTAAAACTCATTCTTGAAAATCTACTTACAAGAGAATGGTGCCTAGATACTAATTATAAACTATCAACCAATCTCATACTTAATCGATGTGGGATTATAACAACTACCACGCTCCGCAGCTGGCATCCACAACGGTCATGACGCCAACACAGGCTAGTTGTGCACTAGATTTTTCCTAACTTTGGATTAACATTACCATGCTAGCATCACTTTCCATACCGCAGAATTACAACCGTCGTAACATAGCCTTAGAGGTGGAGCGGCTGATCTGATACCATTTATTATGAACCTCTAGGTAGAGCTCACTTTTGAAAATCAGCTTACAAAGGAAGAATGTTTAGGGGTTTATAAACTATCAATTAATCCATACTTAATTGATGTGGGATCATAGCATATAAAACTAAAATACTGCATGTCATAACCTCAAAAATAAGAGTAACTTACACAGATAAGTGGGTAGGTTACGTAAAGGCAAACATGCAACTAATAATATACCTAGTAATATTGCTCTCAATTTTGTTAGAGAATTAGCAATGATCTAGCCATTGTTAAATCTAAATTGAAGGTTAAATTCACTCTATTGGCTATAATGCATATGATTTTAGCCAATGATTCTATATTGATCTAGCTAAATCAAGATCTAAAAAATAATATTATATTATATATTTTAATTAAAAAAATTAAAATTTTTTGTAAATAAACTTAATATATTAAATATTAATTTTAGTAAATCATGAATTAATTTAATTTTTTTAATTTTGCATAAAATAGTCAATTTGAGATATTAAAAGTTAATTTTATATCCTTAATATATTAGTTAATTATAAACTTGCCAAAAAATAATTTTTTGCAAGTCGTAGTGATTTTAATATTTAAAATATATTTAATTTTAATATGTTAAATATTAAAGTAGAATAAAATATTAAGGTAGAGAGTGAATAGTAACTCTCTATATTTGACAAGTTTGACTGATTTACTATTCATCAAAGCCAAATAATTTTAGATTTGAAAAGTTCAATGTGGGATTTATTTGATCATTTTACTTTCATTTTAACTTTACAATGAATTTTAACAAGATCATTGCTAGTGCTTTTAGTGATGGTGAGACTTGAAATCGACTAGTCTTTGATTATAGGGTAATAACGATCTTTTTAATATCAAAATTGTGAACAAATACAAAAGGTCATGTAAGCAGATAAGCTTGCCTAATTCTAGGTCAAACAATAGTAGGGTAGATATTGTAAACTTTCGGGGGGCTTTATATATATGGGCATTATGATGATTTCTGAAAGCTCAGCTCTTACCTTACCTTTTCAATTGGGTCAAAGTAAACGATCATGAGAAGTGGCATTCTACTTATTTTAAATCGATCTTAACTCTTTTATTTTTAGTTATTTCTTTCATGGGACATTTACAAACAGTGCAACTAATTATATGAACTGAGACTATAAGCTGAGTACTGGAAGAGTGTTATAATAAAAATAAAAATAAAAAATGTATATCTTCCCATTATCAAAACAGAGGGTATATACTAACTTCGAACCTTGACTATGTTCTGATCTATTGTATTTAATTACTTACGTGCTCATCATGAACTCACTTATTAAGAGGACTCTAATTACACACGCGTGTAAAGATAAAAATTAAAATTTGTACAAAGTCCAACTCTTCTCTATTAGCTTACACTTTTGAAAACTAATTACAACATTAATAGTGGTGCCATATCAGCGTATAACGCGGGTATAAGATCGTCAAACAAATAAATTGTTAGGGCATGCAATCGATCAGCAACCGCGCGGTTAATATTAATGATTTATTAAACTGTGATCCTTACAAAAAGATTAGACTTTTGTGACTAATCATTTTGTGACGAAAAAATTATTTACGACTCATTTTAATTGAAAATAATTATTTTGTTAAAAATAGCTAGTTACAAATAATTAGTAGTTTCCTTATAATGCGTTAGCTGGAGTACTATATATGTAGCTAGTAGTACTAGATACATGCAAGATGAACAGAATATGAACAATAATGATGGAAATCATGCCAAGTGTTTGAATATATAATTCGATAAATTCGACGTGTGAAATCTGTACCTACTTATTTGAAAATTAAAAGGCCGATAAAGTCGTTGCAAATGGGTTAGGTACTACTTAATTAAATGAAATGATATATATGTAGCATCTAAAAATATAATTATGATTTTTTATGTATATATACGAGCTCAATATAACATAGTTTCAAATTTATATAATATACATATATATGATAAGTGAATATATTTTAACGTAGTTTGATATAATATGTTAGGTTTATTTTATATTAATATATACATACACACGTATATATGTAGATGTGTTATGTACATATATATATATATATATAGTAATTTGAAAGAACATGATTTATTATTAAAAAATTAGTAATTTGTTTTTATGTGAATACCATATTAATTTATTCACATTTTTAAAAAAAGATTGTAATGCATTTATACACTCAATCGTGACTATAAATATAATTTCTCATCTTCTAAAAAGCCCCAATAACAGTTGCGTCATGTGACGGGTATTCTCACAAAGGAAAGAACGAGCAAAGCAGTATACACACAAGAAGCTGTAGCCAGCCGCTTTTGTAGCACAATTAAAGACATGGGGTACTCCTATCTTTGAAAGCAACACCACTCTCCTTTTCCTTGGGGTCAACAAACTTAGATAGCCAGCCAGGACCATATATTATTATTCTGAGCTATAACTTCTGAAAATTACCGCTTAAATTCTGCAATTTGCATATAGTAGACTGTGATAGCATCTAAACTCTTGTAAGAAAAGGAAAACTTGCCAAACTCTGACATTTGACCCTTACATACAGATCAAAAACTTTGTGTTTGTTCCCAAAAAACCAAAAAACCTTTTTTTTAATTTTTTTTTTCTTTTGGGATGGCAATAGTGTATTTTCACCAGACCAATGGTCAAGATTGAAAAGTAGGTCATGTTACTTTCGTAATAGCCGTAGCCCCACATGATCAACACCCACATCTTTAGGGCGGGGTTGGAGGGTGGGGGTTGGGGTGGGGTCTGGTTGGTGAGGATCAATCGTGTAATTATATATTTTCAAGTTCTGGTGCATATATATATATATATATATTATATCGACTTTCATCTCTGCAATCTTTTTCTTGCCTGTTTTTGATATACAGACCGGGATTTTTGGAAGCATGAAATCGATCACGAACATCTAAAATGTTCAATATGACTTCTTTCCAAAGTCATTTTCCTGTGAAAGAAAGTGACAACGGCAACAAGCAATTAGTCGTATAGTATTGACATTATTCAAATGATCTTATAGTGCACATGGCGAGCTAGACGAGGGCCGTCGACCGGCCATATATACCCAGTTATAATATTTAATCTCATTTATAATAAACATCATGATCATTGATTAGTGGATGATCAGCTAGCACCACAACAAGCGTGGTGCATGGCAGGGAAGCGGCCTGGGGGATTACTATCATGATGTGATGTGTGTGTACTGCAACTTACATATATATATATATATATATATATATATATATTTGTAATCAAACTGATAATACTACCACGAACTGTCGGGGACATCTTAGTACGGCATGACCATGTACGAGGCCGGTCGTTACACCTCGATCGTCTACTATGTCATGAATTAGAGTTAATGTTTGGATAATTCATGATTAATGATATAAGATAATTTAAAATAAAAATTGAAAATTGAATAAAAATATCTTCAGAATATTATTTTTTTGATATTTTTATTATTTTGAGATTTTTATTATTTTGAGATTTGAAAATGTTAAATTGGATTTTGAAAAAGTTAAATTATTTATTATATTTTATATGAAAATTTATAAAAATTATAATAATAAGATGAAATCTTAAATTAAAATGAATTGAGAATATTTCTTAATCCAAACAACCCTCCTTAAAAAACTAGCTAGCTGCTAGGATACTTAATCGTCCAACAATGTAATAATTACTTTTATTGCTAAAGTATTGTCAAATTGCGCGCTAAGATCACTCTTACGTTGATAATTAATTAATAAACCCAACTGACCCGGTGTCATAATCAAGATCATGTTATACAGTTGTAATTTGACAATATTCGGATTCGGAAGTTTCTTGATCAAATCATAGCTAGGTAGCTTACTAATATTATAAATTTCGTAGCGCTTGTAGATAAACATGATCGAGCAATTTGCCTTTTTGTACTTCTACCGGCCTCTTGGGAATTTTTCACAAGTTTGGTTAATTATGCCCCAATAATTATATATATATATATATATATATATATGAACATTGTATGGGGACCTATTAAATCTACCAACCTACTCACGAGAGTAACAAATAGATTTTTAAATGAGTATTAATGTTATATACAGTCATAGAATATGTAATCGTCATACAATCATTTTAAAAAAATTTGGACACTATTATTAATAAATTAATTATTTTTACGTAAGTCTCATATTTATCCATTTTTTTAAAGGAATGGCATAGCACTTACGCAATACTTCATAATTACAAATATCATTTCTTTGTCCAAAGAATTTTATAAGAGGGAGGGAGGGTGGGTGGGTTTTAATCCATTCGGTAAATATATATACCCATCCGTCGCCTAGCTATAACATGTAAATAATATATGTGACAAATATGCTCTTAGGGTTTTCTAAATTCTCTCTCAAATGCAAGATCTTTCTCGTGTTGCAACCTAATTTTCTCTCTCATTGCCACAACAATTATGTACCATCAATCCATCACATTGTCATTGTGCACCACACTCCATGTCATGTCACTATTAAGATTGTTAGGTTTGTAGAGCTTGATTCATTCTTGAAGCAGCCTCATTTGATGACCTGATCCAACAAGGATTCGCCATTTTTTTTTATGGAGCTGTAATGAGTCTTAAGCTATAAAGAGCAGGCTCGAGTCAAAAGAAAAGTTCTCTCAATACTCAGGATATGTCTGAAAGAAAGTTCGCTTGACATTTGCGCTACATGTTACTTAAGAGAAGTTCATGTCAAGAGTTTGCTCGACGTTCACTCTAACAAACATTAGACAGAGAATCCACTCAACACGTCATTCGAGCGAATAACTTAAAAATTGTGAAATTAGACTTTTCACCGTACAACCTACCTATAAATATATAATTATGATTAGTAGGACCGATTATAATTATATTCTTTAGAAAAATAAAATCATCTGCAACTTTATGAATTTAAGTATATTGCCAAATCATGTGAATTTTTATATCGTGCGATTATTTTGTTGTGCTCAGCTTTGCTTTTCTACTCCAGTCATGTGTGCACATCTTTACTTATCAAAATAACTTGGAAAGATTCATATATAAACCGGAACATATACAGTTTCGGTAACTTTTTCTTACAACTTTTTTTGTTCAAAGGATTGAAACATAACCAGTACTTGTAAATTTGTGGCTAAGAGCCAAAGAATTATATGAAACACAAGTTAGTTAATTCTTGGAAAATTGAACATCAGAGACCTATGATTTTGAGATCGATCGAGCACAAAAAAAAAGGATATTAATTTTAGGACTCGAAATATAAGTATATTCAGCAAGCCACCTTCCAGATCATTAGTAAGCTTTGGATAATTAATTGACTTCGTAATGGTAGGTATATATATTGATGGTCATTTATGAGAACGGCCTGCAGCCCACTTTGGCACATTTTATGACATGAGAAGCTTTTAAGTATTACTACTATGGCAGTGAAATTAAAACTAGGTAGTTGTTGATCATCACATAAAGATCAGTTTCGAAGTGCTATATACTATACATAGATATACATATATGTTTCTGTAAAACATCCTAGGAAGAATAGAAAATTAATTATAGTACTGAAATTATAAACTCTCAGAGGAAGACAGTTGATTATATTGCAACGGCCGATATAACAGAAAGCTATCAAAATTAGAAACGCCGCCTGGTCACCGCCGCATTGTTTAACCGATCATGATCAATATGAATGAATGTCTAAAGTTTGAAAACACTACTCCTATTAACATCAGAGTCTGCAACCTTTAAAGTGACCTTTTAATTAAGTCTGTCAGTGCTCATGATTCTCACGCCATCATTGTTACTGATAGTGATGGAAAACTTAATGTAAGTAAGGTAATGAAACAGAAATTAGGGTTGTAGGTGACAATTTCTTGTCCTTTCAGATGTCAATTTGTTGCAGAAAATACTGGCCGGATTGCCTTTTGCATTAGATTAAAGCGTGGGGACTCATTAGTTTTGTGATAAATGAATAGCGAAAAAAATATTATTTGTGATTAATTTTAGTTGTAAATAATTATTTGATTGAAATTAATTGATTATAAAAAATTATTTTTTTGTAGTAAAAATAACTCGTGAAAAAAGATGAATTATGTATAGTTCTAGAATTTCAGTACGTATATATATGGATTTTGGATGATTATTATAAGAAAATTATTTATCCATCAAAATAATTGTTAAAATAAGTCTATTTTCATCTTAAATATTTTTTTGTGTTATAAATAACTTGATTACAAATGTTTATTTTTCTTGTAGTAATATAATCAAATTAAATAATACCTATTTTCTTAGAATATGCATTTAGTCATGTTTTTTAACTTTTTAAGCAATAAATTGGGTGTTATGGTGGTTGGTTCTCTGTTCCTTAGGAATTTATTTGCTTTATCTTCAAACTCTGGCATCCAACCGCAAAAAATAATAATAATAATATATAATAAAAATAATAATAATAAATGATAAGAAGAAAACAAAAATATGAAAAGGACAAGGAGATATTTAATATTGAAATGAACAATAGGACCCTCCACACCCCTTCTTGCTCTTCATCATCTTCCTTTGTATTTTTTTTTTTTTTTTATATATTAAGCTTTGGTGGAAGGAGACGTTTCCTCGTTTTTCAGCTGTTCGTATCTTCTGACACGCCTTGAACTTGCATTTTCATTATATGTTATTTTATTTTCCATAAAACGCAGACGCATCTCTCTCTCTATATCTCTCTAAAAAGTTCTTTTGTTGCTCATCAAAGGGTGCCTGCCTGCCTGCTGGTTGCATCAATTGATTTGAAAAGGGAAGGACGGTCAAATCAAGAACAAGTTCCTCTTTGTTTTGCTCTCTTCGCAGGTACTTAACTCAAAAAGCCATAAAAGAGATCAGATAGAGAAACATGTACATATATAATCTCCAACCTCTGACACGCTCTTAAAAAAAAGTTCTTTTTTTTCTATGAAAATGGACACAAATGTGTGGATAATGAGTTGAATTATAAAGACTGCATCTTTTTCCCAGCCCTTTAACCCAACTCTCTTTGTACTGCGCCTTTTTTGAGCCTTTTCAGTTGAGGAGTTGCAGAGATTTGAGTCTGACAGTATAGGTAGATAGATCATACGAATATAGACTGCTGGATCGGAGCTTCTGTTTTGATGTCCCTCAGTACTGTTTCGTCTTAATCCATTCTCTCTCTCTCTCTCTCTCTCTCTCTCTCTCTCGCTGTGAAATTCAAATGGTTTCTGGGTCATCGTAGGCCAAATTCTTGTTTACTTTGAGGAGCGGAGACGATCATGAAGCACGTGCACACTCAGATATTCGTCACACCAGGTACCAGTGTTATCTGCCATCATACTCTAGTCGATTCCTTCTTTCTCTCTCCATCAATATCTTTCCTTCCTTTTTTCTCCCTTCTTCCATTTGCATATATATAAAGCTAAGAAAGCTGCGTAATTTTGTCCATTTCCTCCTCCTTCCACTTCAAGCAATCATAAATTGAGCTTCTTGAGAAGAACACATAAAAGTGGTTCTTCTGATATAAACTCTTGGATAGATCAGGATTATGCGAATTTTAGCTACAGAATTATGGGTTTTTGGACACAATTCTTTGATCACAACATACTGATCAATAGATTTATTGTCTTTATGCCTCTTGATTTCCCCAGGACTTGCCTGAAAAGAAGACCATCACAGAATACTCCATAAGTGACACGTAAAGCTCGATCCTGTATACAGTAAAACCATTTCTGAAGGTCGTCTTTCATGGGTTGACTCACTCTCCGACATATTCCAAGGTATATATATATATATAAGTACTTCCTCAATTACATATCTTTGTATGTATTAAGTTGTTATAGATACAACCCAGATTGGTACCTGGATGTGAAGGCTAACTAACATCCTCTTTTCAATGAAGTAACTTCAGAAAAACATAATATATTTTCCCCAAGAAAATCGATGGCGACGTACTTTCATGGCAATTCAGAAATCCAAGCAGCCGACGGGTTACAAACTCTCTTGCTCATGAACCCAGCTGGCTACGTCCAATACTCCGAAGCGCCACCGCCGGCACAATCCACCGCCAACAACTTCGTCTTTCTAAATTCTGTCGCCGCGGCGGCCAACTCCTTAAACCTTCCTCAGGCGCAGCAACCCCACACGCAGCAGTTCGTCGGCATCCCGCTTCAGAATATGGCTTCTGCCACGTCTCAGGATCCTGATTCTCAATCCATGAACGCCCACCACGAGATCTCCGCCTTGCATGGCTATGTCCCTCGTGTTCAGTATAATTTATGGAACTCCCTTGACCCCAACGCAGCGGCGCGTGAGACTCCACGCGCACAGCAGGGGCTGTCTTTAAGCCTGTCTTCACAGCAACCTGGGTACGGATCATTCCGGGCCGATCGTGAAGTTCCATCACAGACTCAAGCTCCGGCTATATCGGGAGAAGATATGCGAATTTCGGGCGGATCATCTTCTTCGGCTTCGGGGGTGACTAATGGGGTTTCGGGCATGCGTAGTGTTCTGCTGAGCACTAAGTACTTGAAGGCTGCTCAAGAACTTCTAGACGAGGTTGTGAATGTCGGTAACGGAATGAAGAGTGAGATATCTAGGAAAGCTAATGGGCGAGCTAAGGTGATGGCCATGGCCGGAGAATCATCGGCAGCCGAGAGCGGTGACGGCTCTGTCGGCGGTGAAGCAAGCGGAAAGCGTGCTGCTGAGCTATCAACGGCCGAGAGGCAGGAAATTCAGATGAAGAAGGCAAAGCTGCTGAACATGCTTGATGAGGTATGCTTTATCTTTGTTAAAGTAATGGCCTTTTCTTGAAATATTGAAAGATTCTAAGCGTTTTGCGTTGTTTTGGCACTCTGAATTATGATCTTTATTTGATTTTTGTTTTCTGGGTGTTTTTGTTCTATGAAGGTGGATCAAAGGTACAGACAATACCACAGCCAGATGCAGATTGTGATATCCACGTTCGAACAAGCGGCCGGAATTGGGTCGGCAAGAACATACACAGCCCTTGCATTACAAACAATCTCAAAGCAGTTCCGGTGTTTGAAGGATTCAATAACGGGCCAAATTCGTGCTGCGAACAAGAGCCTAGGGGAAGAAGATAGCCCAGGCGGAAAGATTGAAGGTTCAAGACTCAAGTACGTTGACCATCAGCTTCGACAACAACGAGCTCTTCAACAGTTGGGAATGATCCAGCACAACGCTTGGAGACCTCAGAGAGGATTGCCTGAAAGATCAGTTTCTGTTCTTCGTGCTTGGCTTTTCGACCACTTTCTCCACCCGTGAGTAGCTCAGAAATGGTCTCATAATATGGCAAAAATGAAGTTTTCTGTTTTTTTAACTGAGATTATTCGATTTGGATTTCAGATATCCGAAGGATTCAGACAAGCACTTGCTTGCCAAGCAGACAGGGCTTACTAGGGGCCAGGTATATTGTTAGAACTGCTACATACACAAACAGGTTACATAAAATAAACCTCCAAACTGATGTGACTTTATAAAATCTGTTAGATTTACTCAATAATAAAAATAATTTTAAAAATATGATCTATCACATCAAATTATATTAGTAATTTGTAAGTTTACCACATCAAATTAGGAGTTTGTATAATTTCTTTGTGACTACAGTATTTTCCTTCATCAAAATTATTGAATTGTTTACAGTTATTTCCCATATTTGAATAGCTTTGTGACAATGCAGGTGTCTAATTGGTTCATCAATGCTCGAGTTCGGCTTTGGAAGCCAATGGTGGAAGAGATGTATATGGAGGAACTCAAGGAGCAAGAACAGAATGGATCAGAGGAAAAAATCAGCAAAAGCAATGAAGACTCGGCATCAAAGTCCAGTGCTCAGCAGGAGAAAAGTCCTGCTACTGAAAATCCCACCAAAAGTTTCAGTTCCAAACGGGAGAATGCTACAAACCAGAACTCTGCTCCTGCATTTTCAGTCTCCAAATCTTCGACATCTCCGGTTGGAGTAAATGTTAGGAACCAATCTGGATTCACTCTCATTGGTCCCTCAGAATGGGAAGGGATTACACAAGGAAGTCCAAAAAAACAGAGGAGTAATGAGATGCTGCACTCTCCAAACAGTGTTCCATCAATAAACATGGATGTCAAGCCAAATGAGGCAAACAATGAGCAAGTTTCTATGAAATTCAGTGATGAGAGGCAGAGCAGAGATGAATACTCATTCATGGGAGGCCAAACAAACTTCATTGGAGGTTTTGGGCAATACCCGATTGGTGAAATTGGAAGGTATGATACTGAACAGTTTGCACCAAGGTTTTCAGGCAATGGTGTTTCTCTCACACTTGGTCTTCCTCATTGTGAAAACCTTTCCTTGTCCGGCACCCACCATTCGTTTCTCCCTAACCAGAACATTCAATTGGGAAGAAGAGTAGTCGGTGAACCAAACGGCTTTGGTGCCATAAACATAAACAACTCCAACCCTCACTCTACAGCTGCATATGAAAGCATCAACATTCAGAACCCCAAGAGGTTTGCTGCGCAATTGTTGCCCGACTTTGTGGCCTGAATAAGCGCCATATATGAAAGTTGGTGTCATGGGTTTTCAGTGTATCTTTCACAAGGAAATGCATGGTAGTGTAAAGAAGAAGAAAATTTACTTTTTAGTATAGGTTTATACATGGAATATAGAACCATTTGAGTTCTTAGATAGCTTAGGATTTGAGAGCATGTGGTTGAGGATTGTATATTATTTTTATAAGTTTTGAAGATGGATAGATGGGTTGGTGTCATAAAAATTAGTTATTTGGGTATACAATAATATTAATGATTGTTAGTACGTGCGGGTGCCGGTGTGATCGATGAATGTGAAGGAAAGGAAAGGAGGAATCTTACTTCCAGGGTTCTGAAATTTGTAAATAGACCAGACTGCTTAATTTTCCTTTCTCGAGTAGAAGCTTGAACAGTACATGAACTCAAGTTACATAATATTATATCTCAGTCATTCCTGATTGTCCTTGAACTTAATCGAGGTGTTCACCGGCAAAACATCCCATTAGAGATATACAATGCCATGAATATTGAAAAGACAATTTTTTGACATTTTTTTTTTCTTTTTTTTTTTTGATTGGTAATAAAAAGATTTTATTAATAGAAAAAAGGTTAAATCCAGGTATACCGAAAGTATACTTGTAAAAACTTAGCAAGTGTTACAAAGAAGAACAAATTATTGACAAATTTATAAGATATATTGTATCTTCTTAAGAATTTTTAAGCAATATATGTAACTAATATGGAGAATTATTCTACTCAAGAATATTTTATATAATTTTTGGTTTGATTATTCGTAATTCCACTCAAGAATACTGGTATCTTCTTTGACTACTAAAAATAATTACTAGTTTTGACCTAAATTTGGTTGCTTTGGCTAGTGCACAATAAACTAAATCTCGATGCATAATTTAAAATCATTTCAGAGAATGCATTAAGTAATCTTCCAGAAACAGTTTTCCTTCTGAAAAGTCTGCAATAGAGTTTGTTTTCACAAGAATAAGTGAAACACCGTCTCCTGAACACATTTTCCTCGTCACCATGTGTCTTTTTCAAAAAATTACACCAATTGGATCTTAGATTCATACTAGTACGAGAAAAACTGAAACTGAAAGTATTCATGAAAGACAATATATATACATATATATATGTATGTATGTATGTATGTATATATGTGTGTGTGTATGTATAATTCTCGACAAGACATTCTTAATTAACAAATCATGGCCAAAATTAGACCAAAAAAGTGGGTTCAGAAAGTATCATAGTTAGAAGAAATGATGCTATATCCACGCCTATTCAGATTCCTTGAATGGTATATGAGCTTTCAAGAGTGCTATGACACAAAAAAAAAAAAAAAGAGTGCTATGAAAAGAAGTTCTGCAAGTGAATTAATTCAACTTAACCCTGTATTTCCACTTTCATTAAACTAGACTATCAAATATACCCTAGTGGCTAGTAGACTTATCCATTAGCTATCCTTAAACAAAGCATGGCAAGGGCGTCATGCTTATTCAGCATAGCATAATGGCATATCCATTATTTGTACTATGTATTGAAGCTTACTGCTAAATATGATTTTCATCTTTTGATCAAAACTGGTCTGAGAAATTTCAGATTTCAGTTACTCGACAATATGAATAGCTCAACGGCAACAATTTTTTTTTTTTTTTTTTTTTTTTACAATTAAACAAGTTCTACATCACAAGATTTATGATAACCTAAAACTGCAATTTATACATTGAACAAGGACCTCAAAAAGCAGGGGTTGGTAATTAGTTTTAGAGTGTATGGGTAATACCAGTGTTGCACGTTACTAATGATAGTCTTCTCTTGGCAACCTTGGACCTGTAACACCACACCTCAAATGCCTCAATCAGGTCTGGATACCGAATATGCTCACTCCCCAACCATTCAGTTAAAATCTCAGCCTGGTCCTCAGATGGCAATGCAAGAATTATTGATACGAATGTAGATTCAAAGGATTGCCACAGCTCACCATCTATTTTAATTGCCAGAGCATCCTCGCTGTTAGTTGTGACACGGTCAATCAAAGGTTTTGTGACCCTCACAAATGGAAGCCACACCTTCACCATATGAAGCCGTTTCGCAGTCGGCATTATAACAGTGCCATACGCAATTGCCTCTAAAACTTTCGCTGCAATTTCGATAACCTTTAACTTTATCTCGGTAATTTCAGCTGTTGAACTGGCTTGCTCAACAACGTTGACTATCTTATCCGATGCATCAACCCAGTTGCTGACAAATTCTCTCATAATTTCCAGCTTATTCAATATCTGCCCAGCCCATGACAAATCAGATAGATGGGATTGAAATGACTGCATTATTCCTGCCTCACAAACCGATTCCACAGATTCACATAATGAACTTTCTAAAAGGTTGTTGAATCTGGAAAATAGTTTCTTTACACATTCTTTCACCTCCAATTTTATCCCATCATCAGCAGTCAATAAGGGAGCATCATCATCTTCAGTTAGCATGTATTCAAGCTGCTCCTGCGCTGAAGTTTTAAGATCACTCATGGCTGGAGGAGGGGATGATGTGGCAAATCGGATGGCAGAGAAAAAAATCCCCATGATAGCTGATGAACTGACTGGCTGCAGACGGGCAAGAATGGGCTCTGCTTGTAATCCCATGCGTGGTATGATTTTTAAAATTTCCTCCTCCTCAGCCTCTTCCCAAGGGACAGCTTCCAAGTACTTTACACAAGCACTAACAATTTGTGGGCAACCAAGCTCAACAGCCACCTGGAGTATGCCAAGGGCATTTCTAACACCATGCCAGATGTCATCCACATCTAAGCCGTCTACACCAACATAGAGAAGGCGTAGAACGTTCACATAGTAGTCAAAGTCAGATTCATGGCAGTAAACCTCAACACAGTTGCGTGAGTCAAGGATCTGACATGTCGGCCAATTCTCAGAAAGGCGGTCAGCAAAATACTTGCTTTTTTCTATGAGTAGGTGGGAATGACAGTACATCCAATCATCTCGGCCATCCTGTGTTCGCAGTCTCACAACTACATCACTTGTTGATCGGTCACCGATCTTGCTAGGAACCCCTGTTTCATTGCCCTGAAAGCAAGGACAGGTATGAGGTACAAGAAAAACAAGGCAACTGAGTAGTCAGCGTTTTAGGTCAATACATACTTTGAATGTATAATATGGCATTAACTTTGTAAGTTTAACTTCCAAGTGGCTGTCTAATAAACGAAAAAAACAGTGTTCATAAAGTTTGCTTCTGGTAGTGGACAAAACCACTCGACAGTACCAAAAAGCAGCACAGTGGTTCAGCTAGCTCGTCAATGTTAACACATAGCAGAGAACAGAAAAAAAAAAAGAAAAAAAAAGAAAAAAAAAAAAGAGGAATGTTTGGCAATCTCATGTCAGTTTGATAAAAATAACAAAGAGATATGATGATAAGACCGCAAAAATTAAACATGAGAAATCACGTGCAAAACTTACAGGAGAATCCATTGGAGCGATGGGCACTAAAGAGTGCGTCTTTCATGCATTAACATTATGAAACCTGAGAACAACCTACGTTAAAAATCAACTTGAGTGTGTTATTACAAACACATGATCAGCAACAAGTAATAGCACGAGAACGAACAAGATATGCCAAATCTTGTAGTAATTGTTACTAATATGTACTAGAGGCTATTTGCTGTAAATGGTGTCCTAGATAATCAAAACTATATCTCACTCCAAAAGAATGTCACATACTGATCTCCAACATGGTCTTAAAGTTCTCTTTGATTATAAACCCCTACTGATACCTATAGGAGGTTTTATCGTGTGAAAAATATTATGCTTTCAATGGATAGCAACATTGCAACGTGTAACTGACTTTTTATAAGAAAATGAGCAATAATTATTCCCAGCCAGAGAGTGAGAGACTAGAAATGTACTGATGGAGCTGAAATCCCAATAAATCATCTTAAACAAAGGTTAAGATTTTTAGTGGAGAGACCTGAGAAGTACATATTCTCATAGCAAAACGCGCTGCTAAGTAGCTAACAACAGATGTGGAAAATCTAAAGGTACGATGTTCTATGGATAACAATGAGATTTTACCAAGCAAAAGTTAAATGTTATCTAAAACTTTACTAAGCAAAAGCTAAAACCTGGCAACAGATGGAACTTTGCAAGGAAATCAGCAAGTTAAGGTACCTAAGTTAAGATTACAGTTCCGTATTTGAGATGCCGATGGAACACATTAATTTTTTTTTTTGATAAGTAAACAATTGTATTGATAGAATAGGCCAAGCCCAAGTACACAAGATGGATACAAGAAAGTCAAAACCTAACTAGGTCGTAGAATGATTGTTTGCTACAAGGAAATCGTGAAGATGGAGACCATTGAAATCTACAGCTATGGCTCATAAAAATAAAGTACTAAAAAAGAAAGAAACTAGCTCCTCCAGTGTCCGTTCCTTATCTTCAAAAGTTCGGTCGTTTCACTCACGCCAAATGCACCACAAGATGCAAAAAAGTACCATCTTCCAAACTTGTATGATGGGAGTAGATCCGCCAAGTGATGGCCAACAAGCCAATAAGTCTAATACTGAGGTTGGCATGACCCAGTACAAACCTACTCAGTTGAAAACTTCAATCCACAGTTGTCTAGCTATCTCACAGTGTACTAAGAGGTGGTCCACAAATTCTCCAGATTTCTTACACATGCAACACCAATCTATGATTATAAAACGACGCTTTCTCAAATTATCAATAGTCAAAATCTTACCCAGGGCAGCTGTCCAAGAGAAGAAAAGGGCTTTAAGGGGTGCCTTATTCCTCCAAATTTTCCTCCAAGGAAAGTGAGTGTTTGTTAAGGGCATTAATGCTTTGTAATAGGACCGAACTAAAAAAATGCCCTTACTTGTCAAGTTCCACCAAAGCTTGTCATCTCCCCTCCCAATCAACTTCGTAAAGTAGATATGAGTAAAAAAGGCCTCAAAGCTGTCAACTTCCCAATCTTGAGCCGCTCTACTAAATGTTACATTCCACTGAATCTGATCACCCGAGCGAATCATAATGTTAGCCATAGAAGCTTCTTTATCAGAGGCCAGACGATAAACAGAAGGATAAGCATCCTTGAGAGCTACCTCACTACACCACTTGTCTCTCCAAAATTTTATTCTCAAACCCTCACCTAGAAAAATCGTATGGCAATGGAAGGTCCCCCAACCTTGTCTGATGTGTTTCCATAACCCCACTCCTTGCGTCCCAACCACCTCTCTAGAGCACCACTGCCCCCACAAGCCTCCATGTTTACATTCAACTACCAATTTCCAAAGAGCGTTTGGTTCCAAATTATACCTCCATAACAATTTACCATGGAGGGCCTGGTTGAAAAGTCTTATGTTTTTTATGCCCAAACCGCCAGATATTAACAACTTGCATACCTTATCCCACCTAATGAGATGGAGCTTGTTTTCTTCCCCCATCCCACTCCATAAGAAGTCCCGATAGAGTTTTTCAATCCTCTTTGCCACAGAAGCAGGAATGGGAAACAAGGACAAAAAATATATAGGTAAGTTGGATAGGGTACTCTTGATGAGAGTAACCCGACCCCCTTTAGAAAGGTATAGTCTCTTCCAACCTGCCAGTCTTCTTTCAATCTTCTCTATCACTGGATCCCATATCGCTATAGCTCGTGAAGAAGTCCCCAAAGGTAACCCCAAGTACTTCATTGGAAGCGAGTCAACTTTACATCTCAAAATATTTGCCAAAAGATGAGGGTTTGTGACATTCCCAATTGGCACTAGTTCTGATTTCTCAAAGTTGACTCTCAATCCCGACGCAGCCTCAAAGCACAAGAGAAGTGCCTTCAGCACCCTGAGTTGGTTATGATCAGACTCGCAAAATATTAAAGTGTCATATGCAAAAAGTAAGTGTGAAATAGAAATAAAGTTTCTAGAGGGATCACCCACAGAAAAACCCCTCATGAAACCATTATGGACCACAGCCTCCAACATCCTGCTTAGTGCCTCCATGATGATAACAAAAAGAAGAGGAGATAGAGGATCTCCTTGCCTTAGACCCCGGGAACTATTGAAAAAACCAGCCTCGCTACCATTTATCAAAATTGAGAATTTTGCTGTAGAGATGCACTATCTAATCCATTTACACCATCTTTTCCCAAAACCACATATCTCCAACAAAAAGAGTAGGAAATCCCAGTTGACATGGTCATATGCTTTCTCCATGTCTAGCTTGCAGATGATCCCTGCTACACCCGCCTTAAGTCTGCTATCTAGGCATTCATTAGCTATAAGAACTGAATCTAAGATCTGACGGAACACATTATTATAAATCTTAATATATTTCTTCACGTCATGAATGAAAACACTATCTACTACCTGAGCCATAAAATTACTAATGAATAATCTCTAAAATAATCTCAAGGAAATTCTTGTTCTTAAGTCCCAACTGTTGTTCTTTCAGGAGATGCCTATTCTTGCTATGCAATCAGAAGCTTGATTTCTTTATTTGTTGAGAAAAGAAATAATAACATTTAAGTTTACTTCTCGACTAATGTTCTTACAATTTAAAACTAGTCTTCCTCCAAGGAGTATTATGTTTTAAATAGTTTCAATTACAAAAGACATTATCATCTCCTTCAATACGTAATTTATGACTACCCAAGAAAAGTCTAGGCCACATATAGGCTTACACTCTCAAAGGACTAGTCAAAATTATAATTAGAGCTTCCTTGCAATCATTATAAGTACCAATAACATCTCCCTCCCAGTCCCAAGCAGTGTGGGATTACGTTCACCACTCTCCGACAAATAGGGAGTGTTATAATCTTACCTAGGACTGTTCAACCGGATCCAAATCCGGATCTTAAAAACCGGGCGGTTATCCGCCCGGATTAAATCCGGTTACAATCCGGATAAATAACCGGATCATATCCGGATACCCGGTTTTAAAACCGGATAACCGGATTTTTCTTTTTCTTTCTTAAAATCCGGGTATCCGGATTAACTTTTTTTTTTTTAAATAAGAGTTAAAACTAAAAAAAAAAATTTGGGAAAAATTATAATACCATTTTTTTCCTGACTATCCGTTCTTTTCTTTTTGATATAGTTTAGAAAATGCCTCAAAAATTCAATATTTAATATTGCTATAAAAACCTCAAAGTCCTTGTTAAGACCATTGAGAAGCCACCAAGACTTTTTCTGATCCGAAACAGGCTTGCCAATAGCAGTAAGCTCATCACAAATGTTCTTGAATTTCTTAAGGTAATCATTCAAGGAATCAGATCCTTTGGTGATAAAGGTAAGTCTTTGTTTAAGAGCAAGAACTCGATCTGAAGATACCCTTGCAAAAACATGCGCAAGAGCATTCCAGACTTCAAAGACAGTGTTTAAACCCACAACAATGTCTAAAATCTCTTCCAAAAGAGTTGCTGTTAGCCACCCTTTTACTAATCTATCAGATTTTCTTCATTTCCGATAGAGTGGATTTGGTTGTGAGACTGCTGATTCATCAAGAATTGTTTCTGGTGGTGAGGGTATGTCACCCATGATGAATCCTTGTAGATCATAGCTCTCACAGATGTTCAACATTTGGGTTTTCCAAAGAAGGAAATTGGTGGAGTTCAGTTTTAGAAAGATATAGTTTGAAACATTTTCTGCATAGGGTATGGATAAGGGTTTGAGTGATCAGAGGACAGGAATGAAGATGAAGATATTTTCTGGAGAAAGAAAAGAAAAAACACCACTCTCTTATCAACACACTGTAGCTCTTGATACCATGAAAAAATATTAAGATGAAACTAACTCACATGTTGAGATAGAGAGGATGTATTTCATTCATATATATACTGCTTTACAAGCTATGCTACCAGAATACAAGCTGCTATCTATGATAACATCTAAGTAAGTACAATCTGATTATAATCTGTTTATACAAGGAAGCTACGCATAATTAAAAGGATAAAAAACATCTATCATAGAGGATAAAATATTATTGACAGCTAATCTCATCTAATGGTGGATTTTGAATTTAATATATTCTTTGGAGAGAAAAAGTAAGCACTATATTAAGTTTTTAAAAAAATTTCTACCATCAATGATCAACATAGTTATACCCCTGCTTATCATTGTAGCTGACCGCACAATAATTTATTTTTTTATTATTTTAAAATATTTTTAAAAAAATATGTAAATAATATCAATACAATAATAATAACTTTCTTAATAAAAAAATTAAAAAAAAAACTAAAATATATGAGGTGTCAAAATAGATGAGCAAACTAACATTTTCTTAATGATAAACCCTAGAATACAACAAGGATTAAGAAAGAAAGACTGAAATGCATTAACATAGAACTACGCTGGAATTGTTGAGGCTATTCCTTCCTCCTGATACAACTTATTGGCTATGGATTCAGAATCAAAGATCCCTCCTCCAGGTGCCTCTCTCACCTGTATACCAGACTCCCTAACAAACTTTCCCTGGAAAAGATAAAATCACCCTGCTTATGAATGTAAATGACAGTATTGGATAAAATGGATAAAATGCACCGTTTTGGTATGTATATGCCAAGATACTGCACATTACATGCTTATTACAAGATAAAACCCACATAATCAGAACGCACCGATCGAGTTTTTATTTAAACGCTGCGTTCCCAATAGCTGTAGACGACGTCGTTTAGAGATCCCATTTACTTCATTTAGCCCACTTCGCTGAACACCCTGCTTCAGTTCCTCCTTTCTCAATTCGTGTCTTCCCATCTCCATTTAGGGTTCACTTTTATTATATATATATATTGAATTTGCTATAGTGAAAAAACTCAACTCAATTCAATATTTAAAAGAAATCTTACTATCCAAACATAGCCTAAATCTATTTATACTATAATAGTAAAAGTTAAAAAAATATAATAAGTTCTCATTATTAAATATAATAAAAAATAATAGTTTGTGAGTTATATTTCGTATTATGAAGTTGAAAAATTATTGTTAACAAATAAAATATTGAAAATCTAACTGAACATTATAAACAAAACATGAATTGAACATCACGGCAACACAATTCAGTATTTGAACATTACATGAGAAGAACACATAAAGTCACAAATTACTAAACATCACAGCAATACAGTCGTGGAAGAACATTCATAAAAGCATCACAGGGACAACACAACTCAATATTTGAACATCCCAACAAAATAACATATAAATCACATATTAATAAACAATGAGCAACTCAAGCACGGGAGGATATTCACATAGGCATCATATGGGCAGAACAAGGACATCACCGAATGTCAACAAAATTAAAAAAAAAAAAACTCATCAAAGAGTCCAAGTAACAGAGGGATAACAATACACATGCTCTAAAAATCACATCACATTATGTCAAAAAATTCAAAACCCTAGCATTTGAGTTTGAGATCATGGTCAGACCAAAATAGGGTGATCTATTTGGCCATATGGGTAAAGAATAGATTATCCAAACCGATATGTAGAAATATAATTATGCGAATTCAGAAGCAATCCTTTACAGAATAAGAGAGAGAGAGAGAGAGAGAGAGAGAGAGAGTAACATACCTTCGATTTCGAAGACTCGCAATCGGCGACTTAGGGTTTTGAGAGAGGAGATCGAGAGTTGAGATCGACAGAGATCGAGAGAGTTGAGAGGCTGGTTTCGAGAGAGTTGAGAGGCACTTGGGGTTTTGAGAGAGGACATCGAGAGTTGAGATCGACAGAGGAGATCGAGAGTAATGAGATCGAGATCGAGATCGACAGAGGAGATTGAGAGAGTTGAGACTTGAGAGGCTGGTTTCGAGCAAAGGAGACTGGGTTTGGGAGAAACGAAAGGGTTCGGAGGTTTTGTTGGATCCGGTTACGGATAACCGGATTTTAATCCGGATCCGTAAGTGGATCCCGGATTTAACCCGGGTGGATATCCGCCCTATTAACCGATTTTCCGGTTTAATAACCGGATCCGGAAAAATTCCGGATCCGTATGAACAGTTCTAATCTTACCCACTCATATGTTTGAAGTCCTGGTCAAATCTTACACTGTCAGTCGGTCTGGCATTGATATCATTTGTGAAAACATAAGCAAAACCCAAATCACATCAAGGCTTACATTATAAAAGAACTAAGGTTCCACATTTTGGTCCTAATCAGTTTGTGTGGAACAAAATGATATATATATATATATGTGTGACAAAAACACTCAAATCCACTCTTTCTACAATGGAAAACAAGAACATCAAAGTAAATTTCGAAACTAAAAGCAACAGAAACGCTAAAAAAACTCTGTTGTTTCAAAACTGAAGACAATGAAATTAAGAAAAAGGAAAAGATAACCAATAAAAATCCAGTTTGGAAGAATGAACCGGTACCGTAAATTTCTTTTTTACTTTTTCTATTACGGGAAGAGAAGGCTGTTTCTATTTTGCACCAGCAATAGAGAAAGTTCTCTCTCCCCTTTCAGGAATCCAGGATGAGGTTCTCTTTTCGCGAACAAAGGATATCAAAATGATCAGAATTAATGTTTATATAATTATTACCGCTCTTCTTTTCAGCCTAGCCCAGCTTTTGGGCGTGACAGAATGTTGAACTTATAAAGCCCTAATGATAATATCAACCTTAGGCCCAATTTGCATGGCCTCAAATTCATGAAGCAGATCTTAGCCGCAGGAGTTGGGTCCCTTTCTCCCTAATACTATTCCGTTTGTTTTTCTTATTCTTTTATTCTGCTAAATGTATAGGGGCAATGCTACGTATTAGTAAAATTGAACTCTTTTGCCGAGAAAAAAAAAATTGAACTCTTTTACAATTTAAATAATAGAAAAACAGAAAAACTTCTATTTTAGTATAAATATGATTAAAATATTTTTATTTACAAATAAAAATTTTCAAAATTTGAAAAACTCATTTTATTTATGAATGAAACGAAAGCGTTTCAATTAGGTTTGTAATGCAATCCATAGATATGAATTGTAAAAAGAATTATTAAATGTATAGAGATTAAGAGACCGTACATAATCACAGGAAAAATGTTACAAGAAAATGATATTTATAATTAAAAATTATGGAGAGTATCCACACTCAGAATACTCCCTAGAATTGCTCATTTATAATTATAAATTGTACAATGCTAATAAAAGTAAGATTTGCACACAAAAATTTAATTTTGTAATAATAATTCGGACCTTTGAAAAAGAGTGAGCAATGTTTGCACAGCCCATGAGCATATATAATATTACTCGGGTAGATTCTTTCTATTTGCAATTGATGAGTGTGGAGAACATGTCGTCCACGTCGAAGAACTTTTCAATTTAGGTCAATACTCATGTGTTCCAACTATTTGTTGTACTTATTGGAACTCGTCAAAGGAATGGAGGAAATGGTAGAAAACTCGACAATATATATTAAATAGAGATTAGATTGATGTTGAATTTTATTTATGGAATGATATTCTAACACTCAACTATCAATGAGATTTGGGTATTAAGAAGTGTTAGGAATAGTTGTGAATAATAATAAAAAATAAGTAAAAAGTAATAATAAAATATTAAATAGTAATAAAAATAATAATAAATAGTAATAAAAGTAAGTAAATAATAATAATAAAATAATAAATAATAATAATATATTTGAAAAATACTTGAGAAACTTCTACTTGCCAAAGGTAGGTTAACTAGCTCGCCTGATCACTTCCTAGTGCGCGCTTGATCTAGGGGACATGCAGCTTAATCTTGGTTAATATATTTTTAAAAAATTTATGTGAAGTTATTTTTGCTTTTTTTTTTTTACAATCCATTAATATAATTGGTTATACCATTTCTTTCTTAATATAAAAAATTGGCTAATGATCAGTAGAGTGTGTAAGGAATACGAGCTCTCGTGATTTTATATAAAAGACTTAATTTTTTTTTTTTTTTTGGTGTGTTCCGGTAGGTTGCGAATTCCTTTTCTTTTCTTTTTCACTCTTCGCTTTCCTTAAACCATAAATACGAGCTCTCATGATTTGCAAATTAACACCAATAATCTCCACATTTAAACATATAGCTCCAACAAGTAATTAATGAAACTTCAAATATTTGTCAATTTAGTGCTTAATTAATTTTATTAATATTTTTTGTCAAAAAACAAATTATATTACTTTTTTATATTGCTTTTACAAACATTAATAAATATATATTCAAAGAGCGAGCTAGCTTATGTCCTTTTCTAGTTAGTAAAAAAGGGAAAAAAAAATATATCGATCTTTCTGGATTGATGATGGTTCATTAAGTCGCACGCCCCAAAAACGTGCCTCATTATCCTTTGACAATATTGGTATACAAAAATGATGGGGAGAAACCACATCCAAGAGCACTCACTCACATGAACAGTGATGTGTACTGTTCATGTCACTGTTCATGTGAGTGAGTGCTCTTGGATGTGACTTCTCCCTAGCATGTCTCTATTGGTATATATATTATAAAGATCACCGATGATCTTCTAGCTAGTTTTCAATTTAGCTTTGCTATTATATACATATAACAAGTGGGTTTGTTTAATATTGGTATGAGATACATCAACGTCGTGTTGAATGTGTCAATAAAAAGACATAAATAGATTTGTTCTTTCTCAAAACTCTTACACTGAATGTGGCTTTGTTAATTGAGTAATTCTATTATTACGTATAATTGTGAGTGCATAATTGTAATGTAATCATTTTGAAAATTAATAAGATTTACTATTAAATTATGAGTACTTGGACATCGTCAAAATGTTAGATTTTCCTATTATTATATATTTCATGAGCTATAAATTTAAAATCTTATAAATTTTCAAAATCTTTAAGTTGATCTCTTACGTGTCAAACAATTAAATCACCACGCCAACCTTCTTGAATTTATTTGAACGGAATCTTACACTCTTATGCTTTTGGTTTTTGAACAGGAAATCTTGATCAGTCCAGTCCATGCACAATGCAAAGCCTATTGTCCGTAGGGTTGACCTGAGCCCAAACTTTGATAAAAATCAGGAAAAGGAATTTGGAAGATCATGGTCACCCATTTTACTGAGAATGTGAGCTTAGAAAATCTCAACCATCAACAACGCTCTGGTTAGAATCATAACGTCGAGTATGTACCTTCCTTCGTCATCTTAACCTTGACATTAATGACGATAAGACAAGATTTCGCCTGCCAGAAGGTCACATTCAATGCGATATCGGTCTAGGTGTGCCGCATTAATTGTTGGGACTAGATGGAATGTGTTGCATTAAATGCAGGGTCGAAATCCAGTCCCACCAGTCGTCGGATAGGGGGATTAATACGGTGCAGATGAGACGAAGGGAATCAGGCCATCATTTGTCGAGTGATGATGGGGCAATGTCATTGAACGTCATCAGCAACACCCACTTACTAGCTAAACATGAGAGCAACTATAAATAAATCTGTCCAAGATTAGGTTAGATTCTACATTCTCTCGCTTTTGCTACCTCATTTTAAGCTACCCATATAGGAACTAACTTCATCATCAGAGAGGTCCTGGATCCCAACCCCACTTATTTCATATTTTGCAGGATGAAGTCTATTGAGTCACCATGGAAGGCTGGGCTACGAAATACGTCCCAAACAGTAGTAGCGTTTGTGAGATTTTAATTCCATAGAAGCGTACTTTTCAAATACCAGCTACGACGCGATCCCAAACGACTCGCAGTGAAGAATACCAAGACTCTGCCATGAAAGGAAGGCTTACAGAGATGGAAAAAATAATAAGGAGGCTAACCGAGAAGAATGCGGAATTACAACAGCGTAGCGAAGGACCCTCGGCCCGCAACAAGGCCAGCATCAGTGAGAATGTGAACTCCCGACACCACTACGAAAATAACGCATTTGGGGAAGAACGACACCAAATGTACGCCAAGCTCAATGATCTTGGAGATAAGTACGCTGAGATGGACAAACTAATTGACGTACCCCCGAGGTCAAGCTCAACGTAGGGTAGTGCAGGAACACCCTACAGTTCCAACGTTATGGCGGTGCCCCTCTCGCCGAAATTCAAGGTCCCCCAAGTGGAGTTGTACGAGGAATCCCGAGATCTGGTAGAGCATTTCGAAGTTTTCAAAGCACAATCCAGGAGGTCATGCAACTAGCTAGTAGAAGTCGCCAACCTTTTGGTAGAATCTGGGCAAGAGCCAAGCTCAGGAAATGGAAATGAAAGACTTCCTGAACAGGTCTAATAAAGGAAAAACGAAAACCCTTTTGTCACATGATGGGAGAAACACGAGTTTGGGTGTTCTCCTCATTGCGTCGCAGGCCCTTACACCATCCCCAAGCGCCTCTAGATCAAGACGCTAGAGAATTTTGTACTTCTTCCTCATAGGAATGGAGAGTGGACGTCCAACCATGGCCAGCAAAGAAAGAAGGGGGGGTATTGAAAGCCATGGAAATGAACACAGGGGCTGGGAAACAAGGATGAGAAAGGTTGAAGGGGCAAATGAAGAACAGGAGATGGTTCATAAGGTTGAAGAAGACGGAACGAGGAATGTAACCTAATGGTATTTATAGCTAAGGAAGTTTGAAATCTCGCGAGAAATGAAGCAAAGTGTCAGTTAGCCATCCGAAGTGACCCTTGGAGGCATAGGACGTGTTCGGTACGAGCTAATCAGAAACAAGGAACGTACGCAGTAATGTCGGGTGGTGTAATGATTACACGCCTGTGTTAAGCATGCACCAATCACCTCAGGGCGACGTGGCAAGCAAACGGGCTGACAGCCTAGAAGCCGAAGCGTCGAGACGTGACAACATAGAGGCATTCAATACCCATAACTCGGAATATGAACCGCACTTCGACAGCGTGGGCGGTTCAGAAGATGATGAGATAGGGAGGCATTAAATGCCACGTAGGCATGGAAGATGAACCACTCTCGAAAGATAAATCGGGTGAAATAAATAATCTGAAGAAGATCACATAAGGCGAGTAAGCAAGTCGGCTTGACACAAACTACATCAACTCGAGAAACCCCGAGAGGCAGGTCCGCTTGGTGACGAGCTTAAAGAAGCAACAAAATCAGACAACTACAAGGAAAAATAAAATTCCCACCCAAGTCCTTTCGATGAGGATTCGCGGGATACTGAACGGAAAATCTCAATTAGCCCAGCCCATGCACGATGCAAAGCCCATAGTCCTTAGGGTCGACCCAAGCCCAAACCCAGATAAAAATCAGGGAAAGGAACCCGGAGGATCCTGGTCACCCCTTTAACTAGGAAGGTGAGCTCGGACAATCTCGAGCGTTAACAAGGTTCGGGATAGTATCATAACGCCGAGTCTATACCTTCCTTCGTTATCTCAACCTTGGCATTAATGACGATAACATAAGATTTCGCCTGTCAGAGGGACACATTCATTGTTGGGACTAGACAAAGTGTGTTGCATTAAATGCAGGGTTGAAATCCAGTCCCACCAGTCATCGGATAGGGGGATTAATACGGCGGAGATGGGACAGAGGGGGTCAGGCCATCATTTGTCGAGTGACGATTGGGCAATGTCACTGAACGTCATCAGCAACAGCCACCCACTATAAATAACACCCAATCTGTCCAAGTTCAAGTTAGATTCTCTATTTTCTCGCTTTCGCTACCTCATTTTAAGCTACCCATACAGGAACTAACTTCATCGTTGGAGAGGTCCAAAACCCCAACCTTACTTTTTTTCCTATTTTGTGGGATGAAATCTATTGGGTTACTATGGAGAGCTGAGCTGCGAAATACGTCCTGAATAGTTATAGGTCAAAATGCTTCTATTATTCAATGAAATAATGACAGATTGCTATATAACGAAGAGATCTAAAATTCTCTTCAAAGTGTCCAAAGTGAACAAGAGATGATCAAGAGAATACATTGCCATAAAATTCTTAAGAGAAAAGATTTATACAATTATAAATTGGGTAATTGTTACGTAACTATTTTATAAACAGTAAATAAAATATGAGATGTATATAAAAAAAATTAATTTTTTAATAATAAATTTCACTTTTTCTCAAAACAGTTATGCAATAATTACGTACCTACGTATAATTTACTCAATGAATAACGGGATCAGTCACAATACAGATAAACTTAATCCATCCAGATCAAACAGATCACCGGAAGAAGGTTGACTTAAGAACATTGAAATTCAAAGGCTATGATTCCAATTTTCCAAGCACCAGCCGAAATTTTGGGCCGTGGAAAAAGCACCAGAGAAATCAAACCAGCACGGTATTTGGAGTATAAGAGAAGGTAGAACGGCGACTATATTGATATGTATTCTTAAATGAAAATAATATAAAATATGCCTAAAATAAGAGATAAATGGTAACACCAATGTATAAATAATAAAGATGATAAAATTTAAAATAAATAATATTTGTACTCGAAATAATTAATGATATATTGGTAATAAGCCCGCATGAGTACTGCTAGGGACAAATTTAAATTTAAATATTATAAGGATTAGTTGACAAATAATTAAGCCAAAAGTACCCCACATGAAGTAAATGCACGCATTGACTCGACTGGTAAGAGAGAGATAGTTGATTCAAGAATTAGTTGAAAGCAATAGGCCCTAGAGGCGAATCATTGTCTCCGGCCGTAGAACATAAAGTTGCACTTTTGACTAACAAGCAAAGCGTGTATCATCTTTTAACTCTTTTGAAACTAGCCTACCTATCTCCGTTAAAGTTCAACTAATCATGATCCATCACCCCGATCCAAGCATGCACAATCAGAATCAGAATTTTATATTTGGAAGGTGGATCGATAAAATGTATAGTATATATAAATTTTAAAAGAACTTGATAGAAATATCACATTTTTTTATTATCAAACTCTCTAAATGTATTACTCTTCGAATTATATACATTCTTTAAAAAAAAATCAATTTTTTTACTTGTTCATATTATTTTTTGATTTAAAAAAAAATTAAAGATCAAGAATAAATATAAAAAATTTCTAATAACTACTGATATACCGATATTAGATTTTTAACAAATTATATTTCATAATCATACAATTAAGTTAGAGTGAAACTATATAAATAACTATAATTAATTAATTTTGACAATCATATAAATTTATAATTATATTTTTTTTAGAATTAGACTATTAAAATAATTATGAGATTAGGTGAGTTGAAATTTGAATTTTAATAAAGTTAAAAGTTAGAATAAAATTATATGTGTATTAACATTTGAGAGAATAATTTTAATAAAAATTTGGGAGGGCAATTTTTAATTTTTTTATAATTTGGGAAATAATTTAATATTATATATATGTAAATATATAAACTTATATATCATTTTTTTTTTTTTGAAGAATCTTGGGGGCTGTAACCCCCCCCCCCCCCAAGCTCCCAAGTAGGTCCGCCCCTGTGCACGATCTTATTCTATATATATATATATATATATATATATATATAATAAGACATGATATCTATATATGTGTATATATGTATGTATGTATACATATACTAATTAATGGATTTATACTAATTACCTAAACTAATCAATTAATTAATAAGTTATAATAAGACATGATATATATCTCTAGTTTTTATGATGGTCAAGAAATTTATTCAAATATTAAGAGGGTTAATGGTTCTTAATTATGTCTATAACTATCGAAACATATTTGAAAATAAAATTGTTATGGTAATTATTATCGTATGATCAGATTAACCCTTTGTCAAATAATTTTTTTTAATATATATTTTATTAGACCTCAATATTAATTATAGAACATAAGTTACATGTTTATGCGCCATAAAGATGTTTCCTACCGCATGTTTGGTGAGAACGTGTCAAAGAAAGGAAATGGAAATCAAGCCTAGCAAATTAATCTTGTGATCATGAAGTCGAATATTGCAGTAGTACTACTGCGCCCATGGCGCCATAGAGATTTCCAGTCTAATTTTCACAAAGCAATTAAATAAAGCCTCCATAAATTCCTAACGAGCAGTTTCATTAATTTAGGGGGACCACCATTTTTTTCATTTTTACCCCGATCGATCGGGAAGTTAATGGTTTGTTATATGCATGCATTTGGCTGCGAGTCATCCTCTCTCTCTCTCTCTCTCTCTCTCTCTCTCTCTCTCTATATATATATATATATATTATACATTAAGAAAGTAGCATTGATAGCTAGCATTTTTAATTGTATGCTCCACAACCTCACGCTCTCGAGATAATTCTAAAGAACCCCCCCAATCGACACGAAATTAGAGGGAGGGTGGGAGTTCTTGGCTCCACCCTCTCTCCCTCCCGTCCCTCTTATCCGATTTGGTGTCATTTCCTTTTATTTTCATTTTTAGGTTTTGCTCGGGTGTGGTTGGAGACGTGATTTTTCGATGACCTGATGTCTACACGCATACTATAGATGGGATCCTTAGGTGCTGATCTACCAACCCCCCGAAGGGCTTGCCGTCGAACTCGGCGCGTGGCTCCATAAACGCGGTCGCATGGATTTGTAGACTTTCACACACTATGCCAAATGTGACCTACCGACATTCTGCTCAGCCTTTCTTGGTGTCGCCCCCACCCCCCCTTTAGAGGTAAGGGTTTCGTCGGTCCGACCACCCTATCATGAAGCATGTTTACCATGCGCCACTACACCCGTGCATTACCAAGGTGTTTTTCAGCACTGTTTGTTTTCAGCCTTGGTTTGTTTTGTTCTTTAGTTTGCTATTAGCGTTGGCTAAGTTTTGTTAGTATTGTTTGTTGTTAGCCTTGGCTAGTCTTTGTTGGTGTTGTTTTGGTTTGGTGTTGTTTGTGTTTTGCTTTGATTTGGTTAGGTTGTAATAAGATGGAATAGGCTTATTCTTGAGTTATACTTTTCTCCTCTCCTTCAGAGGTTGGGGGCTTTCTACCCTCTCTTCTTTTGGAGGATGGAAGTGGTGACACGTTCTTCCTATTCAGAGGGTGAAGATATTTATCTCTGTTTTTTAAAGTGTCATTCTCTCTGATAAACCAACAGTTTTTCTATTAGTTTTGTCACTTAAGAGCGTTTAAAAATTAGACAATACCTGCCACTTAATGTGCGATGATATTATAAATCTGAGTTTAATTTGACTTGTAATATGTATTCTATCCTCTAACTACCGGTCACAAATGTAACTTTATTTTTTAATGGAATGCAATATAATTTTTCTATATAAAAAAAAGAAGAAGAATGTAGCATTGATCTCGTCATGTGTTATTGGGCTTGATCTTGAAAATTTCTGATCTGGTAATTAATGATTCACATACACCAATAATAAAGTATACAAATTATAGCGCGGTGAAAAATTATTCGTTAATTTGTGTGATTGGCTCCCTTAATTTGCTGCGGTTCGTCACACTTTTAATTAGGTTCAGTTTCGGTGGGGCTTGCATGATTGACGTTTCTTTCCAGCTTGCATATATAATTAGGTTCGTCACACTTTATTTTTTGTTTTTTAGAATATATATATATGTAATTGTGAATTAGGATATCGTTGTATAACTATTTTAAAAAAAATAAATAAAACAGATGAGATTCATAAAAAATAATAATAATAATAATTTTTTAATAATAAAAATTTTAATATTTTTCAAAACAGTTACAAGAAGGTTATGCATGCTGTTATGCACTCACGTCAATTATTTGTAGAACTACTCTATTTGTTTTGGTTTCAACAAGCTGCACGTACTTGAATTGTAACGTAAACAACATTTTTTAAACGAGATGTATTAAGATACAAAGTCATTTATTTTAACTTTACATGCAATATGATTTATAATCATATTAAATAACGTTAATTTTACAAGTTAATTTTTATATAATTATTTGGTGGCTAGAAATGTATTTTCTCTTTTTAAAACATTAATGGTTTTTTAGGTTCACCCACCCGATAATAATTAAACGGGCAAGTTAATTAATCTGGTAATTTGATTTTATATATCCAACCAAATTAATTAGTGGCTAGCTAGTGATTTTCTATGCTAATGACAAGATCATCGACTCAAATAATTGTATTAATTAATCATCTCCAATTCTATTAACATTCCTTAATTAATTAACATAAGGAAGGGGAGAAAAAACCAATTTTAGCTCCCACAATACTTTTTTTTCCAAATTTTAAACTAATATAATTTGTTTGGATATATAGCTAGTGGCAAGAAAGCATTTTTTGACTAGCTAAGCACATGGTCATAAGTGATATATATATATATATATATATATGTATATATCCATAAATATAATTAGCAAGCATCCATCCCTCATCTTTTATCCAACAAATAATTTAGGTAGGTAAAACCTTTAAATTCATTTTTTAAATACTGTAGAGGTAAGTAATTAATTCGTGCCATTAAAAAATAAAATTTCATTAATCATGGCTTTTTATTAAGGATATACTACTTCACGATCTCTTTTTCGGCCGGTTAAACAAGAATTACAACTTTTAATATTCATTATAAAAAAACTACTTATTTACAATTAGTTATTTCTAATGAAATTGTTATTTTTAGCTAATTAAATGGATCTATTTTTATGGTAAATAGTCATTTTTATCATAAATAATTAATTACAAATACATGTTTTCTTTTAATGTTTCTTATTACTAAAATATTAATAAAAGCATGATATATAGCGAGGCGCCAACGGCCGGAATTAATTAGCAACTAATTGGAATAAAACTATGGTAAAAAAAAAATGGAATAAAACAAAAAGGAGTTAATTTTAAGTTATTTACATCAAATTATTTTTAAAAGAGAAATGTTTTAGAAGATCATGATAGTATTTAATGCTAAATACTGACTAAGTTGATAATTAAAGAGATCGAACTAGGCTCTAATTTATATATATATATATATATATAGGAAAGGAAAATATGATAAAAGAGAACCAAACGCATTTAAATGGGGATATACTGCGTACGTTTGATTTGGCCGTAGTCCACAACATCCTCCTTTGACTGCCACCACAAAAAAAATAAAAATAGAAAACATAGCTGCATGCATTGGATTGAATTATTGGTTTTCTCTAGAATATTCGTACCGTCTTATTAGACATCATGACTAGCAGGAAACGACCGCTCTCTCTCTCTCTCTCTCTCTCTCTCTATATTATTTTATATACATATATATATGTATATGTGGGTGTGTGTGTGTTTTTGATGAACTAGCCGCATTCTCTTACCAATACTGCAACCAAATTAACACTTTGGTTTCTCTAAGTCATATATATATATATATATATATATATATTAGATCTATGGCATCCTATACGAGGGTTACTAATTTCATGGATGACATCGAAGTTCCTCAATATTTCATCTGCCCTATATCCCTTCAAATCATGAAAGACCCAGTGACAGCCATAACCGGAATCACCTACGATCGGGAAAGCATTGAACACTGGCTATTCACAACCAAGAACATTACAACATGTCCGGTCAGTAAACAGCCCTTGCCAAAGGACTCCGATTTAACACCTAATCACATGCTACGCCGCCTTATCCAGGCTTGGTGCACCCAGAATTCCTCCCATGGCGTCGATCGGATTCCCACACCCAAACCACCTCTCGACAGGTTTCAAATCCTCAAACTCCTCAAACACCTTTGGCAACCTCAGTTCCAACTTAAAACTATTGGGCAATTGGAGTTACTTGCAGCTGAAAGTGAAAGGAACAGAAATATTATGGTGGAAGCCGGTGTTCCAAAAGCCATGCTGTCGTTTATTTCGATGTGTTTCAAGAAAGGCCAAACGGATGGTCTTGAGGAGGCCCTTAGTGTACTTAGATTTATCCCGATTCCTTCGGCCGAAACAAAGCAAGTTCTTTTGGAGACCGATGATCATATTATCGATTCTTTGACTTGGGTTCTTCGTTGCGAGATGAAAGATCAAATCACGGTCAAATCCCATGCGATGATAGTGTTGAAAACAATCATCAAATCTGCTAGCTCGCATGTAAAAGAAAGATTAGAACCAGAATTCTTCAACACGATTGTAAGGGTTTTAAGATGTGGAATTACTCAACAAGGAATTAATGCAGCTTTGCATGTGATGTTAGAAACTTGTCCATGGCGTAGAAATCAAATAATAATGGTTGAAGCAGGCACAGTTTTTGAGCTGATTGAGCTTGAATTGGGAGTTCCTGAAAACAGAACCACAGAGCTTATTTTAGGGGTATTATTTCATCTTTGTTCTCTCGCCGAAGGTAGAGCTCAGTTTCTGATTCATAGAGGAAGCATTGCCGTGGTTTCGAAAAGGATCTTGAGGGTTTCGCCGGCGGCCGATGATCGGGCGGTGCTGATACTTACAATGATATGTAAGTTCTCTGGGAATCATATAGTGGTTCAGGAGATGTTAAATGTTGGGGCTGTGTCAAAGCTTTGTTCATTGCTCCAAGTTGACTGTGGCACATATTTGAAAGACAGAGTTAAAGATATCCTCAGGTTACATTCCAAGGAGTGGAAGGATTCTCCTTGCATTGGTGTTTCCCAGGACCTATATCTTAGGTGAAATGCAATCGATCCCCTTCTTTATATTTTGTCTTTTTATTTTTAAAATAGTGCTACGTATACTTCAAATTTTACTTACACTTTACTTACCTCACCCATTTTGTTAGTTTTATTTTGAAATTTAAATTTTAAATTTTAAATTTCATAATTTTAAACCTATAATTAATAACTTATATGTGGAGAAGTAAGTTTTTTATAAATTTTTCTTAAGTATATTTAACATTTTCCTTTGTAAAAATATTAACCACAAATATATATATTTTTTAATAAAAATAGACTCACAATTTGATGTAATATATAAGTTCAATTGTAAAATTAGCTTTCATATGAATCACGTGAAATCTTGAATAATTTGTGAATTTATTTTTAAAAAAGAGGGAACTTGAGGATCGGTTGGACTTATATCCTACAAAAAAACAGCCCCTCACTAATATATTGACACTTATGCTTTCCATCTTACTTCACGTGTCACCGCACCACTCTCTGGGTTAGGGTTTTCGACTACTAGAGTGCACAAAATCTTCTCAGTCTCTCATAATTGTTTTCTCAAACCTCACCAACCCATCACTCGACGGCGAGAATGGCGAATTTCTAGAAGTCTAGACTAATTTGGGTGCAAATCTCCCTTTTGAATTTTATTTTCATACTTGTTGAGTAGTATTTGAATCACTTGATGATTTCCATAGGTTTTGATTTTTGAGAGAATTTAGTTCTCCATTTGTGAACTCTTGTATTTAGATTAAACTGAGATCTATTTATGTGAAGTTGGTTTTTGAACTCACTAATTTTTTAACGTCAGAGACGGGCGAAATGCGTAGCTTTGTTTCACGTTGGTGGGAAGTGAAATGCACAGCTTTGGTTTACTTCGTTGGCTGCTCTTTGGGATTTTCACTCTTTTGAAACAAAATGAAGGAAAAATCTCGTGCATTTTTGGCTCCTTGACTTGGGTTTTTTTTTTTTTTTTGTTCATTAGAGACAGTATTTTTCGATTTTGGCGGTGACAGACCTGATTTGGTGCGGCGGTGGTTTGGATTTGGTAAGCGATGACCTGGGTTGAAGAAGAATATCAAGTTCGCATGTTCTTTTTTTCTTGATATAATCAGATAAAACCAATTTTAATGTGTATAACATAAAAATCCCTACATGTCTTATTTTCATTGGGGGGATGTTAGACGTTAAAAATCAGTCCAACCAGTCAGAAGCGTCTCCCAATAAACCCCATTGTGGCTATACACTAGTCTGATCTTTTTCTTATTATTCTTATTTCACTTTTTTTTTTTTTTGTTAAATATGGTCCACACTAATATATCATCTTACAAGGCAAGTTAACGAGATATATATATATATATATAACACTACTTGAACAGCGATTTGCGTGTGATTAATGTAATGATCTTGAATCTTGTGCACCTCATTTGTAAAATTTTGAGGAGATCGTGAGAATTAGAAGAATCTGGATATACATGCAATGCAAAGCTTGATCTGAAATTGAAGAATGGTACTACTATATTAGGAAATTAATCTCGTTAATTTATTGAGTGAACGTCCTTAATTATAAGAGATTAAGCAATTTCATTAATGTGTTATATATTTAGGGTTGACTGTAGTAATTAATTAACCAACTTTAATTTATAACCTCAGTTTAATTTGTGGAAACTATGGCGTGTTCAAATTAATAGCTAGCTGGGAATAATCCTTTTGCTTGTTTTGTTTTTGGAACAATACATGATGAGGCGTTAATGCTTATATTATGTATAGGAAAATATTAATTTAATTTGTATATATGGTATTATTGGAAACAAGCTAAAATATGATAATCCATTAACGGCCATTAATTTATCATTAGTATTAATAGGGCTCCATACTTACACAAGGCGGCCCGAAGAAAGCATTTGAAACTTTTTATCTTTTAATTTAATTGGTAGAAGAAAAGAAAAACTGAAAGCAAAATGTTATTTATTGGGAGGAATAATCTATAGAATTAAGATTATTTTTTGTGTCTTTTCTAATGAGTAATTGTAAATCTATATTATAACAACTGAGACAAAATTTATTATCTTATTCACTTTATCTTAGACAAAGATTTCAAAAAGATTATTGAATTTTTTCAAGTTAAATAAACTATGCAAAATTTGAGAAAATGCTTATATATATATATATATATATGTATGTATATGTGTGTGTATGTCTTGTTATCGTTCTATTTCATTAAAAAGTTTGGGCCTAATCCGTAGGAGTATGATAATACCCCTAAAAAATGAGAACTGTTACAAATACAAAGAAATTGTACAAAGAAAAAATCACAAACTGATATAGTTTCATAACATCCATTAGATCTACTTTATAATAAAATTAACTTTACAATCTAACGTACCACATTTAGTCACATCAATTTATAAGTTTATTTTTGTGTAATTCTTTTGTGGTTAAAGCATTTTTCCCAAAAAATTATTCTATCGAACGATGTACTCCATTTTGGATCCAAGAGTATATTATGAATTCATTAGGTAGAACTTTCTATTAAAAACCGGCTTACAAGAAGAGAGTACTTAAAGGCTTATAAACTATCAATCAATCTCATACTTAGTCAACATAGGATCATAACAACCGCCACGCTCCTTAGTCGACGACTACGACGCCGGTCTCGGCACCCACACGAGCTGGCTGTATGCTAGATCTTTCCTAACCTCGGGCAAACACTGCGATGCTGGCATCACCCCCTGTGCTGCACGATTGCAACTGTCGCAACATGGTTTTAAACGTGGGGCAACTCTTATACCATTTATTATAAACTCACTAGGTAGAACTCACTCTTGAAAATCGGCTAACAAAAGGAGGGTATCTAAGGGCGTATAAACCACTAATCAATCTCATACTTAGTCAACGTAGGATTATAACAACCACTACACTCCGTAGCCAACGTCCATAGCAGTCCCTGCGCTCACATAGGCTGGCTATAGGCTAGGTCTTTCCTAGCTCCGAGCGAACACTGTCATGTCAGGATCACCCACTGTGCCACACGATTGCAACCGTCGCAATATGGCCTTAAACGTGAGGCGGCTCTAATACTATTTGTTAAAACCCACTAGATAGAACTCACCTTTGAAAATCGACTTACAAGAGGAGGTTGCCTAAGAATTTATAAACCACTAACCAATTTCATACTTAATCAACATAAGATCATAACAGAATATCAATAGAAGCTAATGTTTTGTCAAAGCCAAGAAACTTAGTCTGAGTAGTCTTAACAAATGATGATTGAGACAAGATTCAACATTTTTAAATCACAAAATGCTTAGTTTTCATTTTTATTGTAGGTGTAGCACTAAAGAATACATGCTTTTCAGAGAATTAACTTGGATTTCTTTTGGCTCCCAATCCCAGTTCATGTACTTCTCAACTATATATATTAGAAGTAGTAAATCCATTAATATAATAATGGAGTCTCACAGGATATATTTAAAGGAAAGATTTTGTTATAAACGATTTTACGTACTAATGCACATGCTTATTCAACATAATGGATTAGAAAGTCAGACTTAAATAAAAATTGTGCATATTTTTATTTTAGATATGAAAACAATAACATTGTTACGCAGATCATTCCGCAAATCCGTTTGTAGCAAATTCCATAATCTAGATTGTGTACGGAATTTAATTTGGCATTTAATTGAGAATGAAAACATGTAATTAAAAAAAGGCAACCATACGCTAGCTCACGATCATCATCATCAACGCTTGGAGAGGCCGATATACAAATATTAACCCATGAAGCTTTTCCTTGGGCCCAACTTTAAGGCTTCGATATGATGGGCCGGTTTTGTCCGTAGGGCCTAAACCTCAAATAATTTCTTTGAAGAAACTTGGGATTTTTTAAATATATTTAAAGAAGTAATGAAAAAAAAAGGAAGACTAAAGAGTCTTTTAGCTCATCGATTAGGTAATATAGTGGCAAAGGTTTCCCAATACTGTGGAGCCTAGGACGACTTCAATATATCACGTGGAATTCATGCCCAAATTAACGAGGTGGCCGTACGTATAACGTGATTTTGTTAAAGGCGCGCAATGGATTTTCTAAAGAATTAGTCCCGTCACCACTTGCCAATTAGTACTTTTACTTATATATAATATATGTGCACTAACTAAAATTGGTATGTATGTATTAATAATTTAATAGTATTATATATAATTATAAGTAATGATTTCCCAATCAATTCAACGTGACAAATTAAGATAAAGTTGGAATTATAATATTTATATAAGGTACAGTCAAAAATCAAAATGAGTTAATCATGTCGTGGGAGCCATCATTTTAATTATTTCCATGACCACCATAGGTTATCATCTCATCTCATGTCATAGTTCTAGTTCTATTCATAAAACACGTACGTACGTAATACAATTTGAATGTTACGATCGAGTATAATTTAATTTCTTACCAAGAAAGTAATTAATTAGACTCGACAATTAATTTATATATATATATGATCAAAGGAAAAATACAACTTGAATGTTGCATGTCCATTAATATATAAATTAATTAGAGGCTTCTAATAGTCATTAAGTGGGACGTTGTCCTCCTGCATGCATTGAAAACATATATATTAGAGATAGAAATTAAGTCGTTTTATTTTTCCTCAATATTATTCCCTCTTTTTGTTTTTTTTAATAAAATTAATCACGATTCAATTCACATCACATGGGAATTAAATTTTAAAATAATAATAATATTAAAAAATAATATTTTAAACATATAATTTATTTCGCCCAATCTCTTTTCATTGTATCTTTCAATCCAAACAAAACCTTAAATTACTAGCAGCTAGTTAGAGTTGGGTCGTCGGTGTCCACATTATATATGCCGTATACGTTTTGCATGAATGTATCAATCACATGTATACTATACGTGTATAAATTCCTCTAACGACCGCCGGCAAAATATTGACTTTGAATTTAAAATCTGGCTGACTTTATAGCCAAGGAAATATTAAAAAAAAATACTCTGTAAATGAACTCTGTAACAGTTATTAAAATCTGGCTGACTTTATAGACTTCACGTTTATTTCAAAAGAACTCTGTAACAGTATAAATGAATAATGAAAATAATTAAATGGAATGAAGGGATGAAATTTGAGTTATTTGTATTGAATCTCAACAAGGAATCACGCTATCTTATTCGAGAGAAGACTTCCTCCAAAACACTAGAATATTCCAGATAATCAAAACTAACCGCCTGTTATGAATTGTAAATGAACGAACGAAACGGCGCCGTTCCCTGTCTCACCACTAAATTATGTGAATGACCCCACCACTATTATTTTAAAATCTGTATAGTGACTTGCATAGTGACTTACATAGTAACTTGCATAGTAACTTCAACGCCTATAAATATGAATTTCAGTTGTAATGAAATTTATAAGAAAATATAGAGAGAGAAAAAAAGTTTCAGTTCTTAAGAGTTTCTTTTCTATTGCAATAGTAGTAGTTTTCTTTTTAGTTTTATAACACGTTATCAGTACGAGGTTCTACCGATACTGAAATTAGTTGTCTTCTACTTCAAGTAAGTTTTTCAATATATTATTTACAGTCCTTGAGATAAATATTAAAGGTAATATTGCTGAATATTACTTGATAAAATTTTATTTTTATTCTCATGATAATGTGAATATATTTATTAAATTCACAGATTTATTTTTGTAATATAATGTCAAATATTGAGATTTATTACTATTGACATTTCTGAAAAATGTTATTTATCCAGATCCTTGATGAGATCTATTTGGATATAATGATGAACTTGAAAGATACAATCATAGAAGAAAACCATGTGTTCCTGAAGGATCGTGCTGTGTATCTCATGATGAAAAATCATCTTACTATGTGAAATAAATTAAGAGAGTGATATAAGCACCAGAAGATGCAATCCTCTCAAAAGACCATTATGATTTATTGCACCTGAAGTTGCAAGATTTTAAGAGTGATATTGAATATTCTGCACTCTTTAAAATCAGCTCAATATTAAAATTATACAGTGAAAATGTCACTGATGATGATATATAAAAGAAGACATTATTTTTCATATCTCAAATGTGCTCCTGCAGTAGCAATATCGAGAGTGAAAGTTCAACAAATATTCTGAATTTTTGTTTTGTCTTCCAGTGATTGAGCTAAATAATGAGTTTTTGTTACACCAGTTACGTCTTATTAATGATATCGAATTTACACAATTCCCAGAAGTGAACGGGAACTAAGGGCGTAGACGTGGTAGAAAAATTATAGAAGTGTTGGTCCCAAAAGCGACAACACTAAAGATGATAAAAATATATCGTATCACCAGAAGTGATCAAACTCAGAGAAGGGTAAAGGCCCTCTGAATAATTCTTCATAAAAAGATGAAAATGTTTGTCATAGATGTAATATGACTAAACAGTAGTCACGTACCTGTTGTACGGCCAAACACTTGATTTACTTATACTAAGTTTTTATATATAAGCTTATTAATATTTCATCATGTTTTGAAATAATGAAATATTGGTGCCTGAAGCACGATAAGAAATTACTTGGGATAATAAAGCCCTGTTTAAATTTGATCATCTTACAAATAAATGTGAACCAGAAGTTCAGAGGATTATTTATCTGCAAAGTGTTCCAAATCAATTACATGATGTATTTACTGACACTAAAAGTGTTGTAAAATCATATATTATTGCTGTTAATGCTTAAGCAAGAATTGAAATCCCTGAAGGACGAGTTGTTAAAACAGCAATAAATGAGTCTAAGATACACCTGAAGCGTTGAAGACCTATTGGTGCACAAGAAAAATAAAAATCGGTGCTCATGAAGAGACCGTATTTTCTGTATAAAATATAATCCTCCTGAAGAGTGTAACTCCTGAAGAGTATAACTCCTGAAGAGTGTAACTCCTGAAGAGTATAACTCCTGAAGAGAAAACTCTTGAAGAGTATAAATCTCCTGAAGAGGAACCTCCTGTAGAGGTGTTTCATGAAATGTTTTCCCCTGGAGAGGAACAATGAGATCTCAATACATTTCATGAGTACTGGAAAATTTATGGATAGAAATAAACTATTGTCGACAACATATATGATAACACTTGATATTACCAGAAGTAATGAAGAAAGTGAGCCAAAAATCGTCGAAGAATGTCGACGTAGAAATGATTGGCCAAAATGAAAAGTAGTTATTAAAACTGAATTAAACTCGCTAGTGAAGCGAGATGCATTTGGACCTGTTGTCCAAACACCAAAGGGTGTAATATTTGTCAGATGTAAGTGAGTATTTATACGAAAGCGTAATGCGAAATGAAATTATGCGGTATAATTTGTCGCACAAGATTTCCAGTAGAAACCCGAGCAATTATGAGGAAACATATTTCCTTGGTATGAATGCAATCACATTCATATTTTTAATTGATTTGGTTATTACAAAAGGATTAGATATGCAGTTAATGAATGTGGTCACTGCATATTTATAAGTATCATTAGATTATTACGATACCTGAAGCATCTAATCCAAGTACATTTAAGAGTATGTACTTTATAAAGTTTCAAAGATCTTTATATGGGTTAAAGCAATCCGGACACATGTGGTATAATTGAATCAACAAGTATCTATTGAAAGAAGGATTTAAGAATAATCCTATATGTCCATGTGTTTTATCAAAATTCGGATTTGCCATTATTACCGTTTACGTTGATGATTTACCTTGTTAGAACTCTTGAAAAGATTACAAGGGTTGCTATAAATTCAAGGAATGCATTTGAAAAGGAAAGATCTTATTATTCAATTCATAGATGAGTTACAAGAATTTGAGACTTCTAGCCTCATCTCTCAAATGCATTTGCTTTTCATAAAACAACATACCATCCTTATCTAAAGGATTAGGCAATCGAAATGAAGAGGCAAGTAAGGATTTTAAATCCTTATTTTCTTGCTTTAAGTCTGCAATTTTTCTGTCAGACTCTTGAACGAGTCGTTGAAGTATAGAAACCTTCTCGTTAAGCTCCTCAATCTCACGATTTTTGGATTGTAATCGGTTGGAAAATCCAACAATAGAGGAGGAGTATCGGGTGCCGAGAGTCACCAGCTCATAAACAGCTTCACGATCTGACTTATTAGCCAGATCATTTGCTTGCTGCAACATTGCACCTGCGGAAGATGCAGGATCAACTTGTAATTGAGGTGAAGGATACCTCATATGTTGATTGTGAGAAATAGTAAAAGGAAATTGATGAGCCATTGGAAATTTGTAGAATAAGAATACAAATACAGATGAATTATAGATATGAGAAGAAGATTTGATGCGTACTAAATGAAGCTAAAGACGGTTCTTATAGAAATGGAAATAAGAACAAGACAAACCATCATCTCTTCAAATCTCACTTTACAAGATATGCTGGATGCATAATTTCAAAAGCCAGCGAGATTAATTACAGTTATCCCTATTTTCTTGTAAACGCTGAACCTCTGCCGTTAGCTGCTGTTGTTGACTTTGTATCTGAGCTCTCTCTCGTTCCAACTCTTCTACTCGTGTTTTCAGGTCACGAGAATACCAGTCTACAAGTTTCTTCAGCTCCTTGTTATCTTGTTTTAAATCTTTATTTTTTCTATCTTTAATTGCAAGCGTTTGATGCAACTCAGATATTTAATTTTTAAGATGATCAACCTCACTCGTTCTCGCCAATAGCCTCTGAGACATGGTTGTAAGAGAGGCAACATATTGAGCACTGAGGGTTCTTGATGCTGCAACAATTTCAGGATCAGATTTACTAGATAGATATATCTCTGCTCCTATCATGGTATTTACAACCACAGGAGAAAATATACGTGGTTGAGGTATAAAAGGTTCATGGTTTAAATCTGGGACATTAGAATTTCTATTAGACATAATATCGTTCTGGATGAACAACAACTGAATCTATGAGAAATGCGAAATCTTTTTGCTGGAGTAAACCAATGGTAAAATTGGTTATATTTAAACAACAAACCGAAACCTTCAAATCTCTTCAAGATCTCGTTTGTCCACAATGTCAAGCGGATTTGATTTTCCGCCGAACCGATAATATTAAATCTCAAAACTTTTACAGCTTTTATCATACATAGATGGTTTCCAATGTTATTTCCGCCATATATAAACAAGTTCTTCCTAATAACGCCGAATGAGGGGGAGAAAATTTTAGATGAAAATATTATCATACTCTCTCTAATGCATTATTTAGTTGGAGATCGTGTTTGAATTCTTAACTTGTTATATATACTGAAATTATATTTGCTTATTACTTGAAATACTAACGCATATTATCAGGGAGAGTTTAAGTATTACTGTAGGTATCAGATTTCTATTAAGCTTGTCAACCAGATATTATTTTTCATCTTCAAATCATTTAGAGATTATTGCAATTCATGAAACAAGTCGAGAGTATATTTGCTGAAATCAATGACTCAACAATTTTATACGAAGATAATGCTGCTTGTATCACTCAAATAAAATGAGGATATATCAAAGATACGATCAAGTGATAATCTGGCAGATTTATTCACGAAGGCATCACCAACTGCGACATTCAAGAAAATTGTGCAGAATATTAAAATGTGAAGATTCAAAAATCTAACGTCATACACTTTCCAGGGGGAGTAAAAGTCCTGAAGACTTGTGCTGATTGTACTCTTTTTCCTTCGCTAAGATTTTATCCCATTGGGTTTTCCTTTGCAAGGTTTTAATGAGGCAATCTTAAAGCACTTGTGGATACATAAGAAGACTGTACTCTTTTTCTTTCGCCATTGGTTTTTCTTCCCATTAGGTTTTTCCTTGGCAAGGTTTTAACGAGGCAGATTCTTTATGGGTGGTCATTCAAGGGGGAGTGTTATGAATTGTAAATGAACGAACGAAACGGCGCCGCCCCCTGTCCCACCATTAAATTATGTGAATGACCCCACCACTAGTATTTTAAAATCTGCATAGTGACTTGCATAGTAACTTGCATAGTAACTTCAACGCCTATAAATATGGGCTTCAGTTGTAATGAAATTCATAAGAAAATATAGAGAGAGAAAGAAAATTTCAGTTCTTAAGAGTTTCTTTTCTCTTGCAATAGTAGTAGTTTTCTTTTTAGTTTTATAACATCGCCTCTATTGTTACAAGATTATTATATTAAGAAAGTAATTGAAGTGATTAAACTGTCCTTTACTTATGACAACAGGTAATAGAAATGAACTAAATCCAGCTTCACGTTATGGCCCATGGTCCACGACCCATAAAGTTAGTCTGGCCCATCAAGCCCACGTCCAACTTCATTAGGGCTCAGAATCTCACTTCTTTGACATTAGCAAGTCCCGAACTCACACAACACACAGCCACTACCACGATCTCATCATCCTTCATCTTCTCCCATTTTCACCCTAAGATTTCTCTACTATTCAAAGGCGTATTACAAACTCGTAGAAATTTTTTTAGAACAAAAACATCGTACAATTTTTATTATAAAAAATTTATAAAGTTTCTGAAGACCCATAAAACAACCATAAATTAATTTTGATGTGCAACATTAACATTAAATTTTGACGGAGAGAGGAAAAAAAAAATTGAACTGTGACTATAAGAAAAATAGATAATAACGATTCAATATTTGTAATAAAAATAATTATTAACGATTAAAATAAATTATTAGTGATTAAAATAAATTGTTTACGACTAATAATTATAATAAATAAACAATTTGTTTGTAGTGCGGCCAATTAATTAACAGATAAACCAGCCGGGATCATGATCAACGGCTACGCTGCTCTCGCACGGCTTCTAATTAAATCACAGTTGGCATCTAAAAAAAATCTATTCATTTATAATAAGATCTACCAGCCTTTTCCAGGAAACTTACACATAACGTAAAATTTGTTTATTCAAAATTGAGCGGCTCTAAAGCCACGGGATCGGGATCCGTCAAGGCAAAAAAAAAAATGATTTTATTTCTTGTATTTCTTAATAGTTTTAAATAATTATGTTTTAAAATTACATCATTAAAAAACGCATACTTTATTATTATGTAAAAACAAAAAAAGAATATTACTCGACCTACGATCAGAATTAGGAATGTAAGTGGTCTGGTTTAGTCTGATTTTAAACAAAATTTAGGACTGAACTCATGGTATGTACCAATTTAGTATTTTCAAAAACTTATTATGCACTAGTTACTCCCCTAAACTTGTACTTTTGATTTTACCGATTTCAGTTCGGCTCAATCCAATTTTTCAATTTTAATATTAGTCTATATTAAGTTATTAGACTATTAAGATTAATATATATATATATATATTAGCATTCGTTTTAGTGAATGTAGATATAATTAACATACATTAGATACTAATGGATATATATATATAATATTATATATAATATTAAAAAAATTATTTAAAATATATAATATATTTAACTAGTCCAATCCAATCCTAAAAAATTTAGAACAAAAACCGAACGGCTTGTTTTGACATTATGGAACCCGGCTCACTAGGACGGTCCAAAATCAGACCATTTCCTCTAGTCCAGGCCGGTTTTTCAATTTTTCCTTACACTTCTAAGCGGGATCCCATGTGTGGGAGTAATATTTCTCTTCAAAATTTATACCATACGATATTATTCTATATATATATAATGCAAATGCATGGTATATGCTAGCTTGGACTGTGAGAAAATCAGCTGGCGTGCGGCTTTGACATTAATGTCGCTAGCTAGCGACCTTGCCACTACTTATCTAGTCCAACTCTCCGATCTGACCATTACTGACCTTTTGGGTTTACCGCGTGATCATAACGTATTTTCATAGCCGACAGGCACCGATACAAATGAATTTATGTACCCCACCATACTACTGGTCCTATGTACGTCGTCTTATATATGCAGGGTGCATGCATTCTTCATCTTTCAACTTGTTTTGTTTTTGATCTTTCCAGTACCCCACTTTTAATTAGCCTCCTTTAGAAATTTCTTTTACCTGAATATTCTTCCTCTTCTTCTTCTTCTTCTTCTTCTTCTTCTCTTCTCTTCTCTCTCTCTCTCTCTCTCTCTCTCTCTCTCTCTCCTCTTGACTTGTCTGCAGCTTTGAGCTTCGTAACAAAATATATGGATTTGGAATACGCACGTTTTCATCAAGTGGTTTTGTTTGTCTTTTGTGTGACCTAGAATATTCAATAGCACGTGTACACATGCAAATACTTTGTTGATTTGAGAGCTAACTACTAATTTGTACGTACGTAGTTTTCATTACACCTTTACTAATTTATCACAGCTTTTTGTAATAGGTTATTTAACAGAAAGGTGAAACTGATGATGCTCAAGTTCAATAATATTATTAATCAATTATGAGTTAATTAAGCTTGTAGATGCATGAATATGCCAATTTTAATTAGGTAGGTTCATGATATTTTGTGTTTGTTTTCATATAGTACGTACGTAGGAAGTATGACTTCAGATCCAGTAATGGTTTAGGTATTGGACCATATTCCTTCCAAACGAAATATATATACCAAAAAGGAACAAACCATTATATATAGAACACTTTATGATGTTATTTCTGGTGAACAAAAACTGCTAAATGACTACATGATCATCGAATATAGCATATATATTATTTTATAATACGTACTTGCGCAGGAGGCCGGCATGCATCCAAAGTAAATTTATAATAAAGATTTTTATTATTTTCTTCCAAGGGCCGGATACGTGACAAGGTTATTTGTTGGGGTATGATCTTTCACTAGTTATGACGTTATACAATCAAATACTCACAAGTTGGGTACGTAGTTTGATCGCTAGGATTTTATTCGAGTCCTTATTTTATTCGATCTCTATCTTTAATTTTTACAAAATTTACTGGTGATCACGACTCATCAATATCATCATCAATATCTCATGTGCCGATGAAATTCTGGAAATGAAACAGTGGTTAATGAAACCATGCATGAATCCGAAAGCCTGCCCTGCACGGATCCGACTTTTTACAAGGCTATATATATGTCTTATTATAAGAAAAATAGGTCTATATAACTAATTAATTAGAACTAAAATGACTATTAATTATAATAAAAACAGACTATTTTTATTGCAAGTAGTATTTTTAATTACAGTTAATTGATTATATATACATATTTTTCTTGTAATGTCTCAAGAGGATATGTCTTTTTAATTATAAGTATATTCAAGAATAATATTAATTACACTACTCTTATTAGAGTACTTTACAAGCTGTCTCGCACACTCTTTTTTAAAAATAACTATTTTTATTCTCAAGTTAATGTGTAGAGCAACCATTATATATACATAATTTAAATAGTAAGATTTGATTAGTAGGATTTAAATTTTAAGATTTTTATTTTAAAATAAACTGTGATATGTAAATACTTTATTAAGTGTGTTATCTATACTGGGCTGTACATAAAAAATTTCTTATAGTAGCCGCCCACGCACTATTAAAAAGTAGAAATTTTCATGCAGATATCAAATAATTTTTTAATTTTTTAAAAAAGAATATACCTGATTTGCACACCCTAAAACCGTACAAATTATTTTCATCTATTTATTTATATATATATATATATATATATATATTCATAATCAGCTTGCAGCCATTAGGTAGCTAGGTCGTTTTCATCATTCCTTCAAAAATTATGAATTTATAATATAATGTACCACCTGTAATTAGTTTTCACCGATATATATACATGCAAATTGCCATCAATGCATGTAGCTAGCTAGCATGCATGCGCCGACGACCGCGTTGTTGGTCGACCTCCTCTAGAAACGAAAACATCAAGCTGGGTAAAACCGATCGAATTATTCCTCAACCTCTTCCACGAGGTAGTAATTAATATGGTCATGACCGCCACCAGCGCCATTCGCGACATTTTTGTTTAAATTGTCTTTGCTTGTTTTTTAATATATAGATCATTTGTGGAATATTTCCTATGGTTAGATCTGGGGGAGTGCAATGGATCAATCGGTCCAGGTGGGGTACTTCACCGATCATACGTACAAAAACTCTGATCACTTTTGAGCAGATATTATTCATTGCAATACAGTTATATATATATATATATATATATAGATATAGGAGCTAGTGTGCAGTATCGGCCTTATACTCTCTATAGCAAAAGTACTGGAGACCATGGATTATTAAAAAATAATTTTTTTCATGTAATTCTTAATTATTATTTTTTTAAAATTAAATATGTAAAAATTGCACATTCCAAAATTGAAACTATCATTTCTAAGAGTAAATTAATAAAAATTAAAACCTTCACATTCCTTAACTTGGTGAAATTGCACGCAATGTGCAGGCTACGTCAAAATTACGGCCTGATCACTTGGGAAAGTAGGTATATGTTAATGTCCAAATTTAGAAAACCGAGGAGTATAATTAGTTGGTTCCCTTGGCTTTCGTCCGCGCAACTGGACCCTGCATGCCATTAATTAGCTGAAAAGAGGAATTTGAGAGGGAGAGAGAGAGGCCGGATGACTTCTCCAAGCTATTGAAAGGCTCAAAAAGGTGCGACTTTACCAGGTCAGGAATGGGTGGTGATAGATCAATTGCACATGCAAATTATAAATATGCATTATCCGGCCATGCCAACTCTATCTCCCTTTGACTTTCTCTCTCTACAACTATGCCCTCTCTCTCTCTCTCTCCCCCCCCTCCCCCCCCCCCCCCCCCCCTCAAAGCTCAGTTATTTCCGTGTTTTGACTGTGCAATATTTTTGCACACCTCACTCTCCCACACGCATATAAAACCCACCCCAATCTCTTCCTAACTTCTTCAAACCATTTCATAACTCCCCCCCAAACAGTTTTCAACCAACCTTTTGTCAAACACTGATCATCATATTCCTTTAGTACTGATTCCTAGATAACCATTTTGATTTGATCATCTTCTTTTGTTTGTTTTTTATGGAGGAGATTGATGTCCCTCGATTCTTTCTCTGCCCCATTTCTCTTGAACTCATGAAGGATCCTGTCACAGTCCTTACCGGGATAACCTACGATCGTAAAAGCATCGAGAAATGGTTGTTCTCCGAGAAAAACAATACCTGCCCAGTCACCAAACAAATACTTCCAGCTGATTGTGATTTAACTCCAAACCACAATCTCCGGAGATTGATCCAATCATGGTGCATCATGAACGCTTCGCATGGCATCGAAAGGATTCCAACACCAAAACCTCCGATCAACAAAACCCAGATTGCAAAGCTCCTCAAAGAAGCTAAGTCTCCACAGTTGAAGATCAGATGTCTAGAAAAGCTCCGATCAATCGCCTCCGAAAGTGAAACCAATAAACGTTATATTGAAGCTGCCGGCGCCGTTGAGTTTTTAGCATCAATTGTTAGTAGCGCCAATTGTTTTGCATCAGAAGATCAATTAACTTCGGATGATGGGGTTGATTTGATCACCAGTACTGAAAGCTGCGAAGCCTTGAGCATGCTTTACAGTCTCCAAGTTTCCGAAGCCGGCCTAAAGAGTCTTGTCGGAAATGGTGAATTTATCAAAACCTTAATACGAGTGATGCAACGTGGGAATGACGAGTCTCGCGCTTATGCGGTTTTGTTATTGAAATCCATGTTTGAAGTGGCTGATCCGATGCAGTTATTCCGTTTGAAAACCGGATTCTTCATCGAAATAGTCCAAGTCTTGAAGGATCAGATCTCCCAACAGGCCTCCAAAGCTGTATTGAAATTACTAATCCAGCTTTGTCCATGGGGAAGAAACAGAATTAAAGCAGTTGAAGCAGGCGCAGTTTCTATTTTGATAGAACTTCTTCTTGATTCTTCGGAGCGAAGGGTCTATGAAATGATTCTAATGGCGTTGGACATGCTGTGCGGATGCGCCGAGGGGCGGGCCGAGCTGTTGCAACACGGTGCCGGGCTTTCGATTGTCTCAAAGAAAATTCTCAGGGTTTCTCAGGTGGCAAGCGACAGGGCAGTGAGAATTCTTTTGTCCATTTCAAAGTTTTCTGCAACTCCGGTTGTTGTTCAGGAAATGTCGGAGCTGGGCGTTGTGGCAAAGCTGTGCTTGATTCTTCAAGTGGATTGTGGGAACAAAGCTAGAGAAAGAGCTCGAGAGATACTTAAATTGCATGCTAGGGCATGGAAGAGTTCTACATGTATACCAAACTACTTGCTTTCTTCGTATCCATCTTGACGTGTGGGCAAGAGAATTGTGATCGCTTTCACTCTTTATAGATGGTACTTATTCTGTTTTCATGTACAAAATTGATTGGATTACATGGGTGCGAATTAATACGCCCACAAAAATATGATGAAACTTTATAAGATCATTAATGCAGCAAGCTTAATTAGCTGTTTCATTTCTCATATAATCTATATCATGTGAATGGTTTGGTATTATGATGTTTTCTGTCAAGGTCTAGCTAATTAAGTTCTCATTCAATTTGTTTGGAACTAATTGGAATGCGTGGATAAACTAAATCAAAAAACTACTACAATAATGAAAATTGAGGATTTCGAAAACAGTTTTTTTGCCACCCTTGCTCCGGCTATCGCGGAACCTTCTGAAATCGCTCCTCACTTGCACTCCTAAGGTCAGATTCCACCAGGGGTGGGGATCAGCTTCGGTTCCCCCCTCCCTCTCGTTGCCGTTGCCACTGGTTTTTTGTCCTTTATGTTGTTTTTTTTTGTCCCAACTCGGGGTAGTGACATTCGGGGTTTCTCCGCCAGCCATCCACACCAATGCGCCTTATCGAGAGTTTCATCAAGCGTCGATCTACCGATCAGCCGAAGGATCTAGCGTACAAAGCATTGCTTGAAGTGCACGTGCGGGGTAGTTGTTCACGGGTGGAAATCACAGGCCTCTGATTGAGTTCTCTGTTGCCGCCACGTTCCGCCTCTCTGGACTCTGAGACTTTGGCGACATTATGATGGCTTGTCTGAACTTCTCCAACATGGCGCGTGGTCTATACGCAACACTATTATGATATCCCGATAAGGGTAGGTAGTGTATGAGATCTCACATTACTTGGAAATAAGAATTTCTTATTTTTTAAAATATTCTATTAGGACTCCAATTGTATCATTGACTAGTCCTTTTTGAGTATAGGTCATGTGCTTTGGACATTCTATTGAGGCGTTACAAATGGTACCAGAGCCTATTCTAACCAGAAATGTAGGACTTGAGCTGTGTCATGCACCTACTACGGACAACTCGACAAGAGCGTCGAGCATTTAAGGAGGGTAGATTGTGATATCCCGATAAGGATAGGTAATGTATGAGATCCGACATTATTTAGAAATGAGAGATTCTTGCTCTTTATAAAGTTCTAATGGAGCTCCAATTGTATCATTGACTAACCCTTTTGGAGTATAGACCATGTGATTTGGACCTTTCTTTGGAGCGTTACAACTACAACCGTATTGTATACTCTTTGTGGTTCAATTTTTCAGTGTTCAATGTTGTGTTTTGATTTTATGTTTTTTGTTTTGTGCTTGTTTTGTTATGTAGTTTGTTATGTATTAAGAAAAATGAAAGGATTATTTTCTTTGGTTGTCACACTCCTCTTTTGGATGATGGTAGTGTTGATTTCATCTCCAATTCTTTGGAGGATGGTCGTGTCGATTCTCTCTCATTCTCTTAAAGGTGTAGGTGTTTTATTTTCTTTTATAGAATTTTATACTCTCAAACAAATCGAGATGTAAATCTCTACGATTTTGTCACTTGAGATGGTATAGAAATTTAGACAATGATCATCGTAAAGAAATTTGTGTGCGGGAATATCCCCAATAGTTGAGTAGTTTTGATTTGTAATATGAGTTTTTTCCTGTATTTATCATATCATAGCTGTAACCTCATTTATTAGAATGAAATGAAATATTTTCTATAAAAAAGAAAGAAGTGATAAAAAAAAAAAAACACCGACAAGATATATAATCAGGTGATCATTGGCCGGGAGGCTTCCTAGTTAGTTAATTAATTTCGTGGATGTGCTCGAAATTATGAGTTTCCAATAGTGTACTAGATAGATGATTATGGAATATATATAATTTAGGCCGTAAGCCATTTTAATTCCCTTTTTCAGGTTTCTTAATTATGTCCATTTTTGTCTCCAATCAAGTCCGATATTCGATCGTACTTAAACTGTTTATAATTAATCCATCTGCGGCGCTAGAACAATATTTTTCTTAAAAAATTGTATGTAATAGATAAGCTAAAACCGCATGCATTTGTATGTAATCTTAACTAGCTAATTGTTTGATATATATTATCTTGAAATAATTATCAAATCAAAGTTCATGATTAGAATACTGCTTAGATTACGTTTATGTATATTACTTTGATTAGAATATTACTTCTTTATTTTACTTGACCTACTTCTCTATTATTATAAATTATAAAGATATATATGCCTTGTATTCTGAACACTAGCTAGAGAATAGAAAAGATCATGTATTGTCTCACCGACCTCTTCTTTATTATATATATATATATATATTTTATTTTAAATAGGATGTATATATATACTCATACACAGGTCATCATCATGAGATAGATAGATAGATAGATAGATATATATATATATATATATATATATATATATATAGTAGCTAGCTAGCAGCTTGGACATAATATCTGGATTCATTGTCGCGATCGAGGGGCAACAGCTATGCCTTAAACGCGGCACTCATGCTGGCCATGTCTTCGAGTTCGATCCATATTCTTTTTAGTTTTTCTAAAGCATAAGCGCCACTAGTCCTACATTTATTAATTTGTGAGTGAATTACATGATGAATATATCTACGTTGAAGCACTAATTACCAGCCAACATGCAGCAGATGATAACGAGCTATTCACTTTTCCGGCATGTGCCGATTCTAACTAAAATTAAAGAAAATTATCGATCAGCAGCTAGCTAGAGTAACGTCCATAATTAATCATCTCTACTTGGATACAGATCGAGCGTGCGCGTGGCCAGACTTTTATCTATTAATGACGTGGCTAATCACATGTTATGAATATATCTCTCTTAATTACACGTTGAAATAGAGGCTTCTGGTCTACCCAATTAGCTGGAAATTCGCCCAATCTTACAGCAAGAATACTGTTTTGATAGTAAATAATTATTTTAATTATAATTAAAATATCACAAATACTTTTTTTTTTTTTTTTGTAATACAACTTACTAAATCAAATATACATGGCCCATTATAATCATACTCTATATATATATATATATATATCATGCGTAAGTGATCAGTCTTTATCTCATCGATTAGATAATATTAGCGGTAAAGCTGGTTTCCCAATTACACTGTGGAGCCTAAGACGACTTTAACATATCACGCGGAATTCGTGCCCAAATTAACGATGTGGACTTACGTACGTGATTTTGTTAAAGGCGCGCAATGGTTTTTCTAAAAAATTAGGCCCGTTTGCCACTTGCCGAGTATATAAAATTTAGACAATTTATTTCATAATTTTAACTTATCTCAATTATTTATTTTAAATTTGAACTTATCTCAATCACTCATTTTATTATTATTTATAACTTATCTAATCTCATCTTTGAATCCAAACGAACTTAATTATATGTAATATATGTGCACTAACTAAAACTGGTATGTATATATTAATATTATTATATATAATTAGTAATGCTAATTTCCCAATCAATTCAACGTGACAAATTAAGATAAACTTGGAGTTATAATGTTTATATAAGGTACGTACAGTCAAAATGAGTTACTGTCGTGAGACTTGAGAGCCATCATTTTAATTTCCATTCCCACCATAGGTTATCATCTGTCATAGTTCTAGTACTATTCATAAAACATCTACATGTAGTCTCGATTGAATATTTGATTGTTTGGACTGTATTATATATATATATGTTACGATCGAGCATAATTTTCCTACCAAAGAAAGTAAAATTCAACAAATATTAATTATATGATCAAAGAAAGAAAAATACAACCTGAATGTTGCATGTCCATTAATTTATAAATTAATTAGAGACTTCTAATAGTCATTATAAATTACTTCAGTGGGACGTTGTACTCTTCCACTGAAAACATAATAGAGATATGAATTCTTTTTATTTTTCCTCAATATTATTCCCGCTTTTTGCTTTTTTAATAAAACTATTTTCGTTCATGTTGACCAACTAATTAATTATGATGCATATTCACATAGGAATTAATAAATAGTTATATTTATTTTTTGAAAATATAATTATATATGAGCCATTTTCTTATATAAGTACTTAATTAATTATACATTTGGCCGGTCCAATTAATCCCAATAAAAATTAATATAATAATAATAATAATAATTGTTGGAAATAGACCGGTTAACAAATAACAGATAAGAAGTAATGCAGCGAAAATACAACAAAGATAAATAAAACAATCATACAGAACAATTTGGACACCAAGATTTAAAGTGGTTCGGTTTAACACAAGCTTACGTTTATTAATTGGTCGGTCTCAATGAATCCACTATAGAACAAAAGATGGAGTATGGAAATTGAATCAGATGATTCTTACACTAAATTACTCAATCTCACTCACAAGCTGTAAAACTTTTTCTCATACTCTCAAATAGTTACAAAACGCTCCTCTCAATAATCTAAACAAAAATAACCGAGTTCCTTACAAAACTGATGCGTTCAAATTAATGTGATCCCTCTTATAAGCCCAATTTCGCTCTCGCTCGAGCGAAATACTATTTGAAACGGCGTCAATCCTAACAATAGAACGTTAGTTCGAAGCGAGCATCAAGCAAGACTCAAGCGAATGTCTAGGATTGACTCTCGCTTGAGCAAAATGTCGAGCGAGAGTCGAGCGAAATCTCTGCCTGGAATCTCGCCCGAACTGGAGGTCAAGCGATGGTTGAACGAACTCTCTATCTAGAATCTTGCTCAAACTAGAAGTCGAACCAGGGTTAAGCAAACTCTCTGTCTAATGTCTCGCTTGAGTTGGATATCGAACAAGAATTAAACGAATTTACAGGTTGAGACTCACTTGAACTCTTGCTTAAGCAAGAGTCGAGCGAGCATATTGAAGATGTGCTTTCAACAATTAAAGTCACATCTCAACAATAATAATAATAATAATAATAAATAAACAAAGGAATTCTAAGTAATGATGTACGCCACGCCACGTAGGACATACAACCCGAACCAACTCTCAATTCTCAACGATACTATTCTATGATCTATCGACCCTAATCAACACGTACGTACAGTTGGATGCACATCTCGGTTGTACGCGATTAATTAATTATATCTATTAAATTTTAAAAGTCTTGATCTTAATTTGAAGCGATCCTAGTCTTAAACTCAGAGCTAGCAACTAGCTAGAGATGGGTCTTCGGTGTCCACATTATACGTTTTGCATGCATGTATCAATCACACGCGCATATATATATATATATATATATACACGTGTATAAATTCCTCTAACGACCGCCGGCAAAATATTGACTTTGAATTTGTAATTTGGCTGACTTTATTGGTAAGAAAAAAAAATGGTTGACTTCACATTTGTTAAAAAAAAAAAAAAAACTCGTAGAATTTTTTTAGAAGAAAAAAAAATCGTACAATTTTATTTTTGAAGACAAATAAAAATTACAACCATAAATTAATGTATCGATGTGCATCCTTAATAGTAAATTCTGATGACAGGAAGGAGAGAGCCAGAGGAAAAAACGAAAAAGGAAAAAAAAAAGAGAAAGAAATTCTCCAAACTATTTTAATTAATTAATGAGTATATTTATAAAGTAATTTTATAAATTAATGTGATCTTATCTAATTTATCAGATTTATTTTATAATAAAATTAATTTTATAATCTGATAAACCACATTAATTATATTAATTTATAAAATTATTTTGATATAATTATTTGTGACTAGTTCAGTATTTCCCTTAATTAATAGATTATCCGGGATAAATAATCCATGGGCCAACGGCTAAGCTGCATGCTCTCACACGGCTTCTGGCCTCTGGGGCAGTGGCAGTACCGTTGCTAGCTTTTAATTTGCATCTATTGACATTATATTACATTATAAAATAAATCAATATTTATAATATTTTATTAGAAGAATTATTGTGATAAAAAAAACTGTTTTGATCGCAACTAATTTTTTTAGTTGTAATTAAAATATTATAAATATTTATTTATTTTTATTATGTAAATATATAGATGTAGGTTTTATCTTATTTTATTATATTATATTATTATAAATTTTTTAAATTTTTATAAAAATATAATATTGAATTATTTTTTAAATTTTGAAATAATAATAATATTAAAAAATAATATTTTATTTAATTTTTAATTCATCTGATCTGATCTTTCTCATTTTATCTAGACGGAGCATTAATGCATGCTTGCTTGGACTGTGAGAAAATTAGCTGGCGTGCCGCGTGCCGCGTGCCGCAGCCGGCAGCTTTAACATTAATATGGCTAGCTAGCTTGCCGCTACTTATCAAGTCCAACCCTTCGATCAGCTGATTACTGGTCACAATTACGTATTTTCATCGCCGACAGACACAGATACAAATGATCAATTTATATATGCAATATAGTGCATGCATTCTCCATCCTTCAACTTCAGGTTTTGATCTTTTTCTTTCCACCCGACCACTTTTAGCCTCCTGATTTAGAAATTTATTTTCCCTGAATATTCTTTTTCTTCTCTCTCTCTTGACTAGTCTGCAGTGCCTTTGAGCTTCATAACAATTAATTTATATATATATATATATATATATATATATATATTATATCATATATGGATTTGGAACACGTTTTCATCATTTTTTTGTTTTTGTCTTTTGTGTGACCTAGAATATTCAATAGCACGTGTACACAAGCAAATACTAATTTACTGATGTGAGAGCTAACTACTAATTTGTAGTACGTACGTAGTTTTAATAGCTGGACCTTTACTAATTGACTGCAAAATAAAAATAACAAAACTGCGTACTTTAATGCATGTTTCAGATTCGTTGGGAAATTAATTATAAGTTGAAATAGACTCAAGTTTGTAATTAACTTGGGCGACAATATCAAGGATTTTTGTAATAGGTTATTTAACAGATCAAAGGTGAAACTGATGATCATGAACAAGTTCAAAATAATTAATTAATTAGCTTGTGGATGCAGCTTGAATATGCCCGAGCCATTTTAATTAGGTACGTGAGTTCATGATATTTTGTGTTTGTTTTTATATAGTACGTACGTAGGTCGAAGTATATTGACTTCAGATCCAGTAATGGTTTAGGTATTGGACAATATTCCTTCCAAACGAATTATATATACCAAAAAGAAACAAACAATTTATATATATATATATATATATATATATAGTTGCTGTTTCCGAATGGGGACTGGATCACTTTATGATGTTATTTCTGGTGAACAAAAACTGCTAAATGACATGATCATGCAGATCATCGAATAGCATATATATAAATTTATAATACGTACTTGCAGAAGGCATCCATCCAAAGTAAATTTATAATAAAGATTTTTATTATTTTCTTCCAAGGGATACATGACAAGGTTATTTGTTGGGACATGATCTCTGACCAGTAATGTTATACAATATTCAAATAATCACAAGTTGGCGGCCGGGTACGTAGCTTGATCACTAGGATTTGATTTTCCTTGTTTTATTCGATCTGATCTATCTTTAATTTTCTCCAAATTGACTGGTCGTGACTCATTATGATCATCATCAGCTCAGGTGCAGGCCATGTAATTCTGGAAATGAAATATAGTGGTTAATGAAACCATGCATGAATCTGAAACTCTGCCCATGACGGATCCGACTATTTACAAGCAATACAACAAATAAGATTTTGTGTTGCGTTTTAGTTAGCTAAGAGTTAAATTATGCCGTAAATAATAACATTTGTTGCATTTTTTAAGCATTTGCGACTAGAAATTAGACTTATTGTCACGCCCAAATAGTCACAGTTAACCCGCAATCTTTAAAACGCGACAAATGACTTTTTATCGCAATTTTTAGGCTTTTATGGCGATTTTGAGATTTTTGAGGCGATTTTAAAATTTTTTGCGACGACTTATCAAACGCCGCAAAAAGTTTTATATGTTGTAGTGAATGCTAGATATATAAGTCTCAGTAAATGTGAGGATACGTTAGCTAAGTATATTCAAGAGTAATATTAAGTATAATCTTATTAGAGTTTGTAAGTCTCGTACACTCTTATTTAAAAATAGTTATTCTATTTACAAGTTGGTGTGTAGAGCAGTTTCAATCTATCTAACTTAAATAGTAAGATTTAATTTGTAGCTGTATTCAAATTCTAAAATTTTTCTTAAGTTATGTCATGTAAATACTTTATTAGAAACTTTAGAATTACTACAACAAAAGTTATCTTTTCCTGCGTGTCTTTTCGTGACTAATACCTTATATTTTTGTCGGAAGACAGTTTTTATCACCAAATTAGATCGTAGCAGACTCACAGGAATAGACTGATAACTTTAAGGGCTTAAAACTACCATTGTAAAAATCGTGAGAAATACTCTTATTTTCGACGATTCTTTTCCTCCCAAAGAGTGTAAAATTTCGTTACCGTGGTTCATAGGGTTCGAAAATACTTATATGTCACGATGAAAATCACAGGAAATAAGCTTTTGGGACCAAAAAAAATATTTCCGACGATTTATGATCACTAGAAATAGTCTTTTATGAAAAAAAAAAATATATTACTAATACATAATAAGAACCTTATACCTAAGATAAGATAAATGTAAATAATGTATTACCAATACACTAAGGTCATAAATTAAAAAAAAAAACTAGTAAAACAATATCCTTATACCCCCACCTAAAGCACATTAAGAATGTGAACAATATATTACAAATATACTAAGCCTAATAAACAATAAAAATATACTAAGCTTAATAGTTATTTCAATAAATCAAACTTGATCAGAAACATAACATTCAATCTAGATAATGCTAGTTAAACAACATAGCATAGACAATACATATATGCATAGATCTGATAACACCTTGACAAAGCCCCAAATATAAAGGTTGCCGCACCTTCAGTTGCTAGGTTGGCCACCGCTTTTACAACATATCTGTACGTTGGCATTATCTGACTCAAGTAGTGCCAAGATCTCTTGCAAGCCAACTATCAAAATTCATTGGTAGATAAGAATATATTAGAATATGAAGTTTTTATACAAGCCCCAAATGAGACAAATTTGAAGTTCCTCTATTACCTTGCTAAAACAGTACTGTTGCAATTGATGCCTTCTGTCCATTCCCAGAGTCTCTATACTGGGGATGCCTAAATGGAGACATGGAAGAATCTAGGCCAGCAAACCCATTTCCAGACTCACCTCTGTCAAGATACATTTTCATCTACAAACATTAAGCAAAATAAAATAGAATTAATATTTTACCATTACATACTGACTATGGCATCATATGCAGTAAATAGAAGAGAAAGAGGACCTTGGATTAAATAAACATTTAAGCAGACAATATGCTCAACTTGCAGTTCAGTTGGGTCCTGATTAGAATAAGATGATCAAGTGCCCTGCCTAGCAAAACATTTGGTATCAATATCTGATGACTACATAAATAACTACAGATGCACTTAAAACTGAATGCATATTTAGTATACCCTTAGCAAATGCTTGCTGGTTGTCTCTACAAATGTTTTAATATGATATTGACGCCACATTTAAGTTTATTAGTTTTTCCAAATTGGTTTAATTTTTTACGCATGTTATGCATTTTGGATTAAGTGCCTGCATATAATATTTTTAGTGTAATAGTTTATATACTTTTTAATTTGGTTTGATTAGCAAAACAGTTGGAGTTGTCTTTTTGTGAAGTTAATGTTCAAATAGCAAACTCATTTTCTTATATTAATGATGTTAATAAAATCATTAGATTTTAAGATGCCCTCAAGACCTCATTTATACCTTGTGTGGACAACAACATTCATACCTCCTTAACATAGGTTAGATTCGCTATCTATAGCTGAATTTATTTTTTGCTAGTTTTTGTTAGTTAGTTGGGGAAAGATGTTATCTTATGTATGAGTCTTTGAAGACATGTTTACATTTGCTCTTGCTTTATGATGATTTTAGATAGAAAAATGAAGGTTGCTAAGGCTACCTTTGATATCAGTATTGATTGGAGTATAAATTTCTTTGACACTGCTGAAGTTTATCCAACCCATTTTTTAATTGAAAAATCTTTCCAGAGGTCATGGTTATCAAGCCTAAAATTAATTTAAACAATAATGAGATGGAGATCCAACAAAAATCATCAATTTTTGAAAAAATAACTACAAGTCTACAACATGCATGATAAATCTAAGAAGAAAATGGATTCTGTTAGCAGCATGTCATGCAGTCTAATAGCAGGGGAGAAACAACAAATTTGAAGAAATATACACAAGTTGTCTCAAGACTACCATTATGGTTTTGTATAGGAAATATACACAAGTTACAGATTTGAAGAAACAAAAACAAAAAAATTGGCAATTGACATGATAGCAGGGGAGAAACAATAGAAACCACTAAAAATGAAACTTTAAATTAATTGTATGAGTTCTGGCAAGAAAAGAAACTAATTGAATAAACAATAACAACCCATTTAACAATCTCCAACTGATGAACCAATATGCATTCATAATCAAAACCCTTATCAAAAAATTTAGTTGTGGGACTTGTCTTTTTAAGCTAACTGACAGATATGACACTATATTTAGAAGAGGTAAATATAGAATTGTCTAGTTAGAAGTGTCAATGGATGACACTATATAGGAAACCAACTTACTTGCTCATGGTCCATTCAAAGAAACGGGTCCTATGTAAAACTGAAGAGCACCTAAAGATGTCCAGAGCTTTCAAAAATTATGAGAAAACAAGAATAAGTACAAACAGCACCAAAACAATCACATGCAAATAAAATTTAACCATCTCTCTTCAAATCTTAAGAAGAGCCAATCACAGAAGCAAAATGAAATGAAAACATGAAATTCAAAAATTTTCTTTATTTCTCCTTTGTATCCTTTACTTTTACTTACCAACATAAAACCTTAACAACACCGCTCAGTTCATTGTATGCATTCCATTAATATTCCTCAACATTCTACATCTTATAAAGCATACTAGTTGCTGAACAAATCGGACCCAACTACAAATTAACCAATCTGGCAAACCAATTTTCACAATAAGCTCATTTGAACGATAGGCTAACACAAACAACCAAGAATCAAAATTCCACTCTATTTTCTCATGTCATCAATGAAACCTGAGAATAGCTTAACACCGAGTCAAATATACGACTTACCAAATAGAAAAATGGCAAACAAAGATTTTAACATCATCGAATCACAAACCCCTAACAAAAACAAAAATCACATTTCTCAAATTTTCCAATGTTAAGTTCAAAAAGACCCAATCTGAAAATATAGAGAGCTTTGACAATCTAGGGATTGCTCTTAGAAAAAGGTGAAAGAAGAACGTTTGCAAAGGCTCTGTGAACAAAGAAACGTACCTTTGTGGGGGGGCTTGATTCGGTTTCCCAGGGAAAAAAGCCGTGTAGGGAGGGGGCTCGATTCGGTGAGGAGGAAAGGGAGGGAGGCGTGCGGGAAAATAGATCGGAGGTGGGGGTGGTGAGGCAAAGTTGTAGTAGTAGTCTGAGACAACGGGAGGTTGCGGCGGCGCTAGGCTGAAAAGGAGAGCACATCGAGTGAGAGGGGTGTTTCGGGATGGAGGGAAAAAGGCTAGCGATGTGGAGGCTGAGGAAAGTTGGCGTCGATGAGGGGAGGCTGATGCCGATGACTACATGGCTGCACTATGGTAGCGCTGCGATGGTCGAAGTAGAGACAGGGAAAAGGGGAGGGGGTTGTCGCTTGTCGACTGTGAGAGAGAGAGAGAGAGAGAGAGAGAGAGAGAGAGAGAGAGAGAGAGAGAGAGGGGGGGGGAGAACGAAGGGCTAAGCTGCTAAAGTGGTTTATATATTTTAATTTTTTTTCATCAATTAGTTTGGTGAGAAAAAATAAAATATATATATATATATATATAAATTTTTTCTAATCATTTTGATTGGTGAAAAAAGGCCTTTAATTTTCACATATTTTAATTCGTGACAAATAAATTTGTACAATATAATTATTTGGGACAATAAGTTTTGTGACAATATGAAATGGATAAGAAAAAATAATTATTTGTTACCAAAGTTAGAATTGGAATCTTTTGTGACTAATTAGTGTCACCCGTAATAATTCCATAATTTGTAAATATATATATATATATATATATATTATTTGTCAAGTTTTTCTTATGATTCTATATCTATTAGAAAAAGTGAATAATATTCACAGTGTTTATATCGTTAGAAATAAAATTGTCTATTATAATTATTTCTGACAGGACATTTTTAACAGAATATTTTTTATGACAAAATGTCATTAGTTGTTAGCAAATTATATTTGCAAAAAAAAAAAATTGTGAGAAAAACCACTTTTTTGTAGTGTATACGGAATTGTATATAAAAAATTTAGAGAAATGATAAATGCAGTTGTGGACTTGCAAGTGGTGTGCAGTCGCTTTAGAAAAAATGGGATCTACTATTAAAAAATTTAATTTTTTAATAGTGGATCCTACTTTTTTTTAAAACAATTGTATATCGCTTGTAATTTCATGAATATATGTAATATTATTCAAAAATTTATTATAATATCCGCTCACGAACTTTTTAAAAAGTAGAATTTTTCAAGCAGATAGCACACCCTACCTAAAACCTTACAAATTATTACTTTCGTATATATAAATATATATATTCATACGCTTGCAGCCATTAGGTCGTTTTGAACATTCCTTCAAAAATCATAATTAATGAACCTCTTATTAGTTTTCACTGATATGCAAATTGCCATGCATGTAACATGCTGAAATGGATGAAATTAAAGGCACTTATTGTTGTTGAACTCAAGGTTTCAAGTTTCATGTAAATCTACACATGGATTTTGATGATAACAAATGAATTCAAAGAATAAAGGAGTCTCAAACTCAAGTTGTCCACACAATAGAATCAAGCACATCAAGAAAGAAAGCATGAGCAAGAAGGGAACAAGTTCACATTAAAATCATAGAATAATTTTGTAAATCTCTTAAAAATTTGAAATTAGGATTAAGGCTCAAAATTAATATTTTATCATAAAGCATTAAAATATATTTTCCACATGTGAATGAATATTTTGAAAATTAAATTTGAAAATTTTGAAAGATGATTGATTGTCATCTTTTACATGTGCATGACATGATTAAATGTTTGAACTTTGAAAATTTTGAAAGATGATTGATTGTCATCTTTCACATGTGCATGACATGATTAAAGGTTTGAATTTTGAAAATATTAAGATGCTTGATTGTCATCTTTCACATGTGCATGACATGATTAAATGTTTGAACTTTGAAAATATTAAGATGATTGATTGTCATCTTTCACATGTGCATGTTTTATTTGAATATTTTCAAAAGTGATGGATGCTTTTCTTGACTTATGCAAAATGTAGATATCTTTGTTTGAAATTTTTGAAAAGTAAAGTGTGCTCCTTTTGTCATATGCAAAAAGTAAAAGATTAGATTTGAAATTTTTGAAAAGTAAAGTGTGCTCATTTTGTCACATGCAAAAAGTAAAAAGATTTGATTTGAAATTTTTGAAAAGTGAATGATGATGTCTTTGACATGTGAATCTTTTTAAATTTGAATATGAAGTCTCATATGCCTATAAATAGATCATTTGAGAGCTTCACATTCACAACACCAAGAGCATACAACATTCATTCAAAGCTTTCATTCTCTCTTTTCTAAACATTGAGCCTTAATTCTTGTTCTTGTTGAGAGAGATATAGGTTGCGCTGTATTGTTTCTATCTCACTCATTGAGGAGTGTACTTTGATAGTCTACCCACTATCAACTCTTGTATTTGTAAGAGGGTGCGTATAACCCTTGTGTGTGTAGAAGGTGTTCTATACGGGGAATAGTTAAATCACCAAGTGTAAGGTGATTGGAAGTGTAGAAGGTGTTCTACACGGAGAATAGTTAAATCACCAAGTGTGAGGTGATTGGAAGTGTAGAGGGTGTTCTACACGGATTCTTTGGAGCGGTGCTGCTCAAAGGTGTAATAGGTTTTTATCTCCACCTAAAGGAGATTGAATAGTGGATTTGGGGATCCTCAAGGGGTAGTTTGAGGCGAGGACGTAGGCAGTGGGGCCGAACCTCGTTAACATACTGAGTTTGCTTCTCTTACCCTTACTCTTTATATTTATTGTTGTTTCATATTTTGTTTATATTTTATATTATATATTTGATTTATAATTGTTATTTTTTTAAATACAACTCAATTCACCCACCCCCCCTCTTGTGTTAGTCATCTGGGCAACAATTGTGCATTTATGACAAAGGGAATAAAAAGACAGATGATGGGACTGAAAGGTGAGCTGATGGACATTAGGAATAGATGAGAAGAAAAGCAAGACGGCAAGGAAAAGGAAGTCGACTGTGACACGCAAGATAAAAATCTGCCTAGATATTTCACTTGGCTATAAAAGGACTCTGGCCGGCTGGAACTGTGGGATCTCTCTCTTTTCTTCTTCAACCTTGGCTTCCCCAGATTTCTCCAACAGCAACACGGTGGATTTATCTAGATGTAATTTATATTTCTCTGTACAGTGAGATATGAGAGACTGTACAAATCTCCATTATAGTGGATTCTCATCCCCAAACACCCGTGGACGTTGGCATTCGCCGAACCACGTAAAATTGTGTGTCCATCTCTTTTTATTTCATCTGTTATCACGTATGAACCGCCACACCGGCACCGCGCCGGGAGCCCCAAACGACCTCAAATGAAGTCCAACTCGCACTAGTGGGTTGGAAATAATTCTTTCTCTCACACCGCCTAATGGCCGATTTTTATGTCCTTAACAGTGGCGCCGTCTGTGGGATGGGATAATCGGTAGTGAGAAAATTATAATTTTCTAACCCACTGGATAAGTGTATTCGACCGACCGACCGACTCAACAAAAATTTTCTCCAGATGCATTAATATGCAGAGGCCCTGAGCACAATGCGGAAGTGTAGTGTATTGTGCACTCAACGCCACGCCCTCAGACCGCGGGGTCGCCTGAGCTCCACGCCTCTGCCCTCGGTTCGCTCAAAGGGGTCGCCTGGGCTCCACGCCTCGACCCTCAGACCAAGGGGTCGCCTGGGCTCCACGCCTCGACCCTCAGACCAAGGGGTTGCCTGGGCTCCACGCCTCGACCCTCAGACCAAGGAGTCACCTGGGCTCCACGCCTCGGCCCTCAGACCAAGGGGTCGCCTGGGCTCCACGCCTCGACCCTCAGACCAAGGGGTCGCCTGGGCTCCACGCCTCGACCCTCAGACCAAGGGGTCGCCTGGGCTCCACGCCTCGGCCCTCAGACCAAGGGGTCGCCTGGGCTCCACGCCTCGACCCTCAGACCAAGGGGTCGCCTGAGTTCCACGCCTCGACCCTCAGACCAAGGGGTCGCCTGGGCTCCACGCCTCGACCCTCAGACCACGGGGTCGCCTGGGCTCCACGCCTCGCCCTCAGACCACGGGGTCGCCTGGGCTCCACACCTCGACCCTCAGACCAAGGGGTCGCCTGGGCTCCACGCCTTTGCCCTCGGTTCGCTTAAAGGGGTCGCCTGGGCTCCGCGCCTCGACCCTCAGACCGCAGGGTCGCCTGTACTCCACGCCCTCACAACTCACTCTTTCGGAAGCATGCTCGCGCCACACGGGCAATGGATCTCCCTCAGCTCGGGTTTGCTAGCATCGCCCGCTGGGGACCTTTCATCTCTCGAACACGTCCAACTCGGATTTCTCCCAGCTTGGATTTTTCTCAGCTCGGATCGGATTTCCTCATATCGGAATTTTCTCACATTACACACATTCGGGAACACAACTCATCAATCACGGACACCCTCAATCCAAGTCTCCCTTACTCTGGAACCATAGATGGACGCCGTCTCAACTCGGACGTGACCTCCAGTCCGAGCCCCTCCGGTCGACACCCTCGGCCAGCTTGGGCTCACTAACACCACCCACTCGAACATCCCCAATTCGAACCCTTCAGCCCGGGAACTCCCCAGCTCGGTCTCCCACTGGCTCGGAATACCAATTCAAGCTTCCCCATCTTGGTCTCCTACAACTCGAGGTTCTACCGGCTCGGTCGCCTACCACTCAGACTTAGTGGCATGAAAATTCATATTTCTATGTAACAAAATTGTTTTACAGCTCAAAGTTGACGCGCCCATTCCACGGCAACGCTAGTTCCATGCTCGTCATTCGGGATCAGGTCTAGTCACGGGGTCGTCCGGCCACCCATAACCAGCCCAACGATTCGTTCGTCAAGGGCTCGAGACTTGAGGTCCCGCACCCAAGTTCACTCAACAAGTCCTTACATCCATGATAGGCTCAAGGCTTGTGATCACCCACCATGCTCACTCGACAAGCCTCATCTCGGATGCTTGCAAATCGCGGGGTTGAATCTCGGGTCCAGGCTTGCACGTAAACCCTCGCACACCTGGTTTCCCGCCAATGACTGCTTGTGGATTGCGGGATCGTAACCTCACACCTCACAGCACTTTCTTGATAACATATATATATTGCATGTTTTTATTATCTCAGATACGGAAGACAGACCACCACTATCTCAATCGCCCTCAGACCGCGGGGTCGCCTCGGCTCCACGCCTCGGCCCTCGGTCCGCTCAAAAGGGTCGCCTGGGCTCCAAGCCTCGGCCCTCGGTCCGCTCAAAGGGGTCGCCTGGGCTCTACGCCCTCGCCCCTCAGACAGCGGGGTCGCCTGGTCTCCACGCCTCGGCCCTCGATCCGCTCAAAGGGGTCGTCTGGCCTCCACGCCCTCGCCCCTCAAACCGCGGGGTCGCCTGGTCTCCACGCCTCGGCCCTCGGTTCACTCAAAGGGGTCGCCCAGATATTTTACTCCACGCCGCGGCCCTTGGTTCGCTCAAAGGGGTCGCCCAGCATGGGACGTTGACGCGAAGTAACAGAATCCTGGGCGATGTACTCCAGCCGGGCCTCACGCGAAGAAATTTTCCCGTCGACCAGTTCACCAGGTGGCGAGGCGCACTCCACGGGCATGGTGTGCATTCAAGGTCGGATTTCGAGCATCTCACCAGCTCGTTAAATCCAAGCTCCCCCAGCTCGCCAATCCGAGCTCCCCAGCTCGCTGATTCCGAGCACGCTTCTCAGATAGGAAAAATCCGAGCTACCCCAGCTCGTCAATCCAAGCTCCCCAGCTCGCTGATTCCGAGCACACTTCTCAGATAGGCAAAATCCGAGCCCCCCCAGCTCGTCAATCCGAGCTCCCCTGCTCGCTGATTCTGAGCACTCTTCTCAGATGGCGAAATCCGAGCATCCTCCTCAGACATCGCAACTTGGGTTCCACCCATTCAGGACCCTTCACCCCATGCTCGGGGCTCCCAACTCGGACACCTTCGGTCCAAGCTCTCCCGGCTCGGAGATCCTCCAGTCCAGGATCCTAGCTCGGGAATCCTCCAATCCGAGCTCTCTTAGCTCAGTGGTCCACCACCTCGGGCCCAATAAATAGCATGGACTACACCGCACGAAATTCAGGATACAAGACAACAAGACAGAATTCCCATCAAAATATCTTTTGCTAAGAATTCGCGGGGTACTGAAAGGGATGAAATTAAAGGCACTTATTGTGCATTTATGACAAAGGGAACAAAAGGACAGATGATGGGACTGAAATGTGAGCTGATGGACATTGGCAGTAGATGAGAAGAAAAGCAAGACGGCAATGAAAAGGAAGTCGACTGTGACACGCAAGATAAAGATCTGCTCAGATATTTCACTTGGCTATAAAAGGACTCTGGCCGGCTGGAACTGTGGGATCTCTCTCTTCTCTTCTTCAACCTTGGCTTCCCCAGATTTCTCCAACAGCAACACGGCGAATTTATCTAGATGTCATTTATATTTCTCTGTACAGTAAGATATGAGAGACTGTACAAATCCCCATTATAGTGGATTCTCATCCCCAAACACCCGTGGACGTAGGCATTCGCCGAACCACGTAAAATTGTGTGTCCATCTCTCTTTATTTCATCTGTTATCACGTATGAACCGCCACACCGGCACCGCACCGGGAGCCCCAAATGACCTCAAATGAAGCCCAACTCGCACCAGTGGGTTGGAAATAATTCTTTCTCTCACACTGACCTGATGGCCGATTTTTATATCCTTAACACATGCATACGCAATTGGGTCGACCTCCGGCTTTACAAACCGTCAAGGATTAAAACCGATCGAATTATTCCTCAACTACTTTCCACATGGACGTAGTAGTATGATCATCACGACCGGCGCCATTCACGACATTTTTGTTTAATTTGTCTTTGCTTGTTTTTTAATAAATCATCTGTGTGGAATATTTCCTATATAGTTAGATCTGGGGGAGTGGAATGGATCAATCGATCGCGCGAGGTGGGTACATCATACGTATAAAACTCTGATGATTACTTTGATCAGATAGTCATAATTGATTGGAGTAATTAACTTTATGATTCTTTAAAATGTAATATTGTATAGTCATGAAGTGTGCAATATCTATGCAGTACTCTCTTTAAAAAAGTATTGGAGGCCTAGGGCGCTACTATTAAAATAATAATTTTTTCATATAATTCATAAATTTATCTATTTTTTAAAGGAAATATATGCACTCTAAAACTGTAAATATCGTTTCTAACCACAAATTAATAAAAATTAAAACCTTGATCAATTACATGCAATCATGTGGCTACGTCACAACTGAGGATTGGTTCCCTTAGCTTTCGTCGGCAACTGGACCACCCTGCATGCCTTTTATTAGAAAATACAAGTTTAAGAGGGGGAGAGAGAAGGGGAAGGAGGCATCGGATGGATGACTTTCCCAAGCTGTTGAAAGGCTCAAGAAGGTGCGACTTTGCCAGGTCAGGAATGGGTGGTGATAGATCAATTGCACATGGAAATTATATATATACATATATATATATATATGCATTATCCGGCCATGCAGGCCAACTCCGTCTCCCTTTGACTTTCTCTCTCTACAAACTATGTCTTCTCTCTCTCAATGCTCAGGTTTTTCCGTGTTTTGACTTTGCAATATTTTTGGACACCTTACTCTCCCACACGCATATAAAACCCACCCCAATCTCTTCCTAACGTCTTCAAACCATTTCACAACTCCCCCCCAACAGTTTTCAACCTACCTTTTGTCAAACACTGATCATCATATTCCTTTAGTACTGATTCCTAGCTAACCATTTTAATTTCATCTTCTTTGTTTGTTTTTGATGGAGGAGATTGATGTCCCTCGATTCTTTCTCTGCCCCATTTCTCTTGAACTCATGAAGGATCCTGTCACAGTCCTTACCGGGATAACCTACGATCGTGAAAGCATCGAGAAATGGTTGTTCTCCGAGAAGAACAATACCTGCCCAGTCACCAAACAAATACTTCCGGCTGATTGTGATCTAACTCCAAACCACAATCTCCGGAGATTGATCCAATCATGGTGCATCATGAACGCTTCGCATGGCATCGAAAGGATTCCAACACCAAAACCTCCGATCAACAAAACCCAGATTGCAAAGCTCCTCAAAGAAGCTAAATCTCCACAGTTGAAGATCAGATGTCTAGAAAAGCTCCGATCAATCGCCTCCGAAAGTGAAACCAATAAACGTTATATTGAAGCTGCCGGCGCCGTTGAGTTTTTAGCATCAATTGTTAGTAACGCCAATTGTTTTGCATCAGAAGATCAAACTTCGGATGATGGCCGAGTGGATTTGATCACCAGTACTGTATGCTGCGAAGCCTTGACCATGCTTCATAGTCTCCAAGTCTCCGAAGCCGGCCTGAAGAGTCTCGTCGGAAAAAATGGTGAATTTGTCAAAACCTTAATACGAGTGATGCAACGGGGGAATGACGAGTCTCGCGCTTATGCGGTTTTGTTATTGAAATCCATGTTTGAAGTGGCTGATCCGATGCCGTTAATCGGTTTGACAACCGGATTCTTCATCGAAATAGTCCAAATCTTGCGCGACCAGATTTCCCAGCAGGCCTCCAAAGCTGTATTGAAATTACTAATCCAGCTTTGTCCATGGGAAAGAAACAGAATTAAAGCAGTTGAAGCAGGCGCAGTTTCTATTTTGATAGAACTTCTTCTTGATTCTTCGGAGCGAAGGGTTTATGAAATGATTCTAATGGCGTTGGACATGCTGTGCGGATGCGCCGAGGGGCGGGCCGAGCTGTTGCGGCACGGTGCCGGGCTTTCGATTGTGTCAAAAAAAATTCTCAGGGTTTCTCAGGTGGCGAGCGACAGGGCAGTGAGAATTCTTTTGTCCATTTCAAAGTTTTCTGCAACTCCGGTTGTTCTGCAGGAAATGTTGGAGCTGGGCGTTGTGGCAAAGCTGTGTTTGATTCTTCAAGTGGATTGTGGGAACAGAGCTAGAGAAAGAGCTCGTGAGATACTTAAATTGCATGCTAGGGTATGGAAGACTTCTACATGTATACCAAACAACTTGCTTTCTTCGTATCCATCTTGACGTATGGGCTGTGGGCAAGAGAATTGTGATCGCTTTCACTTTTTATAGATAGTACTTTTCTGTTTACATGTACAAAATTGATTGGATTACATGGGTGCAAATTGGGCGCTCACAAAAATATGATGAAACTTTATAAGATCAATAATGCAACAGGCTTAGTTAGCTGTTGCATTTTTCGTATCTATGTGTGAATGGTTTGGTAATTATAATGTTTTCTGTGAAGGTCTAGCTAATTAAGTTCTTATGCAAATTGTTTGGAACTAATTGGAATGCATGGGCAAATTAAGCCAAAAAATTACTACAATAATGTACACCAAAGGTTTGTTGAAAACAGTTTTTTTCTCCTTTGTTCCGGTGATCGTGGAACCTGCAAAAATTGCTCTTCACTTGCGCTCCCAAGGTCAGATTTCGTTGCAGGGGGTGGGGAGCTTGGGGGTAGTGACATTCGGGGGTTTTACGCTGGCCACCCACACCATCGCACCCTATCGGGAGTTTTTTCAGGCGCCAATCTATCAGTCAGTTGAAGGATTAGATGTACGAAGCAGTGTGTAAAGCTCCGTGCGGGGTAACTATTCATGTGTGAAAACCACGCGCCTCCGATAAAGGTCTCTGTTGCAGCTAGTACGCGCTGCCTCTCTGGACTTTGCAACTTTAGTGGCATCATGATGGCTTGTTTGGACTTCCCTAACATGGTGTGTGGTCTACACGTGCTACTACAACTATACTGTGTACTATTTGTGTTTCAGTGTTCAATGTTATGTTTTGATTTTATGTTTTTTGTGTTGTGTTTGCTTTGTATTGTAGTTTGTTATGTATTAATAAAAATGAAAGGATTGTTTATTTTGGTTGTCTCACTCATCGTTTTGAGGATGGTAGTATTAATTCTATCTCCTCTTTTAGAAGATGGTGGCCTACTTGTGATCTATTATTATAAATTATATAGATATATATGCCTTGTATTATGAACAATGGCTAGAGAATAGAAAAAGATCATGTATTGTCTCACAGACCTCTTCATTATTTTCTATATTATATATATATATATATATATATATATATATATATATAGACACACACAGATCACCAGATATATAATAGCTAGCTAGCTTGGATATAATATCAGGATTCATTGTCGCGATCGAGGGGCAACAGCTATCATGCCTTAAACGCCCTCATGCTGGCCATGTATTCGATCCATTTTCTTTTAGTTTTTCTAAAGCATAAGCAGCCCTGCATTTTTTAATTTGTGAGTGAATTATATGATGAATTTATCTACGGTTAAGCATTAATTACCAGCCAACATGCAGCGAGCTATTCGCTACTTTTCCGTACTGTGCCGAAAAGTAATAAGAATATTTGGATTATCCCAATTAGATCAGAAAAGTAATAAGAATGAACACGACCATTAAACAAAGATGATTGAATATTCCTACCAAGTATAATAGTTTCAAGTTTTTTGAATCTAGCATCTCTCAAACATAAACGTACAAAAACATTTATTCTTACATAATATATATATATATATATATATAAATATATCCATTCCTAAGAGTACATATTTCATATATTAGTTTGATATAATATTTAATAATAAAAAATTCTGCTTACCACATTCTCATCTCATTTTCATCTATCATGATGAAGTGATATTAATTATTATCCATCCATCTTTTTTTTTTTTTTTTTAAAAGAGAGAAATATTTAAGATTGATAAAAATGTCACATTTTTCATATTAAGATGAAAGTAAGACGAATTGGGTGTTTTATCAATATAAGAAAAACGAATATCTATAACGAATTTACTGTAACAAAAAATATTATATTTTGCAATAAAAACAGACTGTACTTTTTGTTGCAAATAGTTATTTTGATTGCAGCTAATTAATTATATATATCCGTCTTCTTGTAGTGTATGGAGTTAATATTACTGTCTTTGAAGAAACTTGGGATTTTTTAATATATTTAAAGAAGTAATGAAAAAAAAAAGGAAGACTTGTGAGTCTTTAATTATCTCATCGATTAGATAATATTATTGGTAAAGGTTTCCCAATACTGTGGAGCCTAAGACGACTTAAATACATCACGTGGAATTCATGCCCAAATTAACGAGGTGGGCGTACGTATAACGTGATTTTATTAAAGGCGCGCAATGGATTTTTTAAAGAATTAGGCCGGCCCGTTGCCACTTGCCAAGTACTTTTAATTATATATAATATATGTGCACTAACTAAAATTGGTATGTATGTATTAATATTATTATATATAATTAGCGATACTTTCCCAATCAATTTAACGTGACAAATTAAGATAAACTTGGAGTTATATATAATATTTATATAAGATACAGTCAATTAAAATGAGTAGTTAATGTCATGAGAAACCATCATTTTATTTAATTCCATGCCCACCAAGGTTATCATCTGTCAATATAGTTCTAGTACTATTCATAAAACACGTACGCAATATCGATTGAATTGATTGTTAGACTTTATTATATATGTTACGATCGAGCATAATTTTCCTACCAAGAAAGTAAGACTCGACAATTAGTTATATGATCAAAGAAAAAAAATACAACTTCAATTTTGCACATCCATTAATTTATAAATTAATTAGAGGCTTCTAATAGTCATTAATTAATTAAGTGGGACGTTGAACTATTCCACTGAAAACATAATAGAGATATAAATTCTTTTTTAATTTTCCTCAATATTATTCCCTCTTTTTGTTTTTTTTTAATAAAACTAGTTTCGTTCATGTTGACCAACTAATTAATTATGATCATGCATATTCACATTGGAATTATTAATAAATAGTTATATTTATTTGTTGACAAATTAATTATATATGAGTCATTTTCTTTTATAAGTACTTAATTTATTATATATTTGGCCGAATCCTATTAATTATCCTAATAAACATTACTATAATAATAATAATAATAATAATAATAATAAATAGTACAAAGGAACTAAGTAATGATCTACATTCTACATGTAGGACGTACAACCAGAACCAACTCTCAATTCTCAACGATACTATTCTATAAACACGTACGTACAGTTGGAGGCCGTTCTTGCAATTGCATGGTTTATGTGGATGCACGTCTCGGTTGTACGCGATTAATTAATTATATCTATTAAAATTTAAAAGTCTTGATCTTAATTTGAAGCGATCCTAGCTAGTCTTAAACTCAGAGCTAGCAGCTAGCTAGAGATGGATCGTCGGTGTCCAGTACATTATACGATTTGCATGCATCTAACAGATATACGTGTATAAATTCCTCTAACGTCGACAGCCGGCAAAATATTGACTTTGAATTTATAATTTGGCTGACTTTATTACTAAGAAAAAAGAAAGTTGACTTTGCATCTATTCACCAACAAATAAAATTAATACTCGTAGAATTTTTTAAGAAGAAAAAAAAAATCGTACAATTTTATTTTTGAACACATAAAAACAACCATAAATTAATGTCGATGCGCAACCTTAATATTCAATTCTGATGACAGGAAGGAGAGAATCAGAGGGGAAAAGGAAAAAGAAGGAACTCTAGAAACCGTTTTAATTAATTAATGAATATTGTTATATTTATAAAAGAATTATATAAAAATAATCTTATAAATTGATGTGATCTTATTTAATTTATTAGATTTATTTTATAATAAAATTAACTTTATAATTTGATAAATTATATTAATTTATATTAATTTATAAAATTATTTCAATATAATTTCTTTCTGATTCGATGGGTATTACCCTTAATTAATAGATGACCCGGGATTATGATCAATGGGCCAATGGCTACGCTGCATGCTCTCACACGGCTTATAGCCTTTGGGGCAGGGGCAGTACCGTTGCTAGCTTTTGCACCTCTCGACATTATAAGAAAAATATATATTTATAATATTTTAATTATAATTACAAAAATTATTATGATAAAAATAAGATATTTTAATCGCGAATAATTTTTCTAGTTATAATTAAAGTATCATAAATATATTTTTTATTTTTTTATTGTGAATATATAGATGCAGGTTTTATCCCATTTTATTTTATTTTATTTTATTTTATTATTATAAAATTTTAAATTTTATATAAAATATAATAAATAATTCATTTTTCTAATTTTGAAATAATAATAATATTAAAAAATAATTTTTTTATTGAATTTTGTATTCATCCCTTTCTCATTTTATCTAAACGGAGCTAGTATTAATGCATGCTTGCTTGGACTGTGAGAAAATTAGCTGGCGTGAGGGAGCTTATCAAGTCCAACTCTCCGATCAGCTGAATATTACTGACCTTTTGGCCGGTTAATTTACCGCGTGATCATAAGTACGTATTTTCATCGCGCGCCGACAGACACCGATACAAATGAATTTATGAATCCCACCATACTGATCCTATATACGTTGTCTTATATATATATGGTGCATGCATTCGATCTTCATCCTTCAAGTACTTCATGTTTTGATCTTTTTCTTTCCACCCGGCCACTTTTGGCCTCCTAATTTAGAAATAAATTTATTTTCCCTGAATATTCTTTTTCTTATTTTTCTCTCTCACTCTTCTCTTGATTAGATTGCAGCGCCTTTGAGCTTCATAACAATTAATATATATATATATATATATATATATATATATATATGGATTTGGAACACGTTTTCATCATTTTTTTTTGTCTTTTGTGTGACCTAGAATATATTCAAATATAGCACGTGTAGAGTTAATGCATGTTTCAGATTCGTTGAGAAATTTTGATATAGACTAGAAAAAAAATAGAAGACATTATAATCAATAATGGTATTTGCTTAATTTTTTTTAGTCGAGAGTTAAATTATATCTTAAATTTTAGTCTTTGTTGCATTTTTCTAATCGGAATTCAAATTCTGTTGTAAATAATGACATTTATTACGTTTTTCTAACTGGGAATCAAATTCTGCCACAAATTTTTCTAGTTAGGAGTCAAATTATGTCGTAAATAGTAACATTTGCTATATTTTTCTAGCCGAGAGTCAAATTCTACCGCAAATTTTTTTAATCGAGAGTCAAATTCTGTCGTAAATTAAAGCAAAAGCATGTTTTAGCAGCATTTTTATTTTTGCAACAAAAGTTTTAGCCGAAAATTGTCTATAATAGTGGCATTTATCATTTAGCAATTAGCATCGCTAATTTCACTGTAAAAATTATTTTACGGCAAAATTTCAGTCTATTTGCGACGATATTAAAGCGCTGGAAATAGTTACTTTTAAAAATTAAACCAAACTCGCATAACCTCCCGATAGCAAATATGTGATATCCCGTATTTTTGTATATTTTAATTGAATGAATATTTAATTTAATTTAATTTTGGTTCTTCTGTTTTAAATTTATCGAATTTCTTGTTGAACTTATTTTATGATTTTAAGTTATGAAATTTAAATTGATATGCTTTCTTAATATTAATTAATATTTTGTATTTAAATTACTCTTTAATTTAAATTTGTTTATTATTAGATTTTAAATTATGGTGTTTTTTTTTAACTAGTCATTGTGTTTAAATTAAATTATTCAGCTTAATATTTTGAAATTCTTTTCGTTGAATCAATTCTATAACCCAAATTGTGAAAATTAGACATCTTTTCTTTCCCTTCTTTTTTCTTTTTCCTTTTTCTTTTTCTTCTCTTTTTCTTTTTTCTTTTTTCTTTTTTTCTTCTTTCTTTTCTTTCTTTTCTTCCCCATTTTCCCAACAGCCCACGCGACACCCCCAATTTCTCCTCTTCCACCCGTTTTTCCCCTTCTACACCCAGCATCGTCATGCGCAGCCGTAGCCGTCACCGCCCCTCCCATCCTCTTCCCTACTGGTTGGCGACCATCCCCCATCAATCTCAGCCCAACTCATACCGCTGATTGCCCCCACGCAAGCCTCATATGTCGCGGCTCTTTAGTGCTCTAGCACCGTCGTTGCTCCACCATTAGCCACCACCTCTTTACCACTTCACCACCGGCCTCCCAACTATCTAACACACCATTCATCAGCCCTGATCCACCATCCTTGAAACCTCTTCATGCGCTCTCTCTTTATCCCGCTGTTCGTCTCTCTTTCTCCCGCTGTTCGTCTATCTTTCCTCTCTCTGTTAGTCTCTCTGTCTAGTTTTGGTTGATTTTAGTTTTATTTGGTGAATTGTTGTATTTATTAGCCTGATTTGGAGCTTGAAATCAAAATGTTTATACAATGACTGCAGCTAATTTTAACATGTGTAGGAGATTTTTTTCTATTAGAATTCCAAGAAAACAAAGGATTAGGATTTTGAAATAGCAAAACTTTATGATTCTCATGATTTGCACCTAAGTTGATGATTTGGGATGGGCCTGGAAGTTTGATTTTTTCTGTTAAGGTTGTTGTTGACATGAGAATCATATATGCTCCTAATATCACTAACATTTCTGATTTTGGTTAACAGGAAGTATTATGATACATATACTTTATAATATCCTTTCTTTATGGGGGCAGATTCCAGTGTTATTTTGTATTGTTATTTTAGGGGTAGCATATATAATATTTGTAACCGTTTAAGGATGTTTGTTCTTTCTAGCACAAAGCCAAAGTAGAATTAGTTCATTTAAAATAGGATCTCTAGGCTGAAAAAGCGTTCTTTTCAAGTGAAGTTGTTAAATTCATGTTTTTTTCATTGCTATCTTGGTTTAAGCACTCCTGAATGTAGTTTGTGCGCACTGATCATTAATGTTATTTAATGTAAATTCAAGAATCCAATTTGCTTTTTTCAATGTTTGTATGATCCACTGGTAAAAGTTACATTGTATGACTGTGACTTCTATGCTTATGCTCTTTTGGCCTCTGGTTTTGTAGATCTAGTTGTCGAGTCTAGTCTAAAGGTAAAGCTTCTCGGTTTTTTAATTATTATAGCTTTCTAACATGCAGTGAAGTTCCCCTTGTGGTAATGTTTAGCCATTATTGTGCTTTTTTTTCCTATGCCAATTGTTTTTTTTTATTTGTTAATGTAGGATTCAAGGCCATCTAAGTATACATCGATGAAAAGTTTAAACGAATCCAAACATGGATTTTGGGGTGTCTCTTGGAGGTTAATGGTTTAAAGTTGTTTTTCATTTGTTTTATTTTTTACTTTCTTGATGACTTTTCTATTAGCTTTTAGTTATTTGTTTGTATTAGGATTATGCCTTCCTTTTTTGCCTTTTGGTATCTTTTTCATTAGGTTTCATTGCTTTATTGTAACTAAACAAAACATATAATGTTTCTTATTTCCAAAGTTAGAAAATAAGGTTTATGGTTTTTAGGTTTATGATATTTCGAAAACATATAAGAACTAAAAAATTATTAGGTTTATGATTTTTACTCCTTCCTAACTGCACTTATTTTATTTGTCTTTAAGCTAAAGTTTGATGATGAGTTAGGGACAAAAGAAGATGTAAAGAGCAGCATGGGGGATTTTGTGGTTACATCCATCTTCCTATTGGTTCTTTGTAATTTTTTTATAACAGCGTGAGTAATTTTGTTTATAGTTAATCTATAATTTTGGTTTATGCAAAACAAACTCAATATTTTTTGGTTGAGTTTGTTTAGTTTAACAGCATGGAGTTATTTTTATAACATTCCGAACTAGTTAGCAGGGGAGAAAAGTACAAGATATACATATATTTCTTCTACATGCACTTGTAAGTGTTTTGAATGAACTTTTTCTGCATTGTACTGTGTTTGGCTGCTAGATTTATGATATTTACTTTGGTCTGCATATTTGTTGATGGATAACTCTTATCTTAAGTCCAATTTTCACTAAATTTGGGGTAAAGAAATCTAAATGGACCTTTACTTAATAAATTTGGATGGAGGTTTTGTGAAGTAGGTTTGAGTTGCTACTTATATATTAAAAAAAAAAAATTGTTGGTTTGAGTTGCTTTGTCTTTTTTGGTACATGAACTAAATGCAAATTACATGGTGTGAGTGAGGGGCAATTCTATCTGGTTTTGCTATATAAACTAGATAAACTAAATGCATGGCGTGAGTGAAGGGCTACTCTACCAGGTTTTGCTATATGAACTAAATGAACTGAATGCATGGTGTGACTAAGGGGCAATTCTACTAGGTTTTGCATGACATATTTGATTTTTTTTTTCAGTATTTGAACATTCTTAATAGTTGGCCAGTCATATTCCACTTTGTTGATTATATATTTATGATGTTTGAGATATTTTTAACAGCAGGGCATTTTTACATGTATATTCCAGCGGTGTCTTATTCAACATCATTTATTTTTTTCATGTGTTTTTTCTATCCTCCCTGAGTCTCCTTCTTCAAAACATGTTAAATGTTAAAAGAATATTTTTTTTTTTCAATTTGGCAGGTGTAATTAGTTTATTTCAGTTGTAGAAGCTTTTTTTTTTTTTTTTTGTATTTTTAAGTACAAATAGAATTTAGGTAATTGTAAAAAGTCATATACTTTGTTTTATAACTCTTAAATACTTCTAAGAGAAGTGAGATTCTAATATTTATAAATTTTATGTTTTATATTGATGTAAAAATTTATGTAATAGAATTTCGTGATTATGTTTAATTATATATATTTTTTTTTGATTTTGTATGGGGCCATTTTAGGCCTTTTTTTTAGCCGGTTATATTTTTTTTAAATTCTTACACTATTCGCGGCGAACTCAACTCGTGACATAAAGTTTTTTATTTTGATTTTGTATGTCAAATGTCCAAATCGCAGCAAACAACACTTAATATTTGCGGATGAATCATTGCAGCCAGAATTTAGGTTTATATCACATTTAAATAGCCGCAATTAATCTACGATCCTCAAAACGCAATAAATGAGTTTTTGTCATTATTTTCAGGCTTTTTGTGACGACTCAAAATCGTCGCAAATACTTTTATATGTTGTAGTGACAGTTGTAAACTTGGGCGACAATATCAAGGACTTTTGTAATCAGTTATTTAGCAGAAATGTGAAACTGATGATGAACAAGCTGTTCGAAATAATTAATTAATCATCTTGTAGATTCATGAATATGCCCATTTTAATTAGGTACATAAGTTCAAGATATTTTGTACTGTTTGTTTCCATATAGTACGTAGGAAGTATATTGACTTCAAATCCAGTAATGGTTTAGGTATTGGATCACAATATTACTTCCAAACGAAATATGCATAAATGCGCAGTTGGGTCGACCTCCTTTACAAACGAAAACATCAAACGATTAAAACGATCGAATTATTCCTCAACTACTTTCCACATCATGGACGTAGTATGATCATCATGACCGGCGCGGCGGCGCCATTCACGATATTTTTGTTTAATTTGCCTTTGCTTGTTTTTTAATAAATCATTTGTGTGGAATATTTCCTATATGCATGGTTAGATCTGGGGGAGTGGAATAAATCAATCGCGCGAGGTGGGTACATCATACGTATAAAACTCTGATAGTCATTGATTGGAGTAATTAACTTTATGATTCTTTATAATGTAATATTATATAGTCATGAAGTGTGCAGTATCTATGTACTCTACTTGATAAAAGTATTGGAGGCCGAGGGCGCTACTATTAAAATAATAATTTTTTCATATAATTCTTAGATTTATCTATTTTTTCCAAGGAAATATGCAGAAAATTGACTACTCTAAAACTATAAATCATGTTGCTACGTCAAAACTGAGGCGATTGGTTCCCTGAGTTCTCGTCGGCAACTGGACCCTGCACGCCATTAATTAGAAAATAGGAGTTTGAGAGGGAGAGAGAGAGAGGGGAGGAGGGATCGGATGGATGACTTTTCCAAGCTATTGAAAGGCTCAAGAAGGTGCGACTTTACCAGGTCAGGAATGGGTGGTACTGATCAATTGCACATATGCATTACCCGGCCATGCCAACTCCATGTCCCTTTGACTTTCTCTCTCTACAACTATGTCTTCTCTCTCTCTTCTCAAAGCTCAGTTTTTTCCGTGTTTTGACTTTGCAATATTTCTATTTTTTGGACACCTCACTCTCCCACACGCATATAAAACCCACCCCAATCTCTTCCTAACGTCTTCAAACCATTTCACAACTCCCCCCCCAACAGTTTTCAACCTACCTAATTTTGTCAAACACTGATCATCATATTCCTTTAATACTGATTCCTAGCTAACCATTTTAATTTCATCTTCTTTGTTTGTTTTTGATGGACGAGATTGACATCCCTCGATTCTTTCTCTGCCCCATTTCTCTTGAACTCATGAAGGATCCTGTTACAGTCCTTACCGGGATAACCTACGATCGTGAAAGCATCGAGAAATGGTTGTTCTCCAAGAAGAACAACACCTGCCCAGTCACCAAGCAAATACTTCCGGCTGATTGTGATCTAACTCCAAACCACAATCTCCGGAGATTGATCCAATCATGGTGCATCATGAACGCTTCGCATGGCATCGAAAGGATTCCAACACCAAAACCTCCTATCAACAAAACCGAGATTGCAAAGCTCCTCAAAGAAGCTAAGTCTCCACAGTTGAAGATCAGATGTCTAGAAAAACTCCGATCAATCGCCTCCGAGAGTGAAACCAATAAACGTTATATTGAAGCTGCCGGCGCCGTTGAGTTTTTAGCATCAATTGTTAGTAACGCCAATTGTTTTGCATCAGAAGATCAAGCTTCCGATGATGGGGTTGATGTGATCACCAGTACTGAAATCTGCGAAGCCTTGAGCATGCTTCACAGTCTCCAAGTTTCCGAAGCCGGCCTGAAGAGTCTCATCGTCGGAAAAAATGGTGAATTTATCCAAACCTTAATACGAGTGATGCAACGTGGGAATGACGAGTCTCGCGCTTATGCGGTTTTGTTATTGAAATCCATGCTTGAAGTGGCTGATCCGATACGGTTAATCAGTTTGACAACCGGATTCTTCATCGAAATAGTCCAAGTCTTGAAAGATCAAATCTCCCAACAGGCCTCCAAAGCTGTATTGAAATTACTAATCCAGCTTTGTCCATGGGGAAGAAACAGAATTAAAGCAGTTGAAGCAGGCGCAGTTTCTATGCTGATAGAACTTCTTCTCGATTCTTCGGAGCGAAGGGTCTATGAAATGATTCTAATGGCGTTGGACATGCTGTGCGGATGCGCCGAGGGGCGGGCCGAGCTGTTGCGGCACGGTGCCGGCCTTTCGATTGTGTCAAAGAAAATTCTCAGGGTTTCTCAGGTGGCGAGCGACAGGGCAGTGAGAATTCTTTTGTCCATTTCAAAATTTTCTGCAACTCCGGTTGTTCTTCAGGAAATGTTGGAGCTGGGCGTTGTGGCAAAGCTGTGTTTGATTCTTCAAGTGGAATGTGGGAACAAAGCTAGAGAAAGAGCTCGAGAGATACTTAAATTGCATGCTAGGGTATGGAAGAGTTCTACATGTATACCAAACAACTTGCTTTCTTCGTATCCATCTTGACGTATGGGCAAGAGAATTGTGATCGCTTTCACTTTTTATAGATAGTACTTTTCTGTTTACATGTACAAAATTGATTGGATTACATGGGTGCAAATTGGGCACCCACAAAAATATGATGAAACTTTATAAGATCATTAATGCAGCAAGCTTAATTAGCTGTTAATGCATTTTTCATCGAAATTGGAGAAAAAAACTGATCAAGGACTACTTGCGTGTATATATATATATATATATATATATATATATATATATATATATCTTCTTTATTGTTACCATTATTTGAAACTCACAATTTCGAGCAAACCCACGAAATTATTTAATTAGGAAGCCTGCCGGCCGATGATGATCACCTGATTATATCTTGTCGATGTACATTATTGTAGTAGTTTTTGGCTTAATTTGTCCATGCATTCCAATTAGTTTCAAACAATTATTTGCATAAGAACTTAAGTTAGCTAGACCTTGAAAGAAAACATTATATAATTACTAAACCATTCACACACACACACACACACACACACACACACACACACACACACATATATATATATATAGAATACCCCTTTAATTCAGGTTTCCTAATTATGTTCATTGTTGTATCCAATCAAGTCCGATATTCGATGGTCAAAACTGCTGTTTATAATTAATCCATCTGGTGCTAGAACATTTAATTTCTTGTAAACTTGTACGTAATAGATAAGCTAGAAACCGAATGCATTTGGACAGCTTGTTAGAGATAATATCAAATCAAAGTTCATGATTAGAATACTACTTAGATTAGAATACTTCTTTATTTTACTTGTTGGCCTATTTCTTTATAAATAGAGATATATGCTTTGCATTCTAAACATTTGAGAATAGAAAATACGTATTGTACTCTCACCGACCTCTTCTATATTATATATATTTTATTTTCAACAGCCATGCCTTAAACGCACTGATCATGTTGGCCATGTCTTCGATCCATTTTCTTTTAGTTTTGTTAAAGCATAAGCAGTCCTGCATCTATTAATTTGTGAGTGAATTACATGATGATCAATATATATATATGTGTGTGTGTGTGTGTGTGTGTGTTGAAGCATTAATTGCCAGCCAACATGCAGCACTAGCTCACGAGCTATTCACTTTTCCGAGTGCCGATTCTAACTAAAATAAGGGAATTACAGATGATCAGCAGCTAGCTAGAGTACGTACGTAACATGATCATCTCTGCTTGGAAGATAAGATCGAAAAGCATTAGATACAGATCGAGCGCGTGGCCAGTTTATCTATTAATGACGTGGCTAATCACATGTTATGAATTTCTCTCTAATTAATTACACGTAGATATACAGGACTTATGATCCATCCCATTAAGCTAGGGATTCGCCCAACTTGCTAAATCATATACACTTGACCCGTTATGATCATATATATGCGCGGTAAGTTGACCTGGCATGCATGCAATACTATTAACATATAAATTATAATAATATTGGTAATTATGAGGCATAGATACATAGACGTGATCAAGAAGTTAAGATGATCGTATAATATAGATATATATTATATATATCAAGTACCTCGATTTAGATCATCTCTAATTTACATATTTATTAATCACACGATAAGAAAAATGAGTATCTGTGACGAATTATTTGTGGTAAAAATAATTATTTATTACAAAAATAAAATTTTTTTGACAGGCTAGAATATAGTCAGTTTGGCAAAATATAGTTGGTGAGTGATAATTTATTTTCTTATAATGTCATATATATAGGCGTACAAACGCGTCTATCTAGAACAACCTAAACTAATTACATGGTACTTACATGATATGAACTTTTTCAAAGTTGTGTATTTATTGTATAATTACTAGCTGGCCGCCAGGGTTGTGCCATTCGTAGAGGTGATCTAGATTAATATTCTAATTAATTTACAAGAAGACTAAACACGCGAGTGACGCGCGTATAGCATAACTTAAATGTCAAAATATTCAAAGTTAAAAGCCTTAATTAGAATATTTGGATTATCCCGGCCAGCAAGAATTAGATCAGAAAAGTAATAAAAATGAACAGGCCGACTATTAAACAAAGATGATATTTTATATATATATATATATATATATATATATATTATGCATACGTACGTGGCCGTGCAAGAAATGAATTTCAAATACATGGAGCTGAAATAGTAGCATGCAGCCATGAGTAATCGTTAATTCTATGCTTATAGTTATTTCGGCTTTAAGTACTCTAGTCGCTGTATATAGATACGTACGTCCGATCATGTGGTGACCATGGCCAGTACGCAGTGGCCTAACTCCTCCCACATTTCGAATTAATCAATCTAAGCCATATATTTATGGTAGTTTAATTAATTTCTACGGGACAATAATTAAAGGGGTTACAAATCGATGTCAAATTAGGTAGGTAATTTAATAATCAATTAATATTTATATGATATATAGATGATCGATCATGAGCAATATTGATGATCATGATCATCTGTTGAAACGTTTCGCTAATATATGTCAATTTAATATAAAGAGAAATTAAAGTACGTCTACTATTTTAATTCAAACTTTTTGATTAATTTAGTGGTGTGCTTTTCGAATTTTAATTGTACCGATTCAAAGATTGAATTTGATCAAACTTTTAGAGCCCTTTACCCGATCGACATGGGTATCGTTCAATGCAAAGATTATTTGGGAGTTGTTTTCTTGGATCATGTGCTAATTTTACGGGATCATGCATGCATCGTATACATATATATATATATATATATTAGCCTCCCCAAAATTTTAACCCAAATTTGCTAACCCAATCAACCCAATATTTTAATGTCTTTGAATTTTCCTTAGTTTGAATCTCGCGTTATTTTGCAGCAGCTCTCAAACTTTTTCAAGGCTAGCTGAACATGAGTTCGTACGTGGTCTTGAGGTGGTCCCTTAAACATGTGGTTCATAAATTCTCTAAATTAAGTTCAACGAGTAGCCAACTAATTAATTAACTTTTATTTTTGAATGCTTTTGAATGAATAATATATATATATAAAAAAGGCAGGTCCACAAAACAATAAATAAAAGAGAACTACTATAATAATCATAACATCTCGTAAAATCAATTTCACAACTGATGACGATTTCATATAATTTATTAAATTTACGTTATAATAAAAGTAATTTAACAATTTAATAAATTATATAAAATCTAATCAATTTATAAAATTTATTTTATGAGATATCTTTTAATTAAAGTATTTCTCTAAATAAAATACATAATACGTACCAAGCTAGGCATGCAGACTAGGTGGTTTTTCCAAGTTTTTAGCATCAGCCAATGATTTTGTAGTGCATTTTGACCAGCAAGTTAATTAATATATATAGAAAACTATAATTTCTTCCGACTAATTGCGACTGCTAATTCTACGATTCTTGCAAGTTGCATCTTTGGTATGCAGGCAGTACTATTCATGCTAGTTCGATCACTGCTTCTACCGTCAATTTTGAAGAACAAACAATCCACAAACTGTAGATGGGCGTGCGTCGACTTTAATAATATGTGAATAATTTTATTTGAAAGTTTTTATATTACATGGCATCCGCGTGGCATAGTTTGATTTAAAATATAAATTTTAGAATTTGAATCTTATAAATTAAATTATTCCACCATATAAATGACCGTCCCAACCTATATATATATATATATATATATATAAATTTTAGAATTTGAAACGTATAAATTAATTTGTTATGAAAAATTATTGTTGCCAATTAATTGATTCCCATCATTTTATGACTGATGCTGACGGGTGACAAATTGGAGTTGCCATAACAAGTAATTAATATAAATAAGTCATTTTCAGTCTCGTGAGTCTTTTCTTCCTCTACTCTTCAGTTCGCATGACTATCCCATATTCCCCTTTCATTTTTGGGAGAAATCCACTTGATGAATAGCTGAAATTCATCCGTGATTCGATTTCGACAATCATGGATGCGGTGCAGTTGTCTTGAACCAGCACCCAAGGATTCACACGTCTTCGACTTAGGTAAAGTGTCTATTTTTTTAGATTTATGGAGTCACCCAATAATCTATATTTGTTGTAGTGAGTCCCTTTCCAATTCGAAGTCAGCTGTTGAAGGTGCTGCATTCTTGACCTGCAAAAATGATGAAGATATCACTGATTGATCAGTCTCTTCATCAGTACTGAATATAGAGTATAATCAAATTTCGAGAGAGAAAATATATTAAAAGTTTGCTACTAACTTAAAGTGTGTGAAAAAAAACAAAAAAAAACTTCTTGTTGAAGGACGTTTGAGCTTATCTAAATCAATTGAATTACTCATGAGTATTAATGGAGAACAAATTACTGATCCGAAAGGTAATATTATTAAATATTGCATTCCTTACTTTTCAAATTATTTTCTATATATTGTTCATGAAAATTGCTTGGAAAAGATCTCTTAATTAGATCGATGAAATAAATGAATTGTTTATGCATGAGCCTTCACAATTACAAATATCTTATGTTATTAACGATAATTATACCCACGTAATGAACACTACCAAAATGAAGAAGAAGGCCGGGAAAAAGGCATACATTATCCAGTAGTACTCGACTTTGGAGAGAAAATAATCATATATATATATATATATATATAACTACAAGTACTACCACTTTGCGAATAGATAAGGAACTTGGCTATAAGATTGGTCTTAATTATCATGTCTTACGTACTTTTATGGATTATTTCACGGTAGTTTTCCCATTCTATATCTATACATAATTATAACTATAGAGTAATGTAAAATAAGATAACAACGATGAAATCATATTCCTCATATCCTCGAGAAAGTTGCATGATGATCATCACTTGACAAATCGAACGGGTTGATCCAATTAGAAATCATTGGATTTGGCTGATCTTGTGCTTCGGGTCCGAGCCCTGGCAACTCTACTAGATCTTCTGCTTGAAAGTTATAATTCAACATCATTTGAGAAGTACTCGACCACACTACTTCTTGATCAGAGGCTATTATGTCTTCTCCTGGTAATGGATTGCTTGTGCCATACTTCATAGATTGTTCAGTTCTATCAGCTTCATGATCATGATGCTTCTGAATAGAGGAATCTGATCCACAAAAGTACATCTGGTTATTGGCACTTGGAAAACTTTCCACAGAAAGCTCATGAGAAAGAGTAACCTGGCATTCAAAGAAACCATTGTCTTCCACTAATTGAGTGCCCGAGATCATATTAGTGTTTGATATACTCAAAGACTCCAATCTTGAATCGAAATCACTAGGAAGTTCTGGCAACTCAAACCCTGTCTTGGAATCCGGGTTTTGATTTAAAAATTTTGCATAAAGAAGTGCAAGGTCAATATGTGAACCATCGACGTTCATCAGTGACGAGCTTCCCATTAATGGATCATGTGGGAGATTCCCATCAGACAGACTTCTTGACTGGACACCATGATCAGTACTGGATAACCTTAAGGACTTCCCCCTTCTGGTTTTCCGGCAGCCGCCACCAACAGGTACATTCCGGAGGGATCCGCCTTTAGTCCAATACCTTCTACAGCCCTTGCAAAAGTACCTTGGTTGTGTCAGGCTGTAGTTGTTGTAGTAGCAAAATTTTGTGTTGCAAGAACCACACCGTGGACAATTTGGAGATACCTTATCAACTTTTGGTTTCCATCCGCTATCCATCATGATCGCCAACTGCCTCAAACTCATGCATATGCTTCATGAAAAGCCCTCTCTCTCTCTCTCTCTGAGATTGGAGGAGAGGGGGACTGGGCTAGGGGAGTTCAGTTGGAGAGAATGCTCTTGTGACAACTGAGATATATGATGGGGGTATTGGCCGGGAACGTTTATGCAGCCCAATGCATGCACGCAAGTGGAAGGGGTAGGAATGGCTTGGAAATGCGTATGTCTGCACCCCCATGCACATGAAAGTGCATGACAAGTTGGGATTTTCTGGCGCCGTTGAGAACAACAGGTGGCGTAATATCACAGCCCCCGCCGTAGGCTGATAAGAGGTGTTGGTGATAATTTGCCACAGCGATAATGGCGGGGATATTGAGGGTCATAAGGGAAGCAATGGCCTCGAGACTCTCATTTCAAGTTTCTTCCAATGGCAGACATTTGAGAATAAATTAAGTACCATATCGCTTGATGATATGGTCCCCTTAATTAATTAAGTGGTTCTGGATTTCCACCCACCTATCCCAGAGATTTTAGTATTTTACATCCCTATGAAAAATGAGTTTCCATGTTCTATAATTCCTTAAAATTCTAACACATCTTTACATAGTAGCTCACTAATCCGTATAAAATTCTAATGAGCTATTGAAGTTCCCGATAATTAGTCATGATCGTAAGCTCTCGCATCAATTTGTGTGGCTTTTATAATAAAAAAAAGGCCCTATATATTTTCTTATTTGGATTTAATATGCTGATACTAGATCGAGCATGCATTTTACAACTTCTGTCTTCAATATCTTCCTTGTGTTAGATTATTTCACGACACTAAGGAGGACCGAGGAGAAAGGTGTTCTCCGTTTTCACTTATGGCCGACATTTTATAGGAGTTGCGCGTTCAAGGCACGTTCATAAGTTCCTTAAGGAGGAATGTCTCATTAGTCGGTTGTTAAAATTCGTAACGAACAATCCCTCGGATCATGGGCTTCTTGGATCATGCCACTTGTATTTTACGATGTGAATACCATGATTCTATGAGATAGTGAGCAACTCAATCTCTTCTTCTTCTTCTTCTTCTTCTTCTTCTTCATCTGTTTTTTTTTTTTTTTTCTGGACAGTGAGCAACTCAATCAATCGTGAAGAAAGCCAATATATATTTTTTGCCTCCCCATTACAATAATTATTAGCATTTTTCTCTCTTTTATTTTCATATATCAACGGGTTTGCATATCCAGTCTCCTATTCAAGACCGTAAATAGAATTTCTCATAATTTTTTACACAGCACAGAAGGTGTTCTCATATCATTTACAATAATTACGACATTAATTAATTACTCTTAAAAAATATAGAAGGGAGGGGGGAATTTATTATTTAAAATTTTGATACTTCCCCCAGAACACAATCAGGTGCACTAGGTTTTCTCACAGAGGCCGAAATAAAATTAACTAAAAAGACCAACACAAAAGTCCACAAATTCGGGGATGTGGCCAAACATTCACTCTAATTAAATTCGCAACATATCCCCAATCCTTCACGAACTAAGGCTCATGAGTCAATAAACTGAGTTCTGCGTCAATGAACGGAAAGTGATGAGGTTTTCTATATACATCGAGTTAATGATAGCAATGTTGCTCTCAACAATGTCAATACAACAAACATCTACCAGCTACACCCGTTTCAAGTAGACAAAATTGTTAAACGCTTTTCACATTGAAAATATGACAATTCGGAGGGAATTTAATGAATATTAAGATGAAATAATACATGTATATGGTACATTACTAAGACAAAATTTGGCAGACTAGAGATGATCGTAAGAACATCAACGCCAACAAACATTTGGAATTCTTGCAACGAAGAATAATGACTGTTCGGGCAATGACTTCATACATACTCGGACCGGTAGTTTCCAGGTCTGAAAGATACCCACAACAGGTAAGAACTCATCTTATAATTCCTCTACCGTGTGCTATAGCTGACCCAACCTTTCCTGTTGAACCACAAAAGCCACCAATTTAAGCATCAGGATGACAGTTATATACTAATAAAAAGAAAATAAAGTCCCTTCAATAGCTCCGATATTTTTGGGATACAGCCGCTTGGAATTCCATTCATTGATGTGAGGACTCCAAGCATATAAAGGTGCTGCATTGGCATAATAGGCCATTTAAACTCAAATGTTGACGCTTATTGCTTCGGAAACCACGAAACATGTGGAGGGAATGAGATAATGTAACATCCCTCTCAGACGCTAGTCTGCTTTCTAAAATTATTGGTTTTCAAGATGTAGATTTCGGGCCAAATTTTATCTTAAGGATGCAAGTTTATACGTGTTGAAGAATTAAAATAGGTTAATGTGGACATTTTGCGTTTAAGTATTGATATATATTTTCAATCGGGATTTAAGAAAGTTAAGCTTGACCATTTTATAGGTGATGATTGGATTTCTGTTCGTACTGTAATGAGGGAGATTCAGAAAATGTTCAAATGTTCAGGTAAGCAGGGTTCATATGTATAAAAAGAAATGAAATGTGGTTAAATTTGAAAATATGTATTCTGTTTTTGAAAAGGAAGTTGAAAATGACCTCAAATGTTTGTTCTACATGTGCATAAAAGGTTGCATAAGAGAATATTTTTTTGTCGTGACCGGTGTAAACATAAGCTTAATTTTGTGCATTTTGTTTCTAAACTGAAAAAGAACGAATATGAGCCTATTTGAAAAGAGTTGTTTTGGTGAAATAGAAAAGTTTTGATACATGACATCTAAAAATTTTGCTATGAGTAAATAAAGAAGTCTTGATTCTGATTTGGAACATGTGAAATGATATGAAGTTGTTCAGTATTTTATTTTTGATAAGCTGTGGCATCTGAAAATTTTGGCATGAAACTTTGAATATGTATACTGAAAGAAAAGATGATTTTGATGTTTTGTTTTTTTATATGACCCTACCACGGGTAAGAATAGTGGATACGTGACCATATCATGGGTAAGAATAGTGACTATATGGCCCTACCACAGGTAAGAAGAGTGGATATGTGGCCCTATTATGGGTAAAAATTGTAGATATGGCCTGACCACGGGATATAAATGTGACACAACCCTACCACGGGAGTTAAACATAACATTTTGTTTTGATGAGATGTTTCAGACTTTATATGCCAAATGATTTTTGAATAAGAAATGATTTTTTTTTAAAGGTTTCGCTCTAATAATTTGTAAAAGGTTTATTCCTGCATTCTGAGAGTAAAGGTTTGGTTTTCTTAATTATGAAATTAAGATGTTTGTTTTGCATGATGAAGTTACGAATGCTCATGTTACATACTAACATATGCTCACTGCTTACTGAGTTGATAGCTCATCCCTTATCTCTAAATATTTTTCAGATGAGTTTGGATATTTCAGTCAAAAATCGGATTATGAAACATTAGGTGAGATAATTTAAAAATAGTTGTTTAAGTGTAGAGAGCTTATATAAATATTGATAAGGTTTAATAAAGAAATATTATCGTATTCTGGTGACTTAGCATTTTTGGAATTGATGCTATTAAGGAAATGGGTTTTGAAACCAAGTTTTATATGATATTTAGAAATTTGGAGTCTTAATTATACTGTTAAAATGTGAATGTTTGTGATAGGAAGTAACTCCCCGACCCCTGCGGAACCGGGGCATTACAAATAACGAGGAATGAGAAGGGCACATTGTGATGGCTTCCTTACACTTCTATGGGGAGGGGACAGACAAATTCAAAGGCTGAGGTGAGAGGGCTCTTGGATGGTTTAATGTTGTGCAGGCAGCAGGGCTTGTTATCCATGAAGGTGGAATCAGATTCCAGGGTGGTAGTAGTTTAGCTAAATGGACAAGGTTGTGTATCCCATGGTTTCTCCGGGACCTATGCGACCAAGTCAATATAGTCAAGAAGTTTTTGCAATATCCTCATCAGCCATGTCTTTTGAGAAGGGAACCAAATGGCGATTTACTTGGCTAATTGGGAGCGAATGACGTATCACGAGACTGCAATCAATGGAATAAGTTGCTGAGAGAGGTACGGAACCTTTCCAGTCGACAGAATGGGAATTCCATACATGCATTGTAAACAAATTTTGTTTTTGAAATAGATCAAAGAGGATATGGGTTTTTGCACACCTTGGTTTTGGACTCTGAAGATATTTTTGTATCCCTCAAGGTGTTCTGATGTAACCATAGTTTTCTACTACCATACGCGAGGATTTTATTTTTTGATCATTAAAACCATAGGTGAGGATGTTTAAATAAAAAAGATGTCTAGGTGTGGGTCGAGGCTTTCCAAGGCCAACCTAAGTTGAGGTGAAAAAAAGAATGACAGTAACATACGGTCAAAGAAACCAAAACGTGTAATGTTAATGTGCATAAGGCAGAAAATACAAAAAGGCTATAATTCATACTACAATAAAATTGCAATGGACTAGAAATGACGGAGGAAATGTCCTGTGGCATGACACCAGAAAATTAGGAAATAAAAGGAAACTAATATTCATAATTTTTGGATGACTTTAACTTCCAACCTTGGGTTCTGATAATGACTCAAACAAAGAATACATAACTAGGAGAACAGACCTAAGGTATATATAAGTTATTGTAACACAGGAACAAAATTATTCTTATATCTTTTTTTTTATAGGTAAGCAAGAACATTTATTGATAGCAATAGTTATAGCCCATGTACACGGGTCGTAAAAAGAGAAACACCTAAGCATGATTAACATGTATCTTTTTTGTTTTGCTGACGAGAAATGAACACTTCCATGGTAGAAGAAAGACAAAAGATGGGAAGCATAAATCATTGGAATAAAAGCTTATACCTGCAGCATCTGCATTAGTTTAGGATGCTGTTCCAGAAGCTGGCAGAGTTTATCCCGATCGCTTAATAAAGACTGCCATGAAAGGGAATTAACAATGATTAGAATGAACAAAGCAATGCTAATAACTACATATGTAGAATTCTTTAACATGGATTATTCATAAAAATACCTGAATAGCTTCTGGAGATTTGAAGTACTCATGTAATGACATTCCTGGATCTTGTAGCTGGTGGATTGCAACATCCCCCTGCTGATGTAAAACTGGCTGTTGAACAAGTTCCACTTGCTGTTGTGCATGTGAAAATTCCTGCTGTTGAGATTGATAATAGGAATTGATGGGAGACATTTGTGACTGTTTTAGCATCTGCAGTGGATGCGCTTGCATGTGAATTTGATTGTGCAAAGGCACTCCTTGTTCTAACTGCTGTGAAGCTTGAATCGATGGCCTAGGATGCTGAGGCGGCTGTGGAGGACGTGGAAGCTGAGGGGGTTGTAATGGCTGCAACTGGGCTATGGAATGTAATGTTGGAATCGACGGCTGAGGGATGGCAAGACTCTGCAAGATACTTGGTGGGTTCTCACCAAGCTGCTGACTGGCTGTGCTTCCATAAAGGGTGATGGGGATCGAAGCTGGTCGACTGAAACTAGTGGATGGCATCAAGGGAGGTGGTAGATAAGATGTTCCAACACTAGTTGGATTGTATAGTGAGGATGGTGAGGTAGAAGTTTTAGTAGATCCTAAATTAAAAGGGCTAGATGAATATGGAGGCGGTGTAGGTGGAAGTGGTGGAGGCGGCCTAGCAGATCTGGGAGAAGGGATGGAATTCCTTGAATACTTGGAATCTGGCATGGGAAGGGAAGATATAAATGTTGCTGAACCGTTGTTAAAGGTGGATAGGTAATCTGACTGAACCTGAAAAGAAAAAAAAGACGTGTAATTACATAAATGCAGATTAAGAAAAACACAGTAGACAGCAATGCTGCTGCAAAATTTGAGAATGAGGGGCAGAAATTCTCTTTACTTGGAAGGCTCCAGGAAGTGACTGCTGTACATCCATTACAGGGTTAATAAATGGCGATGATTGAATAGGAAGTACGTCAGAAGTCTGAGATATAACAGGCAAGATTGTTGGAGGCGGCGGCATTGGAGGTAAAGGAGGTTGATTTGGAGGAAATCTCTGGTCATAAAGTCCTTGAGATCCCATAGCCCCAGGCACATTAACAGGAATTTGTGGATTGTTACTTGCATAAATCTTTTGTGGAGTCATCCTAGACTCCACTGGCAATTGCAAAGATGATGCTGACGAACCATTGTAAACAGAGGCAGGAAAACCAGAACTACCTGTTGCTGCTGCATCAAACCTGCCTGAGAACTTAACTGGAAAAACATTTTTCTCATCGGACTGATCAAAATACTTCTTATCTGAAGAAACACTTGGTTCTCGAATCAATCGCATTTCAGGACGCGAGACTGACATACGTGAAGAAAACTCACTCTGGACATTTTCATCAACATTAGATGCAATTGTAGTACCCAGGTGAGAAAACTGGCTATTTTCATTGACATCACTCTCTGTCTCTTCAACAATAGAGCGGGGAGAACTTTGCTCCACTATGAGTGGGGCAGGCTGCTGTAGATTATCGTCTGGCTGAGGAAAGGGCAATTTGTCATCAGATTCTGACTCCTCTCCATCAAAAACTATATCAATTCCCTGAAGTTCATCATCTAGCTCTGTTTTCAATTGTTTCGACTTGAATTTCTCCAAATCTGTGCCATTCTCAGGACCTACATTCTTCCCTAGTGCTGCTGCCTCCCCAACAACTGTTGCCATTGGATTCTGGCGTTCCCTTTCTAAGGCCATAAATTTATCCACATGTATTGAGGGCGGCCTTCCACCAGTAGATCCAACTCGTTGGACAGCTATTACATTAGAATTACTAGTATTATCAATACTTCTTTCTCTTGCAACATAGTCATCCACATGCATAGATGGTGGCCTGCTGGTATTTGGCTTCCGCCCCCTGAAGTTGTCCCTGCGAGTAGAACCAGAAGGGGCATTAGGTGGTCCCAATCCCCGTGGAAATGCACCTTGGGCCACAAGCTCAGTCGGTGAATTTTCTCCTCTAGCTCGTTTACTTAGACCATCAACTGAAGAAACTTTTCTCTTTCCAGAAAAAGCTGTCTGTGATGATCTATCATCAGGACATTCCCACTGGAACTTGTCTCCTAATCCTCCTAGGTAAAGATAATCATCATCCTTGTCAGGACTGCCTTCAGCCATCCGATACATTTTTGACGAACCCCTAACATAATTTGGCAACAAAAGAACATTTTTACTCGAAAAAATATCATCCACCTTAACAGAACCGGTAGGCTTCTGCAACATTAACAACAATGTCTTTGCAGACTCTGTGGCCTACAAAAAGGACAAGGTATTGGTAAAAGTCAGGTAGTAAACAACCAACCAAAGGGAAAAGAAAAGATCGTAAGCAAAGCTAAATTTTAAATATAACCATACCCGATACAAAGAGGTGTCCACATCAGAGGGGGCTGCATGGTCATCAGCAGTGATCTTTGAATTCAATGAAGTAATCATTTCATGGATGTAATCAATATTTTCTTCAGAAAAGCCACCAGTCCCAGGCATATCATCAGGAAGCCCAAAAAGGAATTTCAATGCAACAACACTGTCCAAGTTCAAACTAACCAACAAGCACACTGTAAGTCTAGCCAGTCAAATCAATTTCAGAGAATCAATGTATCGAAAGATGACATTAATAAGTACAATCAAATATTACTCCATCTGAGAGAGGAAGAGTTTGGTGGCAGTAACTAAAGATAACACGTGATCAACTATGCTCATACAGAAGACAAGGGACATATATCCTCGAGTCGTTCAGATCAGCAACTATTTTGCCATTCCGGCATAAAGGATTGAAAAAGCTAGTAAACAAAGAAATCACACAGCAAGCAAAGCCAAAAGCCTAAAACTAAAATCCACAGCAAGTTCCTAACATAATAAAATAACAGAGGGCCATCAACTAATCGCCAATGACCATTGCTTCAGTTTATTTTTGATAGGTTATCAAGAAATTTTATTCATAGAAGTAGGCAAAGCCCAAATAGACAAGAAGTATACATGAGAATAACCTAATTAGAGTTTACAAACGAAAGTAAAAGATCATGGACATTGAGCCCATTACAAACAATCACCCATAAGAACAAAGTTTAAAAAAAAAAAATTAAGCCCATCCATTGTTCTCTCACGGTCTTCGAAGCTTCGATCATTTCTCTCCCGCCAAATACACCAGTACACACATACAAGAACCATTCTCCAGATTGTTGCCACTTGTGAGTTGCCTCAAAGACCTTTCCAGCTTGCAAAGAAATCCACTGGTCTAAGAAGCATGACCCGTGACAAGTCAATTCTCACTAAAAAATCATCTCACATGGTCCTGGTCATCTTGCAGTGTAAAAACAAATGATCTACTAATTCACCATTCTTCTTACACATACATCAGTCCAACACCATTGCCCGGCATTTCCTTAAATAATTTATGGTGAAGATCTTGTACTGTCTATACAAAAAAAAAAAATATCTGCTTTTGAATGAGCTTTTGTCTACCATATACTCTTCCACAAGAACGTGGTCATTCTAGGGCTCATTACATTTTGGTAAAACGATCTAACGGTGAATTTCCCTTTCTTGGAGGGGCTCCAGCTCATCTTATATATAATACCCTCTGTCATGCTTAAGGAATGCAATGCCTCGTAACTCTATTATAGTCTCCAACTCCCAATCTTGGACTACCCTAATGAATTCTACATTCCATTTAGGGGAGCTACTAGAAAGGACCAAGAGATCGGTTATTGCTGCACCCTTTCTCAAGTGAGCTCAAAAATTGTAGGGAAGATGTATTGGAGGCTTCATTCACCCCACCGTTTGTCATACCAAAATCTGACACCAGAGACATCGGTCACCTCAATATGCTCATGTCTTCGGAAGATCTCCCAATGCCTCCTTATGTATTTCTATAAACCCACCTCATATGTGCCACGTACCTCATTCAAGCATCATCCTCCTCAAGCCTCCCCAAACTGGGAATCTATAGCGGAGTTCCATAGGGCCCCCTTTCGTGTCAATACCTCCACAACCATTTACCCAATAGAACTTGGTTGAATTTCATCACGTTACGAATCCCCAATCCACCCCCCAACAAACCAATTAGTTATTGCCAACACAATATGATCGAGATTTGCTCCAAGGAAGATAAGAGTATCATCAGCATAAGGCAGGTGTGAAATATCAATGGAACCATAATCACCATTCCCTACCATAAAGCCATAGAGAAAACCACCTTCCACAAGACCCGTAACCATCTTACTAAAAGCTTCCATGACGAATAAAAAAAGTAAAGGAGAGAATGGATCCCTCTGTCTAAAACACGGGAGGAGTCAAGAAAACCCAGGGGTGAGCCTTTCACGAACATAAAGAATCGAATTGTAGAGATGAAAAACTCTATCCACTTCTATCATTTCTCCCCAAAGCCACATCTTCCAAGTAAATAAAGTAGGAACTTCTAGTTGACGTAATCATAGGCTTTCTACATGTCTAATTTGCGAAGTAATCCGAGTTATCTAGATTTCAGTCGTTCATTCAAAACTTCATTTGCAATTAAGACTAAATCTAGGAATTTCCTATCTTTACAAATGCGTTTTGCAGCTTTGAAATTAACTTTTCTATCACCATAATCAATCGATTCACTAACACTTAAGAAAGGAACTTAGAAACCTCCTTCACAAGGCTAATGGGGCGATAGTCTCTAATATCCACAGACCCCAACTTTTTGAGAATAAGTGCTAGGAAAGTAGCATTAATATTTTTTTTTTCAAATCTGACATTAGTATGAAATCTTGGAAGACCCACATAAGGTCACCCTCGATCACTTCCCAACAAGCTTTGAAGAAACCCATGGTAAAACTGCCAGGGCCTAAGGCCTTGTCACTAGTCATGCCACAAATTACTTTACAAACTTCATCTTCCTCAAAAGGCCTCTCTAGCCACCTTGTGCACTGCTAATCTAATGCTGAAAGTTAAACCAACCACATCCAGTCGCCAATTGGGTTGTTAAGATAAAAGTTGTTGGTAGTACTCCGCGATGTGGTTCTTGATGACTAATTGATCCAAGGACACTGCACCACCTACCATCAATATAAATAGTGTTATTCCTCATATGAGAATTAGCCACCTTATGAAGAACTTCATGCACTTGTCTCCATCCATAAGACATAGCTCTCTTAATTTTTGTTGCCAATAGATCTCCTCAAGCAATGTAATTCTTTCAAGTTCAGTGACTACCAAGCTCTTGTGGGTTCTCTCAAATTCAAAGAGAGTTCTTGTCTCCTCCTCACCCTCCATACCCTATAGCTCCTCCAACAGAGAGCGCCTCTTCTTCTTCTTTTTTTTTTTTTTTTTGATAAATACCAAGAGAGCGCCTTTGTTGCATCATATTGCCAAAAATTTGTTCATTTCATTGCTTCAAATCTTGTAATGTTGGTTAGCTTTCTTTCCATTATGAAGCTTGGAGAGCCTTGGAAATTATAAGAAGACCGCCATTGTCTAACCCTACCATCAAAACCATCAAATTTAAGCCACATATTCTCAAATTTAAAATACCTTCTACCCCCTTGGATGCCTCCACAGCCTATGATGATGGGGAAGTGAACAAAGCATAATCTGTGTAATCTCCCTTGAGTTACATCTGAATGCCTGACTAAAGCGCTCTTGCGGGTTCTCTCAAATTCAGAGAGAGTTCTTACCTCCTCCTCACCCTGTAGCTCCTCCAACAGAGAGCGTCTGTAATAGCCCAGCACACCAAAGCCCAACTCAACCCTTTTTTTCTTCCCCCCCACCCTTCCCCCCCACCCCACCCATTCTCCTTCCTTCCCGTAAATCCACCCACTCTCTGATTCTCTCTCGCTGACAAAACCCCTCCCCCCATCATCACCTCCCTCCCCCCCTCCCCATGTGTATGTCACTCTTATATGGTTTAAGTGTAGACTTTATTTACGCTTGAAATAATAAGGGAACAAAGGTCGTTGTATGTGCTGTCCGGCAGCATATTTGCAACCTAGAAATTAGGAGTTTATCAATTTTAGACGATAATCTTTTAAAACAAGTCTAAGTTTAAGTTATTAAGGATTGTGCAAAATTGTAGTCTTTTTTTTTTTTTTTTTTTGATAAGTAAACAATTTATTGATAGAAATGGGCAAAGTCCAAGTATACAAGATGGTATATAATAGATGAGACATATCTAGATCGTGGGTGGATTGTGCGATAAGGAAATCATGAAGGATTAGGCCATTAAAATCTATAGCTTGAGCCCATAACAATAAAGTGCGATAATAGTGAGAAAGAAGCTCCACCCGCGTCCGTTCCTTATCTTCAAAAGTTCTATCATTGCGTTCTTGCTAAATGCACCACATAATGCAAATAAGGACCATCTTCCACACTAATTTGATGGGAGTAACACCTCCAAGAGATGTTCAACTAGCCAAAAACCCAATCACCGTAGCAGGCATTACCTAGGTCAAGTCAACTCGGCTGAAAACATCATCCCACAAGTGTTTGGCCACTTCGCAATGTAGCAAGAGGTGATTCACAGATTCTCCTGAATTCTTGCACATGTAACACCAATCTGTAATAATGATTCTGCGCTTTCTCAAGTTATCAGTGGTCAGGATTAGAGAGTAGTGCAAAATTGTAGAGTTCAATGAGATCATTTTTAGATAAGTTGTTGATGGATTATAATGGCCTTGAAATCGGTTCCGAGTGACCGTTGGCAAAGGAATATCGTGACTATTTTAACTAAAAATTGAGGTAAGTGGCTCTTTAATGGGATTTTTTTTTTTTTTTTTGATAAGTAAGAAGTAAGTATTATTAATGTGAATAAAATAGTCATAGCCCAAGTACACAAGAAGTATACAAAAGAGCCCCTAAATACATTCTAGGAATTAGAAATAAAGGACAAAAAGCTTTGAACATTGTTCCCATGTAAGACAATAGCTGAAAACCATAACCAAAGGGTGTGAATGAAAAAATCATGCATCTCCGCCAAGGTGCGCTCCTTGTTCTCAAAGCAACGATCGTTCCGCTCTGTCCAAATACACCACATAATGCACAACGGCACCATTTTCCACATTGTTACCACTTGAGGACATCCATGTATCTTCCTCCAACACCACCACAAGTCCACCACCTTTGCTGGCATCACCCAAGCAAGATCAGTCCAACGAAAGACCTCATCCTACAACGTCCTCCCAACCTCACAATATAGTAAGAGGTGATCCACTGATTTTTCATGTTTTTTACACATGTAACACCAATCTAATAAAACACAATCTCTCTTCCGTAAGTTGTCTGTAGTCAAAATCTTTCCAAGCGTAGCAGTCCATACAAAAAAAGCTATCTTGGAAGGTACACGAGACTTCCCACATAATTTTCCATGGGAAAGGGGCATGCTCTTGTGTGACTAAGATTCTGTAATACGCCTTGACTGAGCACTTTTTGTAATCATTGGACTTCCACTTCAAACTATCACCCGATGTCGAAGGAGTCCCCATTGAATGTAATACTCTGAAAAAATCTGCAATAATAGATAGTTTCCAATCATGAAAATCCCTAATGAATAGGATATTCCATTGGTGAGAGCCATGAGAGAAAACACACATATTAGCAACAGAAGCCTCCCTATTAGCTGCAATACGATATAGAGCTGTAAACACTCTATCAAAGCCACAACGCCACACCAAACATCCCTCCAAAATCTGATTTTGTTACCCTCTCCAAATACATATCGAATGTGACTTTCAAAACTTGTTCAGCCCCTCCTAATAGACTTTCATAGGCCCATCCCATGACCCCCCCTGACCTCAAAAGAACACCAACCCCCCCAGGCCTCTCCATGTCTAGCATCAATGGTCTCCTTCCACAACGATCATCCTTCCAAATGATATCTCCACAACCATTTTCCCATCAGAGCTTTGTTGAAAATATGCAAGTTACAAACCCCCAAGCCACCATAGGAGATTGGGGAACACACCGCCTTCCAGTTAACCAAGTGGAACTTCTTTTCCTCCCCCATGCCTCCCATAAGAAAGCCCTGAAAAGTTTCTCAATTCTTAACGTCACCCATGTTGGCAAAGGAAACAATGAAAGAAAATAAGTGGGGAGATTGGTAAGGGTGCTCTCAATAAGGGTGAGGCGACCCCCTTTCAATAAATAGACCTTTTTCCAACCCGCAAACCTTCTTTCAATCTTCTCCACTACCCCATCCCACATGGCTCTAGCCTTGTAGGTTGCACCCAAGGGGAGTCCTAGATACTTCATTGGCAAGGAAGATACCGAGCAGTCCAAAAGGCTTGCTAACCTGCAGATATGAGGAATTGTACCCACTGGAACCATCTCGGATTTACCAAGATTCACCTTAAGCCCCAACACTGCTTCAAAGCAAAGTAGCAATGCACGTAAGATTCGGATTTGGCTAGCATCCGCTTCACAGAAGATTAGTGTATCATCTGCGAACAAAAGATGTGAGATGTTAACCGAATCATTATTACCATTTCCCAACTGAAATCCAAAAATGTAACCACCCCCAACTGCAGTCATCACCATTCGACTAAGAGCTTCCATATCAATAACAAACAATCAAGGAGAAAGAGGGTCTCCTTGCCGTAAATCCCGAGAGCTCTCGAAGAAACCCGCAGGCGTGCCATTGGCCCATTAACTAGAACCGAGAACTGTATAGAGGAGATGCAATGCCTCATCCAGGAGATCCATCTACCTCCAAACCCACACTTCTCAAGCATGTATAACAGAAATTCTCAATTCACATGGTCATAAGCCTTTTCCATGTCAAGTTTGCAAAGAATGCCTGCATTCCCTTCTCGCAATTTACAATCCAAACATTCATTTGCAATCAGGACTGAATCGATAATTTGCCTCCCACAGATAAAGGCATTCTGCGACCTGGAGATGATTTGTTCCAAAACAGGGCTTAGACGGTTAGCAAGAGTCTTAGCGATGATCTTGTAAACACTACTGACCAAGCTTATAGATCGAAACTCTTCAATAGCCGAGACCCCAATTTCCTTGGGGATGAGGGCAATAAAGGTTGCATTTATGGATTTTTCAAACTTTTGGAAAGAGTGAAATTCCTTAAAGACCTGCATAACGTCACCTTTGACAATATCCCAACAAGTCTGAAAGAAACCCATCGAATAACCATACGGGCCCGGTGCTTTGTCCTTGGCCATAGCTGAGATGACCTTGAAGATCTCCTCATCTTCAAAAGCTCTCTCCAATATACCATGAAGACTTTAATGGGTTTTTAATCAAAGAACTGTTGGTTTTGTTTGGAATGGTACACTTGAGTAATATATTTCAAACTTGTGTAAACTTTGGATTTGTGCACCTTCTTATGCTAATTTGGCTCTACTATGGGGTGCAAATTTTGTAATGGTTGGAACATTTGAAAAATGCTATATGGCTTATTAAATTTGAAAGTTAAATGTGAAGTTTTTTTTTTTTTTTTTTGATAAGTTAGAAATTTATTCATCATAAAGAAATAGGCATAGCCCATGTACACATGAAGTATACAAAAGAAACACCTAGGTTCATTCCAAAGCTAAGAAAGTGACGACAAGAACACATTGACTACCCCACCATTAAGAACAATAGCATCAAACCAACTATGTACTGGTAAAATACTTCCATATTTCATCTACATTACGTTTCCTATCATTCGAACACCTCTCATTTCTTTCCAATCAAAGGCACCACATAACACACAAAGGAATCATCTTCCATGATATGAATAATGTATTTGCGACATGTTTGACATCCCTCACGGTGTGATATCTTCGTAACATAATATCTTTGTGGTATATTGATGCTCTTGTGGCATCAAGTCTTCATGGTATGATATCTTTATGGTTAACGGTGATTTCTCTATTATCATGTGACCTTGAATATATATTTGGCTGAACATGTTAGTTGACATAAGATTATATTGTTCACGTTATTTTATTAAAAATTTATCATTCTTATAGTCAAGAAAATTGCTAACTCCCACACCCCCATTAAATTGCTACTTACTGAGCACGTGGCAGCTCACAACATCATTTCACATATTTTTCAATTGTCAAAAGTTCATTCCTTTGAAATGATAGCTTTTGAGCCATTCCAAAATGGACTTGGTTTAGTCAATTAAAGTTGGAAGCTCTGGGGATTAAAGGTTTTGTTGCATGAAGTTTTGGTTGTACCGGTTTTCTTATTGTCATAATTTAGTTATTTTACAGGTTTTGTTAAGAGTATCTGTATTGTAATTATTTAAAATTTAATGGCTCTAACCAAACTTCTGAATAGGTTTTTAAGGATCATTGTATTATAGTATTGAATAGTTTGGAGGATGTACATTTGATATATATTTGTAAACATGGAGAGAATTTTGAAAATATAGGCGGAACTCTATCCATTTATGATTTTGGGTTTGCGGCGTTAAAGTGCCTATGAAACTTGGAGAGCCTTGGAAATCGTAAGAGGACCAACATTGTCTAACCCTACCTACAAAACCATCAGATTTAAGCCACATATTCTCAATTTTAAAATACTTTCTATCCTCTTGGATGCCTTCACAATATAAGATGATGGGAAGTGATCAAAGCATAACCTAGGTATTCTCAATTTTTTGGACCAAGTAAGCGCATCTCTAGTTAATGGAATATCCATAAGCTCCTGCTCTAAAATGAAACCTAAAAACTCACACATGGTAAGAGTGATGTGGGACACACCAATCTTTCACTCAGGATGCGAGTTACATTGAAGTGCCCCCCATGCAGCTTGGTAACACCCACCAACTAAGATGTCCCGCCAATTCTTCCCACAATGACCTTCTCTCTGAATCAACATTAGGACCATAAATTTCAATGAATGCCCATTGGAAACTGTCTTCTAGAAGAGCAAGCCACAATGAACTCACCCACACTCCACCCCTTCCCCCACCCTTTTATCGAACATAATTAGGACGCCATTGGATGAGTACAACCACCCTACATGTTGACCTCTCCATAAGCCCCAAACTAATTCACTTCTCATGAATCCCAATTTGGTCTCCTATAAGTAAATAATATCACTCTTCCATTGACTAAGTTTTTAACTTGGAGCCGTTTATTATACTCATTGCCCCTTTATTGTCCATGATATTATTTTTGGCTTCATAAAGCAACCATCTTACCCCTCATCTTAAGACGCCACTACTTAGAGCTGTAATCCGGTTCTCCCTCATCTTTAATGTAAACCTCGAGTTCTTTTTCTCTTTTTTCAGCCAAATTAAGGTATCGATCATATTTAGATTGTGCAAATCTCCCACCTTTATTATTGTGAGTAATGCCATAAATTCATCTTCAAACCCCACTGCTTCAACTTATAATGCAATCTACACCTCCAAACAATATATTGTCTATGTATATACCCATGATGTTAATCATGCTCTAAAGTACTGGATATAACAACTAACAACTTTATGCCAAGTAATTTTCTATCCCACGGGAAGGTTACATGCATAAACACGTGCACAACAACGCAACAAGTAGTAACCTTTCTCAACCAACAATCCTTCCCATGGTTTGAATCCCATACCTACGATATGCTATAAATGGCATTTGTAGGCTATATGGCAAGCAATGAAAAAATCTCATGACGTTAGTTTGATAAAGAACTCAAGCAACCACTAAAAATGGTAGCTTTTACATGCTACACACCAATGAGCCCACTAACAACTTACAATTTCATAGCTATAGATTTGCCAAAGTCATTGTCTAAAACCCAACAAAGCAAAATATATGAAAAATAATCGCTACAAACTTAAAGTTTGGGCTGTGAAGGATACATTGCTCAGAACATAACATCTTTTTTTTTATGAAAGTAAAATTATTATTATATATATATATATATATATCAATAGGAGTAACCAAATATACTGGTCATATACAAGAAAACACCTAACCCATACTAGCTAGTCCCAAATGACTCAAAAGCCCATGTAAATTAGAAATTTATCCAAAATACATCAAGCCCGAATTGGAATAGAATACACCTCCCAACCCCAACCCCAACCCCCCCTAAGCCTAATACTCCACTTGAAACTCCCTCTATGAGGAAGTTTTCATGATGCCCTCACTTTCATCTTCCCTCAACCTGAGCTACTCCCTTAGCATCGTAATTGACTGCCCAAGAAAGACGCTTTAACTCCTTACTTTTTTTAAACTTGATTTGGTTTCAAGCAAGTGACCTGCCTTTATTGCAGTAAGTAATGCTTTAAATTGGTATTCACATCCTCCATATGAAAGCCCCACAATATGCTGAATCTTGTTAATTTTATGTGAAACCCAATCTGATGGTAAACCTGCTATGTTGTTTGTTTGAGGAAGAGAAGCCAAGGGAACCTTATCCTCAGACACAATTCCCATCTACTCTCCCAACCCTAGACCCTCCTCCTCCCAAGGCACCAACGGTAAAACCGCAGTTTCCTCCCCGCAGCATCTTGCATTCAAATCCCGAAACCTCCTCAACAGCTATATTGTTGTTGTCCATTGTTGTTGTCACTATTAAAGGTTCCTTCACTAATGTTTTAAATACCATACCGGTGGGCATACCAGTCAAGGCACTGTAACGAAATATTTCAATACCGATATCGTTTCGTATAATATTTGAGAATAGTCTATATATAAAAAAAATTTTATATATAAATACATATATAAATTATATTTCAAAATAATAATCAATATATGAATAAATTATATATATAAATATATGTAAATAGTTTAGTCTGAATTAGGGCAAACAAATAGCAAGAAATGGGAAAAAAAAAAGTAAAATGCCTAAATCCGGTACGATTGAAATACCGACCAGTACAAAATAGGCCTAATTCTATACTGGACAACTATCCAATATATTTCGATCATACTGGCCAGTACGGTACAGTATTCAAAACTATGTCCTTCACCTCCAGCATAGGTGATATCGTTCCATCAATGAGAACATTGCTTGTAGGTGCTCCACCCCTTGCAACCCTTTCTGTGTCACTTGGTCAAAGACTCAAACCCTACTACTCCCTAAGGAGGCATAGAACAGGTGGGGGAAGCATTACCTTCTATTACCATTTTAATGAGAACATTGCTTGTAAGTGCTCCAACCCCAACAACCCTTTATGTGTCATTTTGTCAAACTCTACTACGCTCTCAGGAGGCATAAAACAGGAAAGGGGAGCATTACCTTCTGTTACCCATCCTTAACTCCCAAAAAATCCATCATGACAGATAAGTTTTAAACAATCCTCTATCCCCTTACCAACCAATGAAGTTGTTGTCCCACATAGGCACATGAACTTAGCTATCCTTTTACTACATTCAGAGATGGGAAAGCTATTTCCTCCCTCTTTCGTAAAAACAGAAGTTTTTTATTCCACCTTCAACCACCTCTCGTAGTCCATCTTAAACGAATCAGCATCACATGTCATCATCCTCTGGTCCCAAATCATAGCATCATCTCCCAAAACATGTAGATTTGATGTAGATATGCACCAGAGAAGTCAAAGGAGTGATTTCTTGAAGAAAATCTGATCATCGGAAGTAGGACCGATGCCAAAGTGTCCTCAGAGTAGTTGCCTGAGCTCAATGGTATTGTCTGTGGTGGTGGAGGCGGCACAGATTTGACGGACGACAGTTTGAGAGATCTCCTTGACGATTATGTCTCATCGCCAGAGGGAGGACCGACGTCGGAGTGCCCTCAAAAGGGCCGTCGAAGCCCGTTGATATTGTCTACGTCGAGAAGGCACAGGTATGGTGGTCAACAATGCCTCCAAGAAATATCCTCAACATCTTCGAGAAATTTGGGAAATTCCAAGTCGCCGCGGGGAGGACCAGTGTTGGAAGTGCCCACACTAGGGACGTCGAAGTCTGTCAACTTTGTCTGTGGCGGTGGTGGGGTATCTTAGGTGAAGGGTGACACCGGTCAGTGCCTTGGTTTAGGGGCGACGGCGGGGTTAGCCTTTTCCTCTCATAGAGCATAACATCTTGCTTAGGTTGATTAATAAAAATTGCTAATAAATACAAAAGAAAGAGGGCAAGCAAACAATATTCAGGTCACCAAAATAACAAATTAATGAATATAAATGCGAGCAACAAAGTGGTGGCGACAAACCTTTTGTCAACATAAATCCAAGTCTATAGATAAATACCCACAACCACCTCTCCTCATAATACATAAAAGAACTCACCTTTTCCCATCAATGCAAAAGCGCACAGCACTCAAAGACAAAGTGTCAACAGCCTCAATTGCATCTGTGGACAAACCATCTTTGGTATCAACTGATGTTAACAACTTTTTCCAGCACCTTAGCATAGGGGGTTGCCTTCTCCGCTCAAATTCACTGAGAAGATTATCTTTGCCATCCCTTTCATCTCCTCTCCCTAGTTCAAGTTCCTGAATATCAGATTGAATATGAGAGGAAATAGCCACTAGAGCACTTCGACCTTCACTGCAAGAACCCAATTCACCAAAGGCTGCTAGGCATGCAAGTAACTCTTTTCCAATCGGTAGGACCTGGAAACAATCAAACATCCAATGACCGATAGTGATCTTTGACATTTTACAGCATTTTACAACAGAAACTTCTATCAAATAATTAACAACATATATATAGCAGCATGAACTTAGAAAAATGAGCTTCATTTCTATGGAAGGAACAAGTAGTTACCACACAAAACTTGAGGAGATAACGTAAAATTATTAAAAAGTCTTCAGCACTCATAGTTTCAAAATTACACCTGATAAACCATCAATAATTTTAAAAGTTATTTGGGTCGATTCACCAAATATACAAAAGAATTAACAAAAAAAAAGGAATATAAAACACATTACTACTCACAAATTGGATCTGCCAGGGTATTGCCTGGGTGTTCGTCCATTACAAAGTAGTGAGATGAACTTAAATGCAGGAATGCACCAACTAATCAGAGTAAACCCATATTTAGTTGAATATTTACTGTCTGGAATATGTTGTGTGTCCAAATCAATGGAATCAATAACCCTCTCCAACACCTGTGTGAGCATCTGAACACCACCTTCCTTCAAGCATAGAGCCTGCAAAAGAATGTGATTGTGAGTGTAGAAGAGTGTGATTGTGAGTGAACCCAATACAGGATAACAAAACCCATATATAGTAAAAAAATAACAATAAAACTAGTGAAAGATTAGAAAACCTTGCCACAGGGATGCTCCATTAAGCCAGCAAGAAAATCAAGAAATCTGTAAACCTGAAAATTGGGAAAAAAAGAATTACAAGTAGAAGTATCAGGCTAGATAAACACGACTGTAATGTGAAAGATAATCTTCACCTTGTAAACATCCATGTCTGATGGAGAAGAGGAATCAGAAACACAAGCACGAGTCCATGAGAATATGGGTCGTAATAGTACACAAGCATTCTCAGCATTTTGGCAAGCGATGCGAATTATTAGAACACGTAGCATATCTTGAATGACCACCAATGCCTATTAAAAAAAGACTTAAAAACAGAATCCCAAATACAATTCCACCCTTTCTCAACAGTGTCAGAGAAGAGAGAAAAAAAACAACTAATCCAAAGGAAAGTGACATACAGATATAGCATATTGTTGGATAATTTGGGCAAGTTTGTCAAGCTGTGGTGTCAACTGGCTAAGCAGCTTTTCAACATGTCCCGGTTCTAGATACCAGTTGACCTGTTTCTCCTTCCGAGGCCCCAATAAAGTCCCAATGGCCAATGTTCTAAATGCACACAACAAGGGCATCCCATTTTTCCAAAGCCAGATACCTTCTTCAGGAAATAAATCATTCTTGCAATACAAAAGAGATTTAAGAATAAAACTAGTAAACCATCACAAAATGCCAGTCAACACATTGACAATGGAAGAAAAAGCATATGATACTTATCAGTCAATAAACAGAACCAGAATGGAGAATAAAAAACACTCAAGCTCATCCAGTCAACAAGAATACAACGGAAAAAATCATTGCGTACTTATAATAATAGCAACAATGACATTTATAATAATGGAAGACTTGCATACCAAAAGGCACAGCAAACTGGACGTTTCTTTTGGGCCCAAGGCCAGGAAAGAAGCAGCATGAACACTGGCAAGCAGTGAATGGAAAAGGCCAGGAGTCCAACCACATACTGGCCAAGAAGCAAGGGCCGAGACAATCAGATGGCACACAGCTCCAAAACCAAGTGCAGAATCCGGATAAGGAGAGGACAGGTCTGCTGCACATGCAGCTAGCCTTGGACTACAAAGTAAATAATAAGAACTAAATCATATACAGACAAAATCGCCACATCTCTCAAATGCAAACAGATGGAAAATCCAAATTACCTTACTTCTCGATGCAATCGTAGAAGGGCATTCATTAGTTTTGCATTTCGGTGTTGCTCCTTGGCTTCCTATAGGCATGCCAACGAAACAGGTTCTATTCAAACACAACTTTGGTATGGGTAGAGAATGTCATGAAGGTCATGACATTCCAACAGAAAACTCGATTGTACCAGAAGATATACAAGAAGAATTACCATAAAAACTATTAAGTACTAGAGTCTCATATCAGCCAGGCCAATTCTTATGTAGCCACAATGGCAGTCTTGAGGTATTACATGTAGAAGAATATATTTTTTGATAAGATGTATGAAGAATATATGCACCCAGTGAACCATTAGAACAAAGAATAGGGGCAGACCAAAGATAAAGATGATATCAAAAGAAAGGGGCCAATCTCATGCACCAAACAAGAATATTATCATACACCAAATACTGGAAATCCACCACACTCCTTGACCTGGATAGAAAATCCCATGCATGCAAACATTAAATAACATTACTGAGGAAAATGGTTCATTATCAGCATGCTCCTCGGTACTTGACAGCAACTGACCACGCAGACACCCTAAACTTCTTGGTTAATTATTATGAAAAACCAACTGCCAGGCATCAGAACAGGTCTACAATTCATCAGTCACCCATTTCTGTTGCAACATTCTCACATAAACACCTTTTCTTGCAGCACCATATAAACTTACCTGCTCTAGAGCGAGGACAGTGCTTAAATCCTAGAGGTTATCAGAGGAAAGGAGCTTAGTCTATTTATGTTATGTGGAGCCGATTTCACTTGACGACTTACGTTCTAGGTGTTGGGTTCATGTAACCTTTACATTTCAACACATAAGGATAGTTAAAACAGTTCCACGATTTTTTTATTTTAAATGGCTCCATCTTCAAGGCCAGAATTAAGGGAAGTTTCCACTTAACAAAGCTTGCTAAATTGGTTTTGAACTACCTATGTCACATACAGGGCTGTCCCAATGGCTAGGCAAATTACGTAAGGAGTCCTCTAAATAAGAACCGCTAGGAAATAATACTAAGTGCATGCTAAGAAATGAAAATTCCTAAAATAGCTGCAGTAGATAAATAGTTGTGCTCAGCCTGTGCATAATTAAGAAGCCAGATTCTTAAAAGACATACCAGTAATTTTTGCAAAAGGTTGATCAGTAACACCAAAGAAGGAACCAAAAGATCAACTAAGCTCTGCTCACGATTACGTTCTAATAGTAAATCTGATGTAGAATTGCACTCTGTGCCCTCGTCAACAAGGTAATCTGTTCAAGAGGAAACAAGAGGATGATCATAAAAAACAGCAGACATCTGCCAAGACTATGAAAAGTATATGATATTACAATGTCAAGGGCCCGCTTCAATGCAAATAAATTAACTAGTGGAACGATAAAATTCCAAGGAACAAAAGATGATAACAACGACCTCACTGCACTACAAACAACACTGAAAGAAATTAAATTAATTACATGCATTTTTTTATCGGTAACCAAAGTATTTTATTCATAAAAGTAGGCAAAAGCCCAAGGATACGGGAAGTATACATTAGAAAGACCTAACTAAAGAGAATTAATTATATGCATAACAGTATCAAACATGGTTTGGACAAAAATTTAAAAAAAAAAAAAAAAACAACAACAACAGAAGATAGCGGCTCATGGTACCTAAGTATATGCTACTATTTATGAGAAATGTTTGGCCTACAAAGAGTATTACAAAAATGAAGCTTATGAAGTAACATAGCCTGATGTGTCAGATCTACTTTATAATTAAAAAAAAAATTATAATCTGGTGTCCCATTAAAAAACGTAGTTTGTAGACTTTTGTAATTCTCTTTGTACGTCTAGCATTTCTCCTGTAAAAATATTTCTTTCATGCACACACACTCCCATATAAGAAACACTTTTCTGGTAAGTATCCAACAGAGTAAACCACTAAAAAAATAAAAAACAAATTTACCATAATTGTTTGAGGACCTCTCCAGCATGAACCTGCAACTAACCAGAACGGCATAGATAACTGCCGTGGCACCATCATCATACATTGCAGCAGCAACAGTCTAGGCCAAAAGAACTAAAATGAGCCAAGTCAATATTACAATTTTAACATAAGTAATATACAGACAATTACATACTGAGTTCTCCGAAATAAATGCCAAAATTCGAAATGCAGTTGTCAACTGTGCCACAGAAGAGTCACGGAGCGTAACACCATCAAAAGATTTCTCAGAAATATATTTTCCAAGAGTCTCCATAGCATTGACATCAAAACCGCTGGAAGAATCTCCACCAGCATTCTCACCATCAGCCAGATCTGACACGAGAACGGTAGTTGAAGTTAAGGGGGCATGGGCATCTCCTCCAGAAGCTAATACAGCAGCATACCGAAGAAGACCAGCCGCCCCATTCTTATGATAAACAACACCAGCATCTATCAATTCCAACAGCCTTGTAGGAGCATCTTTTCTATTTGACCCTGGAGAAGAGGAAAGGAGAGCCCTATGGATCTCTAAAGCATGTCCAATCCAAGAACACAGAGACAATGCCGTTGAATCAGTAACAATGACTTCAAGAATCTCAGCAGCAGAGTGAGAAATTGCAAGATTTAGGGGTACAGCACCTGAACATCCAAAATTCCATTGTCATTTGAACAAGTTTAAACATCCCAAGGGAAAGTGTTTTATACTAGATTTGTTTTCTCATTCAATTTTTTTAATACAATAACTTGTTCTATTTTAATTTCAAACCATTGACCAGACATAAAGCTTTAAAAAAACTACTAAAACGACTATATGAAAAACTGACTGATTGACCAAAAGTATTTTCAAATATCTATAACAGCATTAGCCCATCAAAAAGAAACCTCATTAGATGAATTACGAATGTAGGTGACCCATTATCTTCCTTCCTATTTGTCATTGTTATGGACGCTTTGAGTCATATGATTGATGCATCTGTAGAAGGTAACTTTGTGTAGGGTTTTAAGGTGAGTGATGAATCTTGGGGCTACAACACTGTTTCTCATTTACTCTTCGCAGATGATAATTTAATTTTCAGTGATTCCAATCAAGATCATCTTAGAGCTTTAAGAGCTTTGCTGTTATCTTTTGAAGCTGTCTCCGGGCTTAGAATCAATTTAACCAAGTCTAAAATTGTTCCAGTAGGTACAATTTAACTACTTTGCCTATGAAATATCTCGGCTTCCTTGGGAGCCACTCACAAATCAGTGTCTATTTGGGATTGGGTGATTGAGAAAATTGAGAGGAGATTAGCTGGCTCAAAAAAAAATTATTTATCAAAAGGGGGCAGAGGTAGCTTTATTAGAAGTACCTTGTCTAACCTTCCTACTTATTTCCTCTCTTTTTTCCTTGCATGCGGGAGTAGCTAAAAGAATCGAAAAAAAAAATTCAGGTATTTCTTATGGCATGGTATTGGCGAGCTGGAATAAAGTTTGTGTCTCGATGTCATGTAGGGGTTTGGATATAAGGAATTTAAAGCTTTCCAGGCTCTTCTTGGGAAGTGGCTTTAGAGGTACAACAAAGAGAGTAATGCATTATGGAGACAGTTTGTGGATGTCAAATATGGAAATATGGAAGGATGTGGGGGATTGGTGTATTGATAGGGTGAGTCTACTGTGCATTACCTTTGGATGACTGGGTCAAAGAGCTTGCTAGCAAATGTAACTGTTGTAATAGACCACAAATAGAGACTCTCAATCATTTGTTTATTCACAACAACCTAGTATGCAAGTCCATTAGGTTGGGATGGGGGGATTTTGTAAATAACATTAATTTCAAAGTGGGGAAAGGGACCAGTATTTTTTTCTGGCATGATCTATGGTGTGAAGATTCAGCTCTCAAATCTATTTATCCTAATATCTTTAGATAGCTAGCAGGCTTATACTCTTTATGGGCTGTACCGTGATGCATGGAGGCTGATTTCAACATTACTCGGTTCCCTAGTGAGCATTATGGGCACCATCGGATCTCCAAGGCCATGGAGGATTTTTCAGAATTCATTTTTGATCTGGATCTTATGGATCTTCCATTAGTTGGGGGCAAATTCACTTTATCTAACGGTCGGGTTTGGTTGAAGCTGGACCGCTTTCTTGTTTCTCCTTCATGGGAAGCCCATTTTCCGGAGGTTAGTCAAAAATGCCTTGAGCAAGTTTGTTTAGATCATTATCCTATTCTCCTAGATTGTGGGGGCATTCACAGGAATCGTCGTTACTTCAAGTTTAAATATATGTGGCTTGCACTCTTGGTGGTCTTCCTATCAAATTTCTGGGACGCCTAGTTTTGTTCTTACAGGTAAATTGAAGGCCCTGAAACATGACCTAAACAAATGGAACTTGGAAGTTTTTGGCCATATTGACAACCAGAAGTCTACTCTCATGGGAGAATTGCAAAAGTTAGAGGCAAAAGAATTGTTGGGGTTTCATAGGAGGAGTTCTTGAGAAAGGGCACGGTTGTGGCAAATTTAGAAAGGGTTTTGGTGGCAGAGGAGACCTCTTGGCGACAACAATCCAGGGTTTTATGGCTTAAAAAAGGGGATAAGTATACAAAGTTCTTTCACAAAGTAGCTAACTCTCGTAGACACAACAACAATATAGAGACGCTCCACTCAAGTAATCAAGTGCTTTCTTCCATCCCTGATCTGCAAAATCATATTGTGCAAAACTATGAGACCCTCCTCACCGAACCAATTTCTTGGAAGCCGAGACTTGGTGCTACGCCTTTTGAGGCAATAGATTCTCAAAGTGCAAGTGTCTTGGAAAGACCTTTTGTTGAAGATGAGATTTACAAGGTCATCATTGGCATGGCTAAGGATAAAGCACCGAGTCCAAATGGTTTTTAAATGGGTTTCTTTCCAATTTGCTGGGACATTGTGAAAGGTGATGTGATGCAAGTCTTTCAAGAGCTGCATTCCTTTCAAAATTTCAAAAAATCTCTTAATGCAACGTTCATTGCTCTCATTCCCAAAAAGCAGAGGGCATCGATTATTGAGGATTTTCACCCCATTAGCCTGATCAATGGTGTTTACAAGATCATTGCAAAGGTTCTCGCCAACCAGTAAGGTCCTGTGTTGGGACAAATTATATCGAAACCTCAAAATGCTTTTATTCATGGAAGACAAATTCTTAATTCGGTGCTCATTGCAAATAAGTGCTTAAACCATAAATTGCAGGAGGGAAGACTAGGTATTCTTTGCAAACTTGACATGGAGAAGACCTATGACCATGTAAACTGAATTTCCTTTTATATTTGCTTGGGATGTGTGGTTTTGATGTTAGGTAGATCTCTTGGATGCGGCATTGTATCTCCACCACTCGGTTCTTAGTTCTACTGAACGGCACCCCAACGGATTTTTTTTATAGCACTCAAGGTTTACGGCAAGAAGATTCATTATCTCCTCTCCTATTTATCATAGTTATGGAGGTGCTCAGCCATATGGTGAAGGCTGCTGTGGATGGAGGATTCTATTCTGGTTTCCCTGTGGGTAATGATACTAGCTCTATTATCATCTCACATCTTTTATTTGCAGATAATACGCTATTGTTTTGTGAAGCGAATACTAACCAGATCCAATCATTACAAGCACTCCTACTTTGTTTTGAAGTAGTCTCGGGGCTCAAGGCAAATCTTGAAAAATCCGAGATGGTTCCGGTGGGTGCAGTCCCTAATATCCTCAATTTAGCAAGTTTACTGGATTGCAAGGTATCCTCATTGCCTATGAAATACTTGGGCCTTCCGATGGAAGCTACTTTCAAGGCTAGAGCCATATGAGATGGGATGGTGGAGAAGATGAAGAAGAGGTTGGCGGGTTGGAAATAGATTTATCTCTCGAAAGGGGCCGTCTCACCCTTATCAAGAGCACTCTCTCTCGCCTTCCAACTCATTTTCTATCTTTATTTCCTATGCCTGCAAGGGTGATAACCAGGATTGAGAAACTTCTCAGAACATTCTTATGGAAAGGGTTGGGTGAGGAGAAGAAATTTCATTTAATTAGATGGAAGAACGTATGTGCTCCAGTGATGCATGGGGGGTTGGGAGTGCGTAATTTGAGAACTTTTAATAAAGCTCTATTGGGAAAATGGCTTTCGCGATATCACTCGGAGAGGGGGGATTTATGGAGAGATATTATTGATGCTGGGCATTGTGTTGCGTGGGAGGGTCGGTGTTCTAAGGAAGGGAAGGGAGGGGAGGGGGTTGTTATGGGTTGGGCTTATGGAAGTGTATAAGGAAGGGGTGGTCATGCTTTGAAAAGCATATTCGATTTGTGGCCGGTGAGGGCAATCGAATAAATTTTTGGAGGGATACGTGGTGTGGAGATCATGCATTGGAGAGGGCCTTTCTAGCCCTCTATCGTATTGCTGCCAACAAAGAGGCTTCAATGGCGGATATGCGACTTTTTTCCCTCGGCACTCATCAGTGGAATATTCTCTTCATTAAGAATTTCCATGAATGGGAACTTGCTATCGTATCCGACTTTCTCAGCTTACTCTATTCCGTGGGGAACACCTTAATACAGCATGATAGGTTAAAGTGGAGGTACAACAATCACAAGACATATAGAGTTCAGGCGTATTATAAAATTTTGTCAACTCAAGACTATTCTCCATTCCCTTGGGATAGCATTTGGCGGTCTCGGGTGCCCTCCAAAGTAGCATTCTTTATATGGAACGCCGCCCTTGGAAAAATTCTGACTACGGACAATTTGAAGAAGAGGAATTGTATAGTAATGGATTGGTGCTACTTGTGCAAGAAGGGCGGCAAATCCGTGGATCATCTCTTAGTACATTGTGAGGTCTCAAGAATGCTGTGGACTGAGATTTTCCAAAGAGTGGATATTGCTTGGGTCATGCCTCTAAGGGTGGTGGACTTATTGGGTTGTTGGAGGAAGATGCAAGGTTGCCCTCAAGTGGTAGCAGCGTGGAAGATGATTCTGTTGTGTCTCGTGTGGTGCATGTGGTTGGAAAGGAATGTTCGTTGCTTTGAAGACAAGGAACGCACTATGGTGGAACTAAAGAATTACTTTCTCCACACTTTCTTGCTTTGGTTCTCTACTATTGCATTAAATGGGGACAATATTCATGATTTTCTGTCTTTAATTAACCTCTCATAGAATGTATTAGGTGTTCTTTTGTATACTCTCTGTGTACACGGGCTATGCCTATTCCATTTCTATCAATAAAATTTATCTCTTACTTATATAAAAAAAAACTAGTATCAAAGGGGCTGCAATGGCTGAATCGTATCAGATCTCTAATAATCTGTTGCACTGGAATGTGGATTTTAATAGAGAATTACAGGATTGAGAAGTGTGTGAAGCTGCTGATTTCTTTGCAAAATTATATAATATGAAGATCTATCAGAATAGGGAAGATAGGCTGCTATGGGTGCATGATTATAATTCCAGATTTTCAGTGAGATCTTACAACGTGTTTAAATAGTCATGCTGACTCAGTATACCCCTAGAAATGTATTTGGAAAACAAAGGTCCCTAGTAAAGTTGCGTTTTTCTGTTGGCTGGTGGCACTTGAGAAAATTTTAACCACATATGATTTGAGGAAAAAAGGTTTATTTGTAATTGATTGGTGTTTTATGTGTAAAAAAGATGGTGATCATCTTTTTTTCCACTGTGAGGTTGTAATAGCCTTGCGGAATGAGATATTTGCAAGGGTTGGCATCGCTTGGGTTATGCCATTGCAAGTGATGGGTCTTTTTGGCTAGTTGGAATGGTTCAGTGGGTAGTGGAGGCAGTGCAGCAGTTATGACATAAATGACTTAAACTGGCACACAACTTGTGCATTGGCTATTGTTGTTTGGGATGTTAATGGAGTTTCCACTCATCTAGCAGAACGCATTAATTTGATAAGTTTAATAAATCAAAATTTGCCCTTCAATTCATTTGACTGGTCTATTCTTAAGTTTCTATGTACTTAAAACATTAATATTCTTTTACCAGTAATCGTAAAAATTTGTTAAAAAAAATGCAGAAGGCATATCCTAGGTAGACAGGAAACTTAATTGCAACTTGCTATATAACTCTGTATTCATAGAGTGGTTGAACTTCCTAAAAAAATAAAAAATAAAAAAATAAAAATCCTTACTAATTAAATAAGTTTCCCAATTAACTTGCTTCACAAAAAAGTCGTCTTCTCTACATATGAAGAGAGAAAAAGGAAAAATATTAGTGCATCAAGGATCTTTTCTCTCCGTACAACCTCTTCCTTTTCTTCTTTTTTTCTTTCCTGTCAACTTTCTCTCGTCGGTTGTGGTAACTATTAATGGGTTTAAGGTCATATTAGTGCTGGTAACTTCGATGGGGCTGTGTCATGAGGTTTATATTGATCATAAATCCTTCATGTTTAAGAAGGATAGTGAGAGGTGGTGGAGAATCATCGAAAAAAGTCAAAAGAGTGGTGAACTTCATTTCTATTGACCGAGAAGCTCTGGGCTGCTTGTGTGATGTTGTGCGGGATTCTGCAGCTTCTTTGGGACAACAAGAATTTCTTAGAACTCAACAAAAAGGCAACCAAGTGCTAGTGGCTCAGAGGGGACATAACTCCAATGGTAGTTTTTTCTCTCTTTCAGAGTTTGGCCTGGAGAAGAAAAGAGGTTTACTAGTAGTGTTGGAAGGGAGGAGGGGAGAGGGGTGGAAGAACTCCAGGGTTACCCTGAAGGAACTTCTTCCTTCTTCCTCTGCTTTGAATGGTCAAAACAGAGCTGCAGGGGGAGTGGGCCAATTTCAGCAGGCTAGACACAAGGAAGGGGATGGTGGTGCTCAAAGGTCGTATAGTGAGGTCCTTCAAACGCAAAAAGCAGTGCCTCGAGCCATGAACTCTGTTAGGCAGCAAGGCATGAATCGCAGGGGAAAGGTATAGTCGGGCAATGAGGACAACAGATGGCTCAAAAGAGGAAATAGTGGTGCTGCCAGCATTGGCAGGAATGGAGGCTCAAGTGGGAGCTTTATTGGAGGACATTTTAAGCTTGAAACAATGCATTAAAGTAAAGGCAATTGAGGGCCTGGGCCTAGGCCATAAAGTCAGCCCAAGTGAGGAGAAAGGAAGGGAAGTTGGGGGCAAGTTGTGACATGGACTGGGTCGATCCATACAGGCCCACAACGTGTTTGGAAACCGAAGACCCCCAATTTCTCAGTTTTGGCACAGGGACTGAGTCACCCTCCTACAGTGCCGATAAGCGGCCAGCTGGTCGCCGACTTGGCACAGAAAGTTTCACTGGACGCCGGCAGTCATACTGGGAGGCCGGCACAGTCATCTCATCGGGAGGAAGTCGAGGATGCTTTTAGAAGACTTTGAGATCTGTGAAGCGTCGGAGGCTTCTAGTAATGCATCGGACGGAGATTTTGGACTACCGGAGGTACAAGCTTGCCTCACAGAGGGGGATGTGTCATCAAGAGAGTTGGTCGTATAGGATGGGAGTGTTCTCGAGGAACTTCCCAAGGAAATGAGTGGAGAGTTCCCACTGGCCACTGTACCAGGAAAACAGATGCGTCATTCTACCCAAGTGGTCGAGATAGATGGGGAAATTTCAGGAAAAAATGCTACCCAGGTGATCCAGATGATGGAAGGGCAGAATGCTTCAGGAAGCCCCACTCCTCTATGTACCATTTCTCCACCATTAAAGCCAGATCCTAAACCTTTAGATTAGGTGTTGAGTAAGGAGGCAAACATTCAGCCATGGCTAGGGATTTCAGCTGCAGGATATGAGGAGCAATTTAAGGCTCTATTGGTGGCTTTGGAAGCAAATAGACCATCAAAGAAGTCAGCGTTTAAACAGGATCGAGAGTTGAGAAGATTGACATGCTCCATCAATTATGATAATAAGGAGGGTCATGTTGGACGGGAAAGGGTGAAAAGTTGGGGGAGTTGTGTTTTTTTATGAAGCCTAGAATGCTATCAAGTATCATGGAATGTGAGGGGGATCAATAATGTTAATAAACGACTTTGCATTAGATTCCTTCTTCGCAATTGGAAAGTCAATATTATGTGTCTTCAAGAGACCAAAATGCCTATTGTTGATAGAAGCATCATTCGTAGTCTATGGGGCAGTGCATTTGTGGGGTGGAGCTACTTAACTTCTGTGGGGGTCTCAAGCGGCGTGTTGCTAATGTGGGATAAGAGAGTGGTGGAGGTAGTAGAGGTGTGCACTGGGTTCTTTTCCATTGCTGCATTTTTTAGGAACACGGAGAATGGTTGGGAATGGGCTCCGACAGGAGTGTATGGGCCTAATGTTGATAGTGACCGTCGTTCTTTGTGGGAGGAATTGGCAGGTGTGTATTCTTATGGGAAATCCCCTAGGTTTTGTGTGTGAACTTCAATGTTGTTCGTTTTCCGAGTGAGAGGGAAGGGGCCTCTCCTCTTTGACTAGGGCAATGGAGGACTTCTCAGAGTTTATTTTTTACCTTAATTTGGTCGATCTTCCATTGGTAGGGGGACTCTATACGTGGTCCAATAGTTGAGGAGGGTCTAGGCTGGACATATTTCTAATCATCGTGGGAGACTCAGTTTCCAGAGTTATGCCAAAAATGATTGCCTCAAGTTTGCTCGGATCATTTCTCCATTTTGTTAGATTGTGGAGGCATTCATGGGGTAGAGGCTATTTCAAATTCGAAAACATGTGGCTCCAAGCGGTTGATTTTGAGGAAAGGGTGAGGAATTGGTGGACTTCCTATTCTTTCCATGGTTCCTCAAGCTTCATCACGGCAAAAAAAATTTAAAGCCCTACTAAAGTTAGACCTAAAGAGGTGGAATATGGAGGTGTTTCGGCAAACGGATGAGCAAAAGCGTCTTCTTTGGGAGGAGTTGAGTTCTCTTGAAGATATTCTTTTCTTTGGGAAAGGCCGAGGTGGTGGTGGAATTAGAGCAAATATCTTTGAGGCAAAAATCCAGGTTGACATGGTTGAAGGAATGAGATAAATGTACAAGTTTCTTCCACAAAATGGTTAACTCACATAGGCGGTACAATGCCATTGAGGTTCTCCAATTGGGTAACACGGTGTTGCATTCCCAAAAGGAGATCCAAGATCATATCGTGAGCTACTATAAAGAGATTCTCCAAGAGACCGAGGAATGGCGGCAGAAGGGGGATGGTTAGGCTTTTGACCAGTTGGATGATAGTGTTGCAAGCTGGTTGGAAAAACCGTTTGAAGAAGATGAAGTGCATCAAGTGCTGCGTACAATGGGCAAAGACAAAGTCCCGGGTCCCGATGGATTTACTATGACTTTCTTTCAAAAGAGTTGGGAGGTGGTGAAGGGCGACGTGATGCGGGTTTTTCATGAGTTCCACCTTAGTCAAAAATTTGAGAGATCCCTTAATGCCACCTTTATCGCTCTAATTCCTAAGATGGCAAGAGCAATGGAGTTGAAGAATTTTCGTCCAATAAGTTTGGTTGGATGGATATATAAAATCATTTTGAAGGTGCTAGCATGTCATATGAAGTTGGTGATGGACAAAATAGTCTCTAAACTGCAAAATGCCTTCGTTCGGGATCGCCAAATTCTAAATTCAGTATTGATAGCAAATGAGTGCTTAAATAGTCGGTTAAGGGATGGTCTTCCGGGAGTGCTTTGCAAGTTAGATATGGAGAAGGCTTATGACCACGTGAGTTGGAACTTTTTGCTTTATATGTTGAAGAGATGTGGTTTTGGGAAGAGATGGTGTGGTTGGGTCTCTCATTGTATTTCGACCACTCGCATCTCCGTGTTAATGAATGGCAAGTCGTGCGGTTTTTTTTCAAGTTCAAAGAGTTTGAGACAAGGGGACCCGTTATCTCCATTCTTATTTGTTGTAGTAATGGAGGCGTTAAGTTTAATGGTAAATGTTGCTGTCCAGGGAGGCTTTATAACTGGTTTTGCTGTGGGAAGTCATAATTACGGTTTATCCGTCTCCCATTTATTGTATGTGGATGATACCCTAATTTTCTGGACAGCGGACAAATCCAAGCCTTCAGGGCTGTACTATTGTGTTTTGAGGCAGTTTTGGGTCCCAAGGTAAACTTGGGAAAGTCGGAAATGATTCCGGTAAGGAAGGTGACGAATATCAACCACTTAGCCGAGTTGTTGGGGTGTAAGGTGGCTGCATTACCATTGAGGTACCTTGGACTCCCTTTGGGAGCTTCTTTTAAAGCAACAATTATTTGGGATGGTGTAGTAGAGAAAGTGGAAAAACATTTGTCGAGGTGGAAGCGGCTTTACCTCTCAAAAGAGGGGAGGTTAACTCTCATCAAAAGTACCCTCTCCAACCTTCCCACATACTATCTCTCTCTCTTTCCTATACCGATGGGGGTGGCCAATCGAATTGAAAAACTTTTTAGAGAATTCTTATGAGGGGTTTGGGGGAGGAGCACAAATTTCATCTAGTGGGATGGCCCAAAGTGTGTAGCCCAAAAGAGATGGGTGGTTTGGGGTTGCGTAATTTGATCATTTTTAACAAAGCACTTTTAAGAAAGTGGTTGTAGAGATTTCACTTGGAAGAAGACTCATTGTGGAGAATGGTGGCGGTGGAGAAGTATGGAAGTGAATGGGATTGTTGGAGCACAAAGGAGGGGCAGGGGCAGTATGGAGTGAGTCCTTGGAAGTTCATCCAGAAGGGGTGGGAAGGGTTTGCAACACATAAATTTTGTGGTTGGTGACGGTACAAGAATCAGTTTTTGGCTTGATAGATGGTGCAGAGAGAGGCCCCTACATGCTGTCTTTCCAAGAGTTTTCAGCCAAGTGGATAACCAACATACCGATGTATCTGATGTGTTGTGTCGCAATAATGGCACAATGTGTTAGAATCTGATTTTTTCAAGAAATATTCAGGATTGGGAAGTGGATGAGGTAGCAGATTTTTATAGCTTCATTTACTCTCGGCAGGTTGGGGGTATCAGGAGGGATAGAATGAAGTGGACACACTCCAGAAACCATAAGTTTTCACTTTTCAGTCAAGTCTTTCTAAAAGGTATTGCAAGACTACCAGCCGGTGGGGTTCCCTTGGAAGGCCATATGGAGAGCTCCGGCACTACCTAAAGTCGCTTTTTTCACGTGGACAGCGGCTCTAGGTACCATTTTGACAGCTGATAACCTAAGGAAAAAAGGGGAATTACAGTTGAATAGTGCTACTTGTGTAAAAAAAGTGGAGAAACTATGATGTGGCAAGAGAGTGCTGTGGATCTATCTTGGGTCATGCCCAAGAGTGTTGCAAGAGAGCTATGGGATGGACTACTTAAAAGGGTTGATCTGTCTTGGGTCATGCCCAAGAGTGTTGCAGATCTCCTAGCATACTGGAAAAGATACCATCAATGCAATAAAATGGCGGCGACGTGGCGAATGATCCTTTTATGCTTATTATGGTGCCTATGGATGGAAAGAAATGAAAGATGCTTCAACAACAAAGAGAGGACTACGGGAGAAATCTGGAACTTTTTTGTATCCTTTTTGGTTCAATGGTTTTCTGCTATTGTACTAAAGGGATGGAATGTTAATGAGTTTTTGAGTTCTTTTTAGCTTGCTAGAGTGTAACTAGATGTCTCTTTTGTATACTCCCTACGTACATGGGCTTTACCTAATTGTTCTCATCAATAAAGATTATTATTTATCAAAAAAAAACTTACTTCACAACTTATCAAAAAAAAAGTTCTTTTTACTTATTGGTCCTTTCAAGAGAGAAGTATGCCTTACTAGTACTTTCTCTTATTTCTCCTTGTTTCCAATGTGCCTACTTGATAGGACTTGAGTGGTTGTAATTGGCATTTATGCGCATTCTTAGATTAATAATACATGTTTACTTATCAAAAAGAAAATAATAAAGCAGGAAAAAAAAAAGAGTGAGCAAAGTAAGTGGACTACCACTAATCTTGGCATCTGGCTCCAATTCCTTCACAGAATGTAGTGCTTCAATTAAAACTGAAACAGCCTACAAAAATGATAATTATAAAGAGTTACGGAATTGCATTAAAGTGTGTAGCCATCTAATGAGAGTCTCCGCAATGAAAAACATGATTACGTACAATTGAAAATAATGTTGTGCTAACTGGTTCAAGAGCATTATCAACTATTTACCATGATAAATTACATCAGTGTTGAAAGGGTTACTGCTAACTAAATATTTCACCTATATTATGTGTCCAAAGCCTCAAAGAAATCATAGCAAAGACCTTGGTTTGAATCCCTTCTTAAAGACAACTCACTAACATCTAATCTTTTACTAGCACCCAAAAATTATATCATATCAAACATATTAAAACCTATGTCACCTGATATGTCATATTAAACACCTGAAGTATTTTAGAAAATTGATAAATATATCTCGGCACAAGAGAAGTATCTGGCAAATCAATCACAATACAATCATCAAACAACCCTGAAAATATTATATGATGCTAGTTCATCTCCCATACTGTGGTGACTGCATCAATTGCACTAAAGTGAGACTTCTAAATGCCACACCGAATAGCTTAAGATAGCATGCTCATCTCTACCTCTGGAAAATATCCAAGAGCCAGCAGAGCCTGGCGTCCACAGTCAGACCTGCAAATCATTCAAAGACATCCAAGTCAAACCATTAAAGTGGTTTTAAAAATTGAAAATTTACAAAGGAGAGAACCTGTCTTACCTAGATAGGCCACAAAGTTCCCACAAAAGCCATAAAAATTCTTCCGAGTGTTGAGTTGATGTAAGCAAGCGATCTATGGCATTAACCTGCACCAAAGCATTAAAAAACCACTATACTTAGCAACAATCCCGTAATAGAATCAGAAAACACAAGAAACAGGACTGAGAAATTGTGGGTTTAATCAAGAATTGAACTAACCACCCTCAAATGCACCCCAACAATCATGCCAACTTCCCGAGGGCTGCAAAAGAAACCCTTGGATATTAAAACAGATGCATACCGAAGAGGAAGAAACTCTTCCTTATTCAAGTCATCCCCACCCCGTAGGGCATTAATTATTGTAGCTGAAAGTTCAGGATGGTTTAGCAGAAATATTAAGCCTGAAAAATAAAAAAACACAATTAGAAACACAAAAGTTGCAAGTCAGATTAATAAATATAACACGTACACTAACAAAACCTGAGCGACAAAATAGAAGTGAAAAGATTATGGCCTCAATTGACGATGCAATATCCACAAATACATCCATGGCAGGTCCAACTTCAGACCGCAATACTGATGATGACAACAAAGCAGCTGACAAAGGGAGAAATCCCCTTTCCTGCTTCCACAAAAACATGCTAAATATCAGAATCACCATGAATTTATCTGCCATTTAAAGATATAATTGATTGCATGCCAAAATTCCACTCACAAATTGGAGAATAAAGGCTCCATCAACCAATGACAAATTGAAATTTATAAAAACAACTACTCTCCCGAATAAGGGTTCTCTTGTATAATTCTTGTGTAGTAGAGAGTTAAGAACGCTATCCTCCTCTAATTTGACTGTTAGAGTGCGAGTTGTAGTAGAGCTAAAGGGAAGATTGATTGAGAGTATATCAAGGCCACACTGCGAAGTGCTCTGTGCTTGATCAAGGGTGTCAGTTCTAATTTTGCTTGTGTAAGGAGTTTATGGTGCTTTTCCAGGCCTTATAGGGAGTTCATTACATAGCTTGTGGTGTTTGGTGTTGTATAATCTCTGCAGGGGTAGCTGTTTTTGTAGGATGGGACATGGTGGGTTTAGGGCATAGTTGGTGGTTTCTTCTTTCCCTTTTGACAAGGTAGTTTTCTTGTACACTTCCTGTGTACTCGTGGCATACCATTTGGTTTCTAATAAATTTGAAAAACTTATCAAAAATATATATTGTACATAAATCCATACATTTAAGTAAGCTCACACTTGTACTACACAAATACACACATACAAACATGCATTCATAAGTAGATGCATATCCATGATCTGCTTGAGATGAAGAACTAGTACACTGATATACCTTGATAAGTTCTAGCAAATGCGAGTCAATATCCGAAATTGAAAAACAACAATTTGATGAAGCAATCAAGCTATTGGTTGCTTTATACGACAATACTCCTTCTGTTTGACCAAGAATCAGTGATCTGCTTGCACAGGCCACTGGAGAGGGATCTTCATTTAGGCCATGTGAATTTATCAACTTCTGCATTTTTTATAAGTAATTAATCAGCATCTGCATCAATAATTGTCAATAAACGTAAACAAGAAATTAAATTACACAACTATGGAATTTTGAAAATGCAAAGGTACTGACGACTGCATGTCTCAGATACTAACAGAAACAAATGCAACAAAACATTCCAACTGACCAGGAGCCTCTTAAGTTCAGATCTAGCACTGATAAGCATGTTCAAGGTATCTCTTGTAACCCTACCAACAGCTGAGAGAGCTTCCAAAACAGACAGAACTGCACACTGAAAAAGAGAGAAATTACCTCAATATATTTTTTTTTTTATAAGTAGAGAAATTACCTAAATATACCAATAAATAAGTTATGAAAACGTGCCAACAAAAGCACAGGCTCAGAAAACTCAAAGCATACCTCATATCTCGAAGCAACTTCATAAAATCGTAAACGGTGGAGGACATAAGTTGCAAGAGAAGCAACATCGTGACGCGGTTTTTGCAACAACAACTTCAACAATTGACTATAACCTTCACTAATACCAGGTGGGACATTTTCATCTTCCCGAGGCCACCAACCAAAAAATCCCTCGCATCCAATTGAAAACTGAGTAGCCCGCTCGACAACGCCTAGTAGCAGCAATGTGATGGTGATGGAATTTGGCTTGTCACAGCCAAAAATGTGTACAAGATGCTCCAATCCCCCGCTATTTACAAAGTGAAAGCAGCTCTCTCTACTAGAGCACAAGAAGAGAGCCACACTCAACCCCAAAAGTACATTTTCTTTCTGAATTCAAGATAAAAGATCAGAACAGATAGGATTAAATATCAGGACAAGTTGATAGAAAGGAAAGGTAGAGAGTATATGTTCTTTTATCCTTTTTCTGGTTCTATTTGTTATGTTAATTAGATGTAACTACATGGTGTAATATATGAGTGAAGAAGATTGTACTTAAATCACCTGTGAAAGATCATGATGTCCAAAATTTGAGGAGTTGCTGCTAAAATTGAAGTACTTGCTGTACAAATCCACCAACAATTTGGAATTAACCAAATCAGCCTCAAAATCAACAAAAGTGCATCCAGCCAACAAGTCAACAGATCCTTTCCCGGTTTCCTGTTGCACTTTATAGAGCTCAAGAAGCTCTTCCCTGGCCTCACCAATAACGCTGAGCAACTCCTTAAAATTTGTTGATTTGCCCCTTGTAAGATTTTTGGCATTGTTTGCAGCATCGTGCAACTCACATGTAACATATGAAGAGGCTGCTGAAACCAAAGTGCTTACAACTGTATGGACTGCATCCCCAAGTGTCGACAACTTCATAATCTTAAACAACAGCTGTATAAATTGCTTAAGCTCAATCGATATATCTAATGCAGCAACTGGAATGGACAAAGCATTCAAAGAGGATATGGGTTCCTCAATTGTCAGGTTAGTTGAGTGCAATGCCAGCGGGAGATCTTCCAGCTTTCCCTCAGCAGAACTAACTAAATTTCTCAATGAGTTATCATCAAATTCTATATTGAACTGCCCCAGATCCTCCGCTGTATTTCCATATATAACCAAACTTAGACTGCGGTAGCTGCCCCTTACAACCAGATGATTAGATACAACAGCCTGACAAAAGAATTAACTACTTTAGAATACAACTAAATCCAACCAAACACAAACCTTCAGAGTATATGCTCTAAAAAAACAGTCAAGATGAATCGAAATCATAGATGAACAAGGTGATATCATCTGACTTGAATGCCAAATTGAACCTTATTTGAAGTAAGCCCCAAAGACTAATCCACAAGATATTGATTCTCAGAAGGACAGAATCCTATCACACTCATACCACAATGAATTTCTTCATTCATTTCTGAAGGTGTACAATCCACAATAATTTTTTTGATAGGTAATAAGAAATTTTATTCCATGTAAGTAGATATAACCAAGTACACAAAAAGTATACAAGAGAAAATATCTAGATACAAGCTAAAGAGAGACACATATAAAGCAAAACATTATAAGAATCCCCATCCCTTACAAGGTTATGCACCCAAAAACTAAGAGTATTAAAGAAAAAATCCCTGAATTCCACCAAGGTTCTTTCACGGTCGTCAAAGCATCTCCCATTTCTTTCTAGCCATAAACACCAAAACAAACACAAAGGCACCACCCTCCAGAAATTTGCACTGCCTCCCCTACCCATAGAACTGTTCCATTTTGCCAAAAAGTCCACTACACGCAATGGCATTACCCAAACAGTACCAGCCTTATGAAATATTTCATTCCACAAAGCTGTCATCACTTCACAATGAAGAAAAAGGTGATTAATAGACTCGCCGTCCTTTTTGCAAATGTAGCACCAATCAATAACAAATAATCAATAACAATCCACAATAATAGACCTCACAAGCACAGGAAATCCTATCACACCCATACCTCAATGAAGTTCTTCAATTAACTTCTTGAGGCAAACAGCTTGTGTACATCTTTTAGTGACCTTATCACTATATGTGTTCTTTTGATCAACAGCCACCAACATTTCTTTCAACAATAGTGAAGTAAATGAAAAAATAATACATTGATCACAAAATAAAATGCATCTTCATGGAAAAAAATCGCACCATTTATAAAGAAAATAGTACTTTTAAGACTTTATGAGAGTAATGCTAGATACTCCTCGGGCCAGCAAGCTTTGTGCAGGCCCTTTGAAAAAGAAGTTGGACCAAAAAATCCACCTTTATGGTGAGTCCCACCTTTTTTTCAAAAGGATTGTGCAGGACTTGCACACCCAAGGCCTTCACAAATCATTTTTTACTTTATAAACATCCATGTCTGCACAAAATTTATATTTTTGGGGAGAACATATATGGGAAAAAAACTGTCAAAAGAAACACTACCCAAGCAAGTGGCCAACCTCGAGCTAGATTTAATTATACAATAATTCCAAGTTCTCACATGGTGGTGAGTATTTAAACATTAGAACGCTGATAAATTTAAATTTTCATAAGGGAACTTACTACACATGAAGTCCATATATTCTGACCAGTCATCCCTTAGAATTCCTCACAAAATTCCTCAATATTAGATTTATGCACACTCAGGCAGTCTCCGTACCCTTTCTCCATCATGTATAAGTAACCCATTGAAGGACATTGCAAGTGTGTGTAGTAAACAAGCAGATTGGAAAATATCACAGAGTTAAATAGCACAACAACAAGGTTTCAACTAAATTGGCAAATGAAGCAGTGCAATGAGAACGTCAGTCAGATTACCTCCACTTCTAGCACATTTGATGAAGAATGAGAATACAGAAAAGGCAGGCAGAGGCGCCTAAACCTTGTCTCTGCCTCACACTTAACAAACACTTCCAAAGCAAACGAAGGAGGTGAAGTAGCCCTGAAACAGACGTGATCAATAGTCAGTCTTAAAAAATTCTCTCTTATATATCATCCAATAATAGCAGGGCACGAGTTTGATCCATTAAACCAATACTTCAAACATCATAAACAAGTTTTTCACTTGTCAATTCCACCAAATATTCCCAAGTTTTTTAAGCAAAATTGCATATGATCAGACATTGAAAATCAAATAGTCTAGACCAATCCACCCATGTGACAATATATTAATGGCGGAACACAACCTGAGCATTTTTTCAGAAAGCATATAAAACTAGTACTTCTTTCTCACAAATTATGGTACCACTACACTAACATAATCCCGTTGAGATTTTTACTTCAAAAGTAATACATGCTTGTTAGTTTGAATCAAGTTCATCTTAATTTAACTGATAAATGGAAGCGTTAAATATTAAAAGTAGCCACACACCCAAGAAGCGATACTGCTTGAGCTGCTGAAGAAGCATTTTGTTCGAGGAACTCACACGCAGTTATTACGACGGGTTCAGAAAACAACACCTGGATAAGAATAAGGCATTAGTAAAACGCAGCATTTAACTAATTATGTGCTCAACATCAACTAATAATATGCTCAACAGCTTAGTAAAACTGAGCGTATTGAGTAATTTCCTATGCACAGTGGTTCATTAGGAGGCAATTTAAGCATAGGCCGCAGTCTGACATATGCTAAACATGGTAAAAAATTCAAAATTAAATCAACAAAGTTGCTACACGTAATTTGAAAAAATAAAAAGAAAAAAAAAACGAATCAGAAGAGCAGCGTCATAAATTGTAATGTAAGAATATAACGCTACGAAATTCGGAGAAAGCTGGAGTGGGTTACCTCGTCAACATACTCGTCGAGATGTGGATGGTTGAAGGTCTGGGCAAACAAGACGTAGGGTTCGGGTCGACCCATTTGGTTTTTGCGGGTCTTGTAATATGATTCTTCAATGGAAAAAATGGGGAGGGGTTGAGACTTGGATTGGAATTCTAGGGTTTTGGACGTTTCACTCTGGAAATCATGTTTTACGTTTGATTTGCCACCGACTCGGCAGAAAGGAGAAAGTGAGATTCTCGTAGAGAGGGAAGAGAGCTTTTCCAAACTCTAAACGCAGGCGTCGTGCGCAGGGCTCGCGGACGACCTCCAACGTGGAGTTGAAACGCACCGTTTGGTATAAATAAATAAAACGGTGTGTTTCGGGCTGAATACGGTTAACCTCTCCTCTGCTGTCTAAACGGTGCGTTCGTCTTTCTTTCTCCTACTCCCGGATTGCTTTGGTTCCTCTTCTTCCCTTCACTCTCGCTCTCCTTCCCATTGCATAGGCTTGTTCTTCTAGGTAGGATTTCACTTGCCCCAATTTTAAAATTTTATTTATTTCTTAATAGTTTTAAAAAAATTTTAAAAAGAGTTTAAGAAAATTTCGGATTCGAAATCCGAATTTTCAAATCCAAAATCCGAATAAACAACCCTACCATTACATAACGAAACCTTGCATTTCAAATGTTGCAAACTCCTATTAGGTGCGCTGAGATTGAAAGTGATGGTCTAAACCGAAGTCTTTAGGGTTTCGAAGGTTATATATATGTACTTTGTAATTTCTTTAAGAGGTTTACTTGCTGCAACTAAAGCCTCTCACATGAACATTGTAACAGTTGAGAGGCTTTAGTTGCAGTCGGGCTGCAACTAATATTTTTTCTTTCTTTAATTGTGTTGTCCTTGTTGGTTATTTGCAATTATCTATGATGGGTCAGTTAGTATATGTAGTGGGGTGGGCTTTGTCTGAGTCTTGTGGGTCAGTAGTGTAAGTTATTTAACTTCTTGTAAGTTGGGCCACGCATCCTGTTGAACGTGAAGTTCAATAACTGTTTCAGTCAGTTAGTATGAATTGGGTATTTATTTAGTCACCGGAGAAAAATAAAGAATATTCAAGTGTTTTATCTACAATTGTGTTTAGAGGTTTTTCAGCTCCTCGAAAGTCAAAGTGTTCAATTAATTTACAGATATTATCTAAGTCGTATCAAGTGGTATCCAGAGCACGGTTCTGGGCACCATGGCAGACGGCACCCGCCACGCCCAGTTGAATGAAGTTATAGCTACTCTGAAAGGCGAATCCTTGCAGTTGAGAGAGGAACAAAACCGGCAGAAGAGGGTGTTGGAAGGCATCTTACAGCAACTCAATAAGCTTGCTTCCTGCTATGATCAATTGGCTGTGAATACTGCAAAATAAAACTTAGAAGCAAGCTCATCAGGTATGCCTCTTAAAATTAATGGTAACCAGCTCTTTAAGGGTAGAGGGAGTATCCAAGCAAAAACATTGCGGTTGGATTTCCCAAAATTTGATGGATCTAATCCAATGGAATGGATCCTTAAGACCAAGCAGTTCTTCTCTTGCTTTAACATTCCAGATGAACAAAAAGTGCAAATTACTTTTTTTCATACGGAGGGTAAGGTCATAACTTGGTATGGATGGCTTTCTGAGTCTAATCCAATCAATACTTGGGATGAATTTTTAGTGGCTCTTAAAACTCGTTTTGGTCCATCTGCTAGTTATGAAAACCCCATAGGAGTTTTCACCAAACTCAAATAGTCAAGTTCTATAGAGGAGTACCAGAGTTAGTTTGAGTTGTTGTCAAATTGAATTGCTGGAATTATTGAGGAATTCAAAGTGAGTACTTTTATAAGTGGACTGAAAGAGGAAGTTAAAATTCCAATGATTATGTTCAAGCCAACAACTTTGTCTGTAGCCTTTGGACTAGCAAGGTTGCAGGAGAAAGAAGTAATAAGGAGAACCCAATCCCATTCCCCAAAATACCTTAACCCTTAACCCATTTCCCAATACCAAAATCTCAGATTACCCACAAACACTTCCATCCTTAAGTTACCTGCACTGCCAATCAAAACATAAGTCAAATTTCCTGACCCTACCTATAAACCACCCTTTAATCCCACCAAAAGGCCTTCTATGCCTATTAAAAGATTAATTACGGCTCAAATGCAAGAAATGAGGGACAAAGGGCTGTGTTACTTCTGTGATGAGAAGTTTCATATGGGACATAAGTGTAGTAAACCTAGACTCTTTTTATGGAGGGAATGGGAGAAGAAGAAATTGAGGATGAACATGTAACTAGGATCCAGGCTGAAAAAGAACAAGAGGAAGAGATGGTTGAACTGTTAGGCATATCTCTACATGCTATAATTGGCTCCGTATCCCCAAATACTATGAGAGTAATGGGGAGGATACGATGTCAGGAAGTTTTGGTGTTGATAGACACTAGGAGTACTTATAGTTTTTTGGATCCAAATATAGCAAGGAAAGTGAGACTGTTAGTGGAACCAAGCACACTATCAGTTTAGGTAGCCGATGGGGCTAAGCTTCCTTGCCCAGGTTTATGTAGGGTTGTTCCACTTCATTATAGGATATTTTAACTACACATAACCTGTACTTATTAACTCTAAGAGGCTGTGAAGTGGTACTTGGAATGGATTGGTTAAAATAGTTGGGTACAATTCTTTGGAATTTCACTCAACTGGTTATGAGATTCTATTTTCAAGGATCCTACACTACACTAAGTGGAATACAGAGACCAGAATAAGAAATAGAAGAAACTGAGCACATCAAAGGGATGGCAAAAGGAACTGCTGAGGGAATATGGCTACAACTAATAGATGGTCAGGGGGAAGACTAAAGCAGAGACTCCACCGAAAATACAAGAGGTACTGTCTAATTTTACAAGGGTTTTTGGGAACCTAATGGTCTTCCACCTCCAAGGAGTTATGATCATAAAATTCAACTTTTGGAGGGAGTACAACCTACCTGTGTTCAACCATACAGATATCCTTACTACCAAAAAGAAGAAATAGAAAAGTTGGTTACAGATATGCTTAAAAGTGGCATAATCAGAAACAGTCAGAGTCTTTACTCATCACCAATGCTATTGGTTAGAAAGGCAGATGGAGGATGGCGAATGTGTGTGGATTACAGGGTCTTAAACAAGGACATAATGAAAGACAAGTACCATATTTCGAATATTAATGAGTTGTTGGATGAATTACATGGAGCTCAGATTTTTTCTAAATTGGACCTGCATTCTGGTTATCACCAAATCAGAATGAATCTAGATGATATTCCTAAAACTGCATTTAGAACTCATAAAGATCATTATGAATTTTTTAGTCATGCCATTTTGCTTGACTAATGCCCCATTAACTTTATAAGGTTTGATGAATGAACTTTTCAATCCTTACCTAAGAAAATATGTTCTGTTTTTTTTTTTTTATGATATTCTAATCTACAGCGAGTCAATGCACGAGCACTTGCAACATTTAAGATCAGTTTTGCAGATCTTACAGTCTCCACAATTATTTGCAAAAGCTTCAAAATGTGTATTTGGAAGTCAAGAAGTGGAGTACCTGGGGCACTTAATATCTCAGCAAGGGGTCAGGGCAAATCCACAGAAGCTAAGTGTCATGCAGCAGTGGACTACCCCAAAGAATCCTAAGGCATTAAGGAGATTTTTTGGATTAACTGGCTATTATAGACAGTTTGTGGAGGGATATGGCACTATTGCAGCACCTCAAATAAGAGATGTATTGTGTATTAGTTAAACGTCGTTATTTTAATAAATGAGAATGTAATAACAGTCTTAAACTGTAAGTCGTATTGGTCATTAAAGACTGAACGACATGGTGTGGTTTTATAACAAAAAAATGTAATGAGAATCGTTTAATTCTCCTTATTCGATGATGATGAAATTCAGTATAAAAAGGGGCTAGCAGTTGGGAATGAGGTCAACTTTAGTTTAGATTCCCTAATCCTTATGTCTCTCTCTTTATCTCTCTCTCTCTTCTATTATTATGTTACAATTAGTTACTCTCCATATTCTTCAATAACTTTTTGGGAAAACAAAGCTCCATTATAGATAGTTATGCAGCTTCCAAACAATTAGATTAATTTTATGGGGGAAAAAAAAGCTGCACAATATTTTCAACTTTGAAACACTGTACTTTTTTAATCTTAATTTCTGATATTCTTATTTGATATATGAATAAGGAATAAAAAATTTTAATTAATTAAAAAAAAAAACTCAAAAAATATATATATATATAATTTATAAAGGTTGAAGAAGCTGTGTGGTATAGCTTTTTTAAATTATGCCTGTACATAACAAAACTCTGGTTGTAAATTATACCAAGTTCATAATTAATTGTAGACCCTTTTTACGGCCTATAAAATGCAAGGCTGCAAACTTTATTTTTAATCGCAATTTCATAGATTATAAAAACTCCAAACAAATGTCTAAATAATTATATTTCTATTGTTTCAAAAAGAAATATATTTTTATAAACTATTAGTTTTTAATGAAATAAAGAGATCACGTCAATCTTAAAATTTTTTTATAAATAAGTTTAAGTCTTAAAGCATGAAATGCCGCCTTAATAGATCCGTTTTGGAAATAAATTATGTATGTTTATAAGTTTCTTTAACGACTTGTTAAGGCGAATTCATGTCCAAACTTATCGATCTTGTGACACACTCGCCTCTATAAATTCCATTGAAATGATCTCGAAATATTGAGATTTTAGTAGTTTTAGTTTAATTATAAATATAGAAAATGTTTGGTCAAAAAGTAATTATAAAAAACTATCTTACAGAACAACCTTGTAATACATTAATTGTAAAGTAGTATTGACATACAATATCAAATCATAATAATTTAAATAATATACTATAATTATCTTCATATATTTATCATTTTTTGACAAAAAAAATTATCAGTGATCAATTTTTTTTTATCCAAATTACAACATGAATTCACCCATGCAGATGCAGCTATATATGTTAGTTACATAATTTCAATCAAACGAAAAGGTGTCGCCATCAAAATAAAATCAGTAGACTGTATATTCAGCCTAGAAAAAAAAAAATATATATATATATATATATGTATATATATATATATAAATTGTACATACTCACCACATTTTTCAGTAATACATTAATTGGGTAGTGAAAAGTATTAAAAAATATTGTGAATAGTAATAAAAAAGTAATAAAAAATTTTAATATAATATTAAATTATAGTAAAAAATAATGAATAATAATAAAAAGTAAGTAAAAAATAATAATAATAATATAATATAAAATATGTAAAATAATAATAATAAAATAATAAATAATAATAAAATATTCTAAAAATATTCTAAAAATATTTGATATAATTCTACTATATTACTACAAAGCAATTGATAAGTTCTTACACCAATCGATAATTTAATATTGTTTTTCAATTACGGGTAAAAATGCATTGGATGAAAGATTGAGTATTTTGGATAGGGCATTGCTATTATAATTTATATCCCGTAATTTATATCATCTATTTTGTCTTTTTAATATGGTAATGTGGTGCCAAGTTATTTATTTAAAATTTAAAATATATATATTCAAAATAAAATACCTCGCAATAATACAAAAATGTAAAGACCAAAAACCTCGAATCTTGTTATTCTTTTTATGTTTGTGTTTTAATTTTTTAATTTTTTTTTACAAGCTATGTGGTGCTACGTCAATAAAGCATAATAAGAGGTATAAATCATGGCGCATGGTAACACTTTCCTTCTTTTTTTTTTTTTTTTGTACAAACACTTTCCTTCTTAATAACATGCAAAACTTGCAAAGTAAATTGAAACTGATTTAGAGGAATACATCCATAAACGGGTCTTCAGTATCATTCATTCCCAATTTTGTGGCCTCCCCTATAAATCTTCATGGTCTTAGAATGGTATGATTGAGAAAATTGATAAGAGATTGGTTTGACGGAAAATGATTTATTTGTCTAGATGGAAGATAATTAAACTGATAAAAAAAAGTATGTTGTCTAATATTTGAATGTATTTTTTTTTTGTTTTATCGTTTTTTCATTGCCGGTTGAGATGACTTGTACAATTGAGAGAACCTTCCCTACTTTTTTAGGGGGCTGTCTTGGAAAATAAAATAAAAAATTCATTTAGTAAATTAGGATAAAGCATCTTCATCAATTACTTGTGGAGGTTCGGAGGTTCGTCATTTGAGACTTTTCAACAAAATTTATATGTGTTTTATTAAGAAAAATAATGCCAAAGAAAGTCAACACAAGAAATCGACATCCTCGTGAATATTTTGTAATTATTGTAGAGAGATTTGTGCTATGCGTTTCCTGTTTTTCAAATTTTGTAGTTGATCTATTTTCTAGGATATCATAGCTGTAAGTTTTCTAAGATAGAATTTCATGTATAAATTACTCTGATAAGAATCAATACAATTGTGTGAAGCTTCCATTCAAACAATTTTAGCCGTCGAATTTTCTATATGGTATCAGACAACCAAAACTCCTTCGAGATTTCGATTCAAAATCCAACAATGTCTTCCTCAGCTCTAACACTCACCCCTCGTCCTCCACTGTAATCTCACTTGTTGTGTTCAATATCACTCTTCAATTTAATGAGAAACTTACACCCTTAACCTTCCCCATGGCATGCTTAATTTGAGACACTTCTCATTGGTTATGACCGTATGGACTATGTTAATGGCGATTCCCAATGCTCCATATCCAACGGCATTCCCCAATCTTCCAACAAAAAATTGCACTGGACTAGAGAAGATAAGTTAATTCTCAATGCAATTCTCGCTTCCATATCCCCCACCATAACACCACTTATTGCTATGACAAAAACCTCTCATGAGACATGGAAGAAATTAACAACAATGTATGCAAGTCATTCCCGTACAAAGACAATGCAACTCAAAGAATAAATTACCTTGATTTAGTGAGGGAATCATTCAATTCCAAACTATCTCCATGCAGTTAAAGCACTTGTTGATGAAATCGTTCTCATCGACCACCCCATTTCGAGTGATGTTCTCACCTTATATGTCTTGAATGGCTTGGGTCCCGATTTCATAAATATTGCTTCTCCAATTAAGGCAAGAGAGAAATCTCTTGCGTTTGAGGAATTACACAATCTCTTCATCGGGAATGAGAGTTATCTTCGTCACATAAAGGCGGCCACACAGTAGCTGGTTATCGCTGTGAATTTTACCGCGAGACGCACAAGTTCTCCTGCTGGTCAACAAGGCTCAAACTGTTCTCTAATGGTCAACAAAAGAATCAACACGAGCCTAATAATTTGGGCCGCTCCAACAACAAGTGTTTTTCAGCCAACTGCTAGTTTTGTGACCAACTGGGCCACGCGACAAAAGCATATCTATAGCTGCCGTCCAAAGAAATGATGGCAAATTGCACTGCCATGTCCACTAGTTCTAAAAAAATGGCTTCTTGACTCAGTAGCGTCCCTTAATATTACTGGTGATTTCACAAATTTGTCAATTGATTCTGAATATGATAGGATTAACGAAGTTATTCTTAGTGATGGTACATGTTTGGCAGTCTCACACGTTGGTTCATTTGCCCTAAATTCATCCACAAAAACCAGTTATCTCCTTGAACATTTTATGTTCTCAACATTCATAAAAACTTAATATTTGTACATCACTTTACAAAACAAAATAAACAATGAGGGTGACATTACTCAAAGGTGCACGTGAAAATGACATCTACATGTTCCTGAACTCACTGGTGACTTCTTCTCCCAATATGGTTGCAAATGTGCATGAACGAATATCAATTGATGGATGACACAAGCACCTTGGACATCCATCACTTATAATTGTTCAAAATCTTGTTAATCATTTTTCCCTTCCGCTTAATACAAAAAAAAAAAAAAAAAAAAAACTCCACCTTCATGTATTTCACGTTCTATGAATAAAACAAATCAAAAACCATTTGTTCTCATTAGTTTCAAAAGTTTTGCACCTCTTGAGATTATTTATAATGTTTGGGGAACCGCCCATGAAATCGGTTTTGATGGTTCTCACTATTATTTCATTTTTGTTGATCATTATATGAAATATATGTGGTGTCTATCCAATTGTCACAAAATCTGGAGTTTCAAACATTTTTCCTCAATTTCAAAATCTTGTCAAAAAACGATCTAGCTCCAAAATTAAGAGTTTATACTTTGACAATGGTGGTGAATATCTAAGTCTAAAAAAATACATGTTGCTTAAAAGTATAAGTTATTACTCTATTGCTCCATACACACCTCAACAAAATAGTGTCTTCGAGTGTCGTCATCGTCTTGTGAAAACGAGTCTCACTCTTCTTCATGACGCCTACCTACCTCTCTCACTTTGGCCTCATGCATTTCAAACCACCACATACCTAATAAATCGTCAACCCTCTCATCTTTTAAACAACAAATGACTATTTAAGGTCCTTTTTGGACAAAAGTCCAATTATCTTAAACTAAGGAAATTCGGGTGTGTCTGTTATCCACTTACAAGACCTTATAACACTCACAAATTACAGCCCAAATCCATCCCATGCATTTTTCTTGGTTATTTTCAAAATCAAAATGCATATAAATGTATGGACCCAACATCAAACCGAATTTACACTTCACGGCATGTGACTTTTGATGGAATATTAAACCCAAACTCATTGCTCGGCCCACAATTACATGACAATCCCAAACATGAAATTGACATCTCATTCTCCTTCTTTGCAGGAACCATGCCATTTTCTCCTCTAAGAGATGTGATCCACTCCAGTGCATGCGAGTGCTCTCTCGTCTTTGTCACCATCACCAGTGATCTCAAGAACTCAGCTGCCGTCGATGCATCATCTTCAGGTAACAATCCTCATCTTCCTTCACAATATTGCACACACTCACGATTAACCCTAGGTTTTCTTGATTTAAATTCAGATTCTTCGTCCACTAATTTGAATTTAAACCCTCTCATTACAAACCCGCCCAACAATTCATCATGAATTCTCTCAAAAAAATGAACTTAGCAACCCTAATCATCCTGAAACCCCACCAATCCAAACCCATCAAATGACCACTTGGTCAATGAACGACATCTTCAAGCCAAAACAAGTGCACACAGTCACCAATAGGGAAGAGCAGGGACCGGTCTGGACCGGCCAAACCGACCGGACTAGTCATTTTGGACCGGACCGGACCGGACCAAACCTGGTTCCGGTCCAAAATCATTGGACCGGATAGGTTCGATCCCGGTCCCGGTCTGGGTTGTTCCCACCCTGGACCGAACCAATCTATAGTTAATATATATATATATATATATTTTAAATATATTATATATTATTTAATTAACTTATACATTGCTATTATTTAATAAGAGTATTAGTATTATATAATATTATAAGAGTTAATAGTTATAAACTTATAGTATAAAAAATAGTATATTGTATATGTATACATTTATAATAGTATAATCAATAATGTATTAATATAGTTAGATTAACATGTTAGTATTAAAATAACATCTAGTATAAATTTATAATTGTATAGTTACTATAATATATGTTAGTTAAATTTATAATACTACAACAATTAACATGTTAGTTATAGTATTAGAGTCTATAACTAATAACTATATATTTAATATCAATGTATTATTAAATTACTATAACTACATAGAGTATTGTTTAATAAGAGTATTAGTAATTTAATATTATATTATTACCAATTTTTCTAGTAGTCTAGTATAGTGAGTCTATAGAGTCATATACTAATATACTATAAACTATAATCTATAGTTAATTAGTTACTATACTTATTACTTATAGTCTTATAGACTATAGTATTGGAAATTTAGACTAGTATTAAGTTTATAACTTTATATATTTAGTAAATTAGTTTTAAAATATTATCATATTCTTTAATGTATAAGTGTAGATACATATGACTTGTGAGTATTAAAATAATATCTAGTATAGTATATGTTAGTTAAATAACTTCAATTTATAATATTAGAACATGTTAGTTATAACTTAAAAGTATTAGAGTTTTAGACTATTGATAGTTGATAACTTGATATTAAATACTAACTAGTAACTACTAAGTTTATCACTATAGTTTATATATGTATATGATTTATATATATCAATGTATTATTATATTTTTTCTTGTATAAATAATAACTATATATATTATATTGGGGTTTAACTTGTTTTGTAATTAAATTTTAATTAACATTCTAACATTCTAATTAAGTTAATATTTTAATTAACCTTCTAACATATTAAAATATGTTTAATTAAATAATATTTTTTATATTTTTTGCCAAATATGAAAAAATATATATTATTTAATTACACATATTAAAATATATTTAACACATTATTTATTAACTTAATTAGAAATTTATAATGTTAGAAAATTAAAAAAAAATGAAAATCTTGTAATGCTACAAGATACGGCATCGTTTAGTGCAAATTTAGTACTAAAATGCGCCGTTTAGTTAACTTCCAGTGACTAGATAGCGTGAAACGACACCGTTTCACACAATTCAGCACTAGGTACGCAACCCAGTTAATTAAAAGGGTTGCGTGAAATGACGTTGTTTCATGCAACTCTTTTAATTAAACCCCCCACTAGATTGCGTGCAACGGCGTTGTTTCACGCAACCCTTTTAATCAACCCGCAGCCTTTTTCCTTCGAAAACCAGTCGATCCTAAATCCTAATTTACGCAATCCAGTGAAACCCTAGCCTCCAACCCTCCACTGCTCCTTGCGTCGCCCAGCAGCCAGCGGCCCTGCAAATCCCAGCCCAACCTCGCCGACAAGTCACCACCTAACTCATAAGCTACCGACGCACCGCCAGCGGCCCAGAAACCATTATTCGGTCTATCTCTCTCTCTAACTCAATCTCTCTTCCTTTCTCTCATTAAATCTTCTTTATTTTATCTTATTTTGAATATTCCACAATTTATTTAGTCTTGGTACTGGTTATTATTATTTTTATAGCATATTCGAGTGTTATTGTGTTGGATTCGTGGGTCTTGAGTCCTTGATTGTGATCATTTTATTTCTTTTCTTATTAGATATACGGCTCGTGTGGTGTGGTTCTGTAATGCTTCAAGATCTCATGCAATAATATTATTTATTAGCTATATTAGAATTTGTATTAATATAGTTTTATGAACATTAGAAATAATTAAATTCATGTATTAACAAAAGAAAATTCTAATTATAATATAGTTAATTTTTTAACTCTGTCAGAGAGATGTTAATGCTAATGTTAGATGTTTCATGTTAATGCTAGATTTTTAATCCAATTGTTGATTGCATATTTTGCTAGATCAGATGGATCCTACAACAACCGATGGTGTAAATGATGTGAGTGAATCAACAAGAGATCAAAATATGCATCCACCCCCACCCCGGCCACCCATATCAAATACAAGTAATAACACCCCCACTGCCCCGGTTGGTGGGTCACAAAGTGGTAGAATCGGGTCAATGGTTTGAGATTATTTTACAAGAATAGAAGGTGGTGATCCCACTAAACCGAGGGCTGCATGTAATTATTGTGGACAAACATATGTGTGTGATACTATAAAAATGGTACGAAATCTATGAAGTATCACATTGAGAAGCAATGTAAGAAATTTTCGGGTAGAAAGATGGATAAGTCTCAGACAACTCTAGCTTGGAAGACGGGAGGAGATAGTAGTGAAGTATCACTTGTGCCCATTGCATTTAGTGTTGAGGCTTGCCAACAAGCCCTAACCGAGATGATTATTCTTAATGAGTTGCCATTTAGATTTGTTGAAGGGGAGGGTTTTAGAAAATTTATGCTTCTAGTTTGTCCTAAATTGGTGGGGATTCCATCTTGTTGGACGGTACGCAAGGATTGCTTTGCAATCTTTTTGAACGAAAAATAAAAGTTGAGAGATGCTCTTCGAGGGCAACGCATTTTTCTCACCACGGATACATGGACATCCGTGCAAAATCTTATCTATATGTGTCTCACAGCACATTTTATTGATGATAACTGGAAGCTACACAAGAGGATTCTTTCTTTCACTTTGGTTGAAAATCACAAGGGTCAAACATTTTGTAAGGGCATAAAGGTGTGTTTGACTGATTGGGGGCGACCGAAAATACTTGCACTCACTATTGACAATGCAGGTTCTAATAATGAGGTGGTTTCTTTTTTGAAAAAAAAACCAAGTATAGGAAAGACACGATCCTGGAACATCAATTCTTGCATGTTCGATGTTGTTGCCATACTTTGAACTTGGTTGTCTGTGATAGCTTGAAAGAATATGATGAGTCTATCGCAAAGGTGAGACTTGTTGTAAAGTATGTTAAGTCCTCACCTCAAAGGTGGAGTATATTTCATAAATGTGTGAGGTTGGAAGATATTCGATCCAAAAGTCATGTTTGCCTAGATGTAAAAACTAGGTGGAACTCCACCTATCTTATGTTGGAGAGAGCAACAAAATTTTCAAAGGCCTTTGATCGGTTGGAGGAAGAAGATTCAGGCTTCTTTAGTAGTATTAGAGATGATAATGATGAAGATGATGAAAATGATGGAGATGAACATGTTAGAAGAAACTCAAAGAAGTTAGGGTCTCTCAATGCATCCAATTGGGAGAAGTGCAAGTTATTTGTGAGGTTTCTTCAATTATTTCATGATGCAACTTTAAGTTTCTCAAGAGGTGATTATGTAACTTGCAATATTTTCTTTATAGAGTTGGTTAGCATAGCTGATGGCATTAATTTAGAATGTGAAGAAGGAATCACCGTGGTGAAATCAATGACTAAAAATATGAAGAAAAAGTTTGAAAAATATTGGGAGAACTTAGATAATCAGAATATGTTGCTTTATGTTGGTATTCTTCTTGATCCTCGTTACAAGATGTGATATCTTGATTTTGGGTTGCGACAAATGTATAGACATGAGGTTGCAAAAGTCATTGATTTAAATTTGAAGGTGAAAAATGCATTTACTAGCATGTATGAGGCATATATGGAGAATGAATCTGGGAGTTCTCCACAGCAGTCAAGTTCCCCACCTAATGATGTAGGCTCTTCAGGTGGCTCGTTTGTATCTAGAAAGGCAAAGTTGATGGCTCAATTTAAATCTGAGTTACAATCAGAAGATTCCTTGGAAAGCAAGTCAAAAGTTGATAGATATCTAGCTGAAAAATGTGAGGACCAAAATGATGGTTTTGACATTCTAAATTGGTGGAAAATGAATGCAGTTAGATATTGCGTACTTTCAAAGGTTGCTCGCGATGTACTAGCAATACCGGTATCTTCTGTGGCCTCTGAATCTACATTTAGTACTGCGGGTCGTGTACTTGACCATTTCCGAAGTGATTTAAGTCCGATGATGGTTGAAGCCCTCATATGTGCACCAAAATTGGATTCATTCTTCTTCTACTCCAATAAGCCTTAGGAGTTTAATGGATGAGGTGGAGGAATTTGAAAAAACAGATGGATATAGCTATATCACAAATTTACTTCTCATATCTTTTGTGGTTTATTTTATTTTTCTTCTATGTTATCATAAATTGTTATATAAATTTATTTAATTTATTTTATTTTAAATTTATATGTCTAGACTCAGTTGCGGACTTTGCTGAATCTATGAAGGCATTAAATTCAATGCCTACAGACCCTACAATGAATGTTGATTAAAAATTAATGAAGTGAAAAAATTATTTAGTACTATACTTGAAAAATGAATTAGTTTATAACTTTATATAGTACATAGGTTAACTTGGGTTTTTAATTTTTGCAGATAGTTGGAGTCTACATGTGGTTGTGGAGATAAAAGTTTAAAGATGTCTAAAGACTGATTTGATGTTTTTGGTTATTAATTGCTCGTTGTTAACTTGTTAGTAACTTAGTTAGTACTTAGTTATGTAACTATGTTAAGTTGTTAACTTACTTAATATTAGTGTCTACATGTGGACACTACATTATCTTAGACGTAGATCGCATTTTGGATTGAGGTTTGCAACTTGTAAATTTGTAATAACTTTTGTGTGATTTTTTGTTTGTTTGTTTTTTTATTTTTAACATCTTTTTTCTGTTATTTAGACTCTTTGAATTATCTTAGACTTAGAGAGTGTTTTGTATTGAAGTTTACAATTTGTAATAACTTTTATGTGATATTTTTTCTTGTTAGTTTTTAACATCTTTTTTTTATCTTATTTAGACTCTTTGAAGTTTGAATTTTACTTGTAAAATGTGAGCCATATAATTATATTATTTAAGATTAAATTTACAGGCATGACTTCATGGATCACAAAAATGGGCTGATTGGCCCATTCCAGGTCTCTAATGGTCCGGTCTGGTCGGTCCCCAGGGCTGGACCGATCCTGTCCCAAATGAACCGGTCTAGTCCGGTCCTATGGGGGTCTCGGTCTAGTCCAGGGTGGGAAAACCCTGGATCGAGCAGGTCCGGTCCGGTCCATCAATCCTTCCTAAGACCGACCGAACCGGACCGAGCTCTCCCCTAATCACCAAGCATCCTATTCCCTCATCCCTCGAACCAACGTGTGTAAACCAAACCTTATCCCACCTCAATGGCGTAAGGCAATGTCCTGTGAACTCATTGCTCTAATGCGACATAGAGCTTAGCACTTGGTCCCTCCACCCAAAAATCGTAATCCAATGGGTTGTAAATGAGTTTTTAGAGTTAGAAGGAAAACTAATGGTTCAATGGAGAGATTCAAAACAAGGCTTGTTGTTAAGGAATATAATCAAATTCCTGGAATTGATTATAAACAAATTTTCAGCCCTGTTGTTAAATCAGCAACTATTCGATCAGTGTTAGCCACAGTAGTCATGAACGGATGGGAACTAAGACAAATGGATGTTAACAATATATTTTTGCATGGTAACTTGATTGAAAGAGTGTACATGAAGCAACCTTCCGGCTTCAAAGACATGTCCAAATTTGACCATGTATGTAAGTTAAGAAAAACCATTTATGAGCTTGAACAAGCCCCGAGGACAAGGTACACAACCTTAAAAAATTTCCTATTGGAGCTCAAATTCAAAAACTCACAAGTTGATTCCTCAATTTTCATATATCGGCATGCCTCAATTACATGTTATTTCCTTATATATGTAGACGATCTTGTTATTACGAGAAGTAACAAATCATTTATGACATTTATTATTCAGAAACTTCGTGATAATTTTTTCTTGAAGGACATGGGTTTTATTCACTTGTTTCTAGGAGTAGAAGTATTACCAATTTGTCCAGTATTGTTCTTGTCACAACACGAGTATATTCGTGAAACCTTAGAATCCACTAATATGGTTGGTGCTAAAGATGTCTCCACACCAATTTCATCCACCATTCTCTTAAACTGGTGTATGATATTGCTGTTGTCAATAGTGCTGAATTCAGAAGGGTAATTGACAGCCTACGATACCCTTTTTCGATTCACCTAAACATTTCATCCGCAATCAACAATCTGTCACAGTTTATGCACAAGCCCACATTGACCCATTGGACAGTAACAAAGCATCTCCTACGTTATCTAAACCAAACAATCTTTCATGAGATTCAGCTACAAAAATCTGTTTTGCCATCCTTGGTCGTATATAGTGATACTAATTGGGTAGGAAACATCAATGATCGAAAATCAACATCAGCCTACATTACTTTTATCGATTCCAACCCAATCTCAATGAGCTCCAATAAGCAACGAGTTGTTGCACGTTTATCTACAGAGGCTGAATATCGTGCACTCACTAATATAACCGCTGAAACTATGTGGCTCATTACTCTATTTCAAGAACTTGGCTTTCCACTCAAAGGGTCACCTTCACTTCTATGAGACAATCTCGGTGCAACACATCCAGATCGACCTTCATTTTGTGCGAGATCAAGTTCAAAAAGGGACACTCGAAGTTTGTTGTGTGCACACTCAATGTCAGCTTGTAGACTTAATGACAAAGCCCCTATCAAAGTAGCATACGAAATTATTAAAGAATAAGATTGGTGTTGCCGATGGCACCACAATCTTGAAGGAGCGTATTAAGGAAAGTAATGCAAAGGAAAGTCAACACAAGAATTCGACATCTGTAAATATTGTAGAGAGATTTGTGCTATACATTTTCTGTTTTTCAAGTTTTGCAACTAATGTATTTTCTAGGATATCATAGATGTAAATTTCCTAAGATAGAATCTCAAATTTGTATAAATTACTTTGTTAAGAATCAATACAATTGTGTGAAAATTTTACATTTAAACAATCTCAGTAGTGCCTATTTTTTTATATGTTTGATTGTTAAATCAATTCAACCCGTATGAACTCATCGCAAACCAGTCATTGGTGAGATTCATTAATTTTTTAGTTTTGATTAAAAAAAACTAAACACATCTCGACCTACTCTATATATTCAAACACATTTCAACGAGACTCACAAAACATTACTATTCATAGATCAAATTAAATTATTTGACATCATTTCAACATCCAAACGTAACCTTAGAAAGAAATGCATTGTTGAGTAATATTATTGATTTTAAAAATAAAAGGCCTTAGGAAATTTGGTGTAATGAAGTAATAATTGTGTATAGTGTAGATTTGTGGAAATATATTTGAAATGGTCGATGGCTTCTTTCAACCATGTTTCGTTTAGAGGCGGGTGGAGGTGATAGAATCATATTAACATAATATTTGGTGTGGGGACTTAACTCTTAAAAATGCTATCTCTTATCTCTTTAAGATTGTGTAGGGAATGGAGGATAAATTTTTGTGTCTATTTGAAAAAACTCGACAATAAATAATTTGAAAAAACATTGTATAATCTATTTTGATTTTTGATTTTTTGTGTAAGCAATATGATGAATCCATTGATAATTTATTTATGCATTGTAAGGTGGCTAAAACTTGTTGGGATAATATTTTCAGCAGGACGAGTATTACTTAGGTGATATCTAAGAAAGTGGTGGATCTCTTGGCTTATTGGAAAAGGGTTTATGGGTATTCACCGCATTTTTGCCACTTAGAAAATGAAGCATTCATGTTTGATGTGGTGCCTATGTTTGAAAATGAATGGGCGTTGTTTTGATGATAGATAATGTTTGTTGGGAGAACTGTCATTTAGAAAGTGAGTTGAGATTAAATGAATAGAGATGAAATTTAAAAGATGAATATAATCTTATTAGAATATTAGTTTTTAATATTATTTTTATTTTAAAATTTGAAAAAGTTGAATGATTTGTTATGTTTTGCATAGATATTTAATAAAATTGTAATTGTGAAATATGATGAAATGGCATGCGATGAAATACCTACTGTATCCAAACGGGACATTGGAGATTTGTTCTTTTGAAGTTTGTCTTTAGATGAATGTTCTTGTATTGAATGGGATAACTCTCATGATTTTCTTTTAGTTTCTTGTAACTCATACTTCATAACTTGTATATACGTATTTTTCTTGGATACTTATTGTCTACTTGGATTACGCCTAGTTACGTGTCCTAATAGAACTTCTTTTATATATATATATATATATAAATGTAAGGTCACATGAGCTTTCTTGTTAATGTCATTGTTGAAATAAATTTTCAACCCAAAATATATGGGAAAAAAGTCTTTGCATTAGCCATTGTTTGCAACAGCCCCACTCGACACCTAACGTGTTTACTTTCAAAATTATGAAACTATCATTGGGTGATGTTGTGCGAAGGCTGGGGTGCCATTTGTGTTATCGAGTCTGAAATCCCTCCTTTCTCTCTCCCTCTCCCACCATTGCCCTAAGCTCTAAGCCACACCCACTATCGCCCCTACCCCCCACGTCGCGCCCACCAACACCCACGACCCCCACCACCGAGTCGCCCACCATCCATCGCGCATATCGCCCCCATCTCAAATTGCATTGCGCACCTCTCCTCCACCCCGAATCGCATCGCGTACTTCTTCCCCACCCTGAGTCGCATCTCTTTATCTTAGTGGCAATCTTTGTAAGTTCTCTTCTTTATTCTTTTCCCTCCGTCTCTCCATTGCTCTCATAATTATTTTCTTGAATTTGAATTTTGTTGGATTTTAGGGTTAGTCCGATAACCCTAGCTTTCTGAACCATGGCTTGGATTTTGGGATTATTTCGATTTTTTGTAAGTTCAATTTGGTTTAGGTTAATGGATTATGAGGTTATATATTCTTCATTCACTCATTTGTTTCAACCAGACTTATTTTCTTGTTTCGTTGTTGGGATTTATTAGCTTTATTGTATTGATTATATGCTTTGACTGTGTACTAAGGAACAAAAATATAAATGATTTTCATGATCTTGGTTAGGCTTGAACTTTGTTGAAGGCTGATTGTGCTCTAATTGTTTAAGTAATTGCTTGATTTTCTGTAAACATTGGTGAGAATTTTGAATACATTATGTGTGAGATTGTCTAAAAATTATAGAAATTTCTTTAAACATTGTGCTGTGTTGGGAGCCATTAAGCTCAGGTTTATGGAATATTCATCTGTGATTGGTAATGGGTTCAAATTATACAGTTTCACATTTCAGGGAGATTCTATTTCTTTTTTTAGTTGCAAATAATTTTTATTTCGAAAAATAGTAGAAATCTGAAAAAATGTTGGGTATATTATGGACCAAGTGAAGCATGTGAAGTTGGATGATTTTGAAATATTGTTTAGCGTATAAAAATACGCAGACAATTGAAGTGAGAACAATAGCAAAAGCTTTGAAAAAACAATATAGTAATACACATGCATATTAGGTTTTAAAACTTAGTAACTTCAATCTTTCATTGATGAAATTGTTTGTGTGAATTGTCAATTTTTATTTGCTTTCGGTCTTTGTAAAAAGGGTATTCATGTTTAAAAAATATTTTGTTATGGACCCTATTCTGGTGCTAGGTTCTTGAATAGAGACCTGGCCGAAACCATGAATCATAAACTAAGTCAAAACATAAAAGATATATTAAAAAACCTTGGAACTTATATTGTTACATATGTTGTTGTCATTTACATGTTTTCAAATTGGTGTTGGATGCTTGAGTTTTGAAACTGAGTACGCTTGAGTTTGGCAAAAATAATAAATTATCTGAGTGGAAGCAAATAATGAATGGTTTGACTTTGTTTTTGGTTTTTCATAATCATGCATGACATCATCTCAATCTTCATCTCTAATTAAAAATTCTAACATAGAATCACCAACTTGTTAGTGTGGTTTGAAAATACCACTAAAGACATCCCACACGTTGAAAAATCCTAGAAGGTTATTTTTCGCTTGCCCAAATTATAATACGGTATATTTGTTGTATATTTGTCATATTTGTATATTAATTTGTTGTTTGCGATTTGTACTTTATCTATGTTAATTGTGAGTTCTACAGTGTGTAAGGAGATGCGATGTGTAAATTTTTCGTATGTGCAGATATATTTTAGTTGCTCGAGGAGAACATTCGTGTAAGAGAAAATAATAAGGTTGGTTAAAAGGCGTGAGATGAAGTATTACAGCGCAAGTATAGCGTTCATAAAAGGGAAGATAAAATGATGTTAAAAGAGAATAATTTCAGGCATGAAAGCGAAAATTATTGTGTTTGTATTGGGATCTCACATTTGTAATAATATTAGTTTGGTTTGGATAAATTCCATGTAAAAAGCATGAGGTGTGAATTAGAAATGGTTTTTTGAATGGCACAACTTGTACACATAGTATGACGAAAGCCATGTATGTTTGTTTGTATGCTGAAGCAAAATATGTAATGATAATGGGTATTTTATGAACTATTTATATTTTATGTGTTGTTGTTTTTTTTTTTTTTGGTTTTGCCTTGATTGTGCAAATGAGTCGAATGAACAAAAAGTGAGCAAAGGAAAAAGTGAGAAGTATGATTTATGCATCAATGGGATCTAGTTGTGATTAATTCAATAAGTTGGTTAAATTGGGTACTCTTTTTCGGGTCAAGTTGAGCTATATTCATGGGTACTAGTTTACCAATTACATTGAATTCATTTATTTCTAACATGTTTTACTCTATGGGATATCCATGTTTTCAATCTTTTTCTCCCTCATAAATGGTCTACTGTATTTTTACATATTAATAGTACTCTGTTTCGAGAGCTTTACTCTTTTTATAAATTTAAGATTAGGGGCGTAAAAAAAAAATTGAAAAACAGGAAAATCGGCCCGAACCTGTCCAAACTGGACTGGTTAGACTGGGTTTGAATCGGTTCGGTCCGGAATCGGTTTTTAGAAACACAAAATCGATAAGATTCGGTCTGCTTCCCGTTCCTTTTATTTTAAAACCAGACTAGACCGAACTGGACCGGTCTTAATAATTATATATTTTAAATTATTTTTTTAATATTATATATAATATATTTTTACATTTTATAAATATTTTTATGTATAATACATAATAACATAATCATAGATCAATAATACTATAATATTTATGAAATAAAAATTTAATTTTAAATATGATATTAAAGGAGTTTTTTATAATATTAAAGGAGTTTTTTATATAATAATTTTTTTTACATAACAGTTTTTTTTATATAATATTTTTATTTTATAACAGTTTTTATATTACAATTTTTTTTTATACAACAGTTTTTTGTTAGGCTAACATATTTTTATAATAAAAAAACAACTTTTAAACCATATTGAAAAAATATATATATATAGATTTATTTTTAAAAATTTATAATTTATTAGAACTGAAAAATCGGACTGGAATCGATAAAACTGGTACTAATGATTTTGAAGGATAATCGTGGTGTAATTGATTTTGCATTTTGCAAAACTGGTGGTACTGGTTCAGTTTTACATTTTGGTCAAAATCGAACCGGTTACACCTCTATTTAAGATGGTAAAGTCACAAAATTGGAATCTCCTTAATTTTCAGCTTGTCTGTTTTCAACACTAGCTATTTACCTCTTAAATAAAACATTGCATGAGAATATAACAAGCTCCTTTATATATAAAGTGTACATAAAGTGTAAAAATTATATTACAGCCATCACATGGCCATTATGTACATAAAATGTAAATATTATATTACAACCATATGCACCTAACAAGTAGAACAAGATCCTCTATAACTGTCCCAATCCATAACCATCCTCTGTAACTGTCCTCTGTAGCAAGCCATCAATACTCCTATGTATTGACTGAGCTCAATTTTTTTAATTATTTTTTGTTCAAACTTAATTCGATAAACTAAATTTCCAACTCGAGCTCAATTTTCTTTTAAAATTCTTTGAATCAAATTTAAAAATAAATAAACAACTAATAAAAAATTAATATTTAATATTTAACTAATTAATATTTATTCATCATAACAATATGTTATATGCTTATATATTATTAATAAATATATATAATATGATAGTATATACGTATTTCACATACTTCACATGTACTAATTTATAAAATTATTAAATTTTATAAACTAATTATTATACAAATTATAAAACATAACTATGAAATATATTCATCATATAAATATAAGTAATAAGATTACATATTACATATTTAATTATAAAAATGCTATACTTATTTTATTAGCAATACATATTTATAACATATATATGTATATATTTATCAATATATAAATGAATTTTAATCAAATCGATCTAACGAGTCGACTCGAGCATAAAAGAGCGAACCTTAGCCGAGTCGAGTCAAGTTTTGTCTGGTATGTGTCATTTACTAATCGAGCGGGTATCTGCTTTCACGAACGAGTATTTTTTTTTTCACGAGTCAAATTTGATTCGAGTTTAATCAAGTGAGTACCGAACGAGCTGTCGAGTAATCTGATTCATTTACAATCTTACCCCTCACGCTGAGATGATCTTGTTAATATTGGCCATAAAACAATAATATTAATGAAAATGCGACATTATTAATAGTGGCCAGAAAACCACAATATTTATAAGTAAGAAATGAATAAATTCATGTAAGATGGAGTAATTTAATAGCCTAAATACATTTTTTTTCATTGATATTGTGACAATCAAATCCCATTCTTACCAATTTAATAACCTAAATCGTGGGAGATGTTTATCTTCACGAGCTTTCTTGAGTAGTTTGAACAACTCTCTAGTCATAAAGATTTGGATAACCACCACCATAGCCAAAATATGAAGATGACCCATGTACATAATAAATACAGTCCCTAATCATCCAAAGAGATGCACCTAAGAAATAACTGCAACATGAAAATGAATATCTAATTGTTAGTGATATGGGATAGAATTTCAAGGAATTAGGGGCTTTGTATTTATTATCTACTTAAAATTGTTAATTGAAAGGTACCATGTGCATATCCATAACACTCACCAGACCCTTTTTGGGCGGCACAAAAAGAAGACAAACTCAGAACAAACAAAAATGAGATATTGATGATATTCATCAAAAGTTGGTCATTTTACATAATTTTGAAACAAATTCAACTCATAGGGTTGAAACATTTCTCACAGATGAATTATATTAGTTTTGGATTATAACCCATTTAGAATTTTGAAGTATTAACTCTTAATAGGGCCAATATCATGAACTCGAATAGAATTGATGAAAAAGTCACGATTTTTAATTGGATATGAACCAAACTCTATAAATATCGTGCATATATATATATATATATATATATATATATAGTTTCATCTATTTTAGCTGAGAATTGAAACCGTGTAGAAATGTGAGTAGCAAAAGTCAGACACAAAAACTTGAAGCCTTGTAAGGTGGTGTTATTAATGCACATGCAAAGTCGGCACCTTTCTCGTGAATCTATAATTGCATCAGCATTAATCATTAAAAAATCCAAAAGCTAAGCCCATGATTACACGAATCTCTAGATACATGTCCCAACATACAAATCTTCTAGATCATCAAGAAAATTAATTTAAGCCATATAATAGCATAGACATAGATAGAGCTAGCACTCCCCATCATAAAATGAAATGAGAGCAACAACTTCCAGCAAAATGGAACAAGTATAATTAAGACGATAGATATAGAGCACGTGCAACACTAACAACTTACATGGAATCCTTTGCATTCTAATTCAAGCATTAAAGTGAAGAAAAAAATACAACAAAAAAATACAGCAAGAGCAAATAAGTTACAGCAATCAATAAAACCAATTAGTCCAAACAATACAATAAAAAAGAACAAAAATGACATCGTGTATACCAGTTCCTATTAAAAAAAAGATAGAAATTGAAAAGGTATTACATTTCTATTCTACTGAGGTGGGGATTGTTTCAACAGGATTAATGGGGATTTTGAAAGTATTTATTGGCTACCTCTATTTTTTGAAATTTGAAAGAACTAAACTTGAAGCACATAATCGAGTCTTAAGCACGAAAAAAGACACTTCTCTTGAATTGCTACTCTATTCCAACCAACAAAAAAAAGCAAATAGCCTGGTGATCATTTTGAAATCAGACAAAGACTTAAGAGGTCGAAATAGATGTTAAAACCAGAGACTTATCCATGCATGCCCTGGCCGCAATACTCATCTCACAAAACCCAAAACTCACCCTCTCTCAATACACATGACAAATGTTAGGGCTTATAAAAGGAAAAATAGTCCAAAAACATGTTACCTTTGTATAAATAGCAGTGACGACAAAGGAACTCTCGCGCCGCATTAAATGCGCTCGCGGGGAGGAGCGGTGATGGATGACCTTCAATAGGTGGTGTTGAACAGAAGGACGACGCCTCAGGGTGGCGTTGTGTAGAGTGATGGCGTCGCCGGAGAAAAGTGAGGTGCGGGAGAAGGATCATAGGGATTTCGCGCGAGGTATATTTTCAAATTATGAAGAACGATGAAAGACAACGTGTGAATTGAGAAACAAGGAAAAAAAATAAAAATAACCAACACGTGTAGTGTGCAGTGTGTGTAGCTACTACAGTAGTTGATGCATAGAATAACTCATATATGGGAGATTTCTATGAAATTATTGATGAGAGGCTACAACATAGAAGATTTGCTTTCGTGGCTTTGTTTGGTTTCACCAAATTTTAAGATTTTTTAAAATCAAACAAATATGTTTAAATTGAAAAATGGAAAAGGAATCATTTACAACTGTTCTGTGACTATTTTACAACTCGTATAAAATATAGAATAGAGACATAACGTCAATATTCTGAAAAGTGCTGTATTTCAACTTTTCAATCAATTATTTTTAAGTACAAAAATCAATATAATTTTTATACTCTAAAACAAAAATACTCTTAAAACCTGTTATTCAAATAGAATGTATAACTTTCATTTATACATTATCCAAATACAAAAATATAAATTTTATAAACTTCAAAATAAAAATATATGTAAAAAATTATATTCAAATAACTTCTTAACTCTACCTATCAATTTTCATAAATTACAATACAGAATTTTTTATTTAAATATACTTTTTGTTTCTCAATTTGTTTGAGGTTCTCAAGCATTGAGATGGTCCAATAAACCATTTTCCCTTGAAGATTATACACATTTTTTTTAGTAGTTCTGAAGGCATTCGGGAGTTAACTCTCCTGTGACCTCGCGGCTGCCACGTTAGTTGATAGTATTAAAAAAAAGAGAAAGCAACCGATAATTAACCCCTCTGCATCACTCACTCTCTCTTCTCTCTCTCCAATTTCTTCATCTCATTAATATTTTAGAACACAAATAAGAAAATTCAAACGACGTCATTTTTTAATAATGTGCAATGTAAGACACGAGGCTACGACAGAGGTTGGGGCCGATTGTACATAGGGTTTTTCTTTTATTTTTTTTACCTCTTGGATTCTCTCTCTAGGAGAAAAAGTCAATTGGACTAGAATCTACCAATAGCCCTGTAATGCCGAGTAGAGCAACCCTTTCTATTGGGTATGAAAGGAGCCCACAATCGCATGGGCTCAATGAAAGGCCTGTGGATAGTACGACTCCTCCGCAGCCCAACAGAACGGATCTCATACTCCGAACTTCTGAACCTCAGGTCCTCAACAGCGAAGAACCAGAAAATAAGACAGCAAGGAATCAAGATTTAAGAGGGGGGAATTTGCATTAACAAGTTGCAACGAGCTTCTTTCAAATCGTCCTCCATTGTCGCTTGAGATCTGAGCAGCCAGAATCCTTCCAAGCCTCGTATCGAGTGACTCTGTCCGGCCATTGAAGCCTTTTAGATTAGCTCCCTCTTACGGCAATTTAGGGCAGCGGGGGAAGAAGAAAATGGATCCGGCGAGTACGCCACTTGGCAAATTGCTATTGGATGAGATCACTCCCGTTGTCATGGTGCTCTCCACTCCTCTAGTCGAAGAAGCTTGCCTTAAGAACGGCCTTTCCCTCGTTGAGATGCTCAGCCCCTTCTGCGTCTTCAACAACATTGATGGTAACCACTCTCCATATATATATATGTATGCGTATAACGTTATCCATAGACAAATACACGTGAATGTTAGATTTTTTTTAGGGCATAATTTGCGTGGAATCTGATGGTTGATTGTATGTTTGGATCATTTCCATTGGTTTCAGTACCTGTGCGAACAGCGAGTGATCAACCGTACCGGATTCAGAAGTTCAAGTTACGATTATTTTATGCTTCGGATATTCGGCACCCGAATTTGGAGGTAATTGCATAGCGTGCAATTTGGTTTATGAGAAAATACAGGAAATGCAAGAAAAGTGAAATCTGTATAAACCGTAAACCTCCTGTTAACTGAGCTTAACGGAGCTATTGAGAATAGTCAGAATGCAGCATAACATTTTTATATGCATAAAGCAGCATCATATGTTACTAAAAACATCATCATTATAATTTAGTTGCTCTACATTTTCTTGGCAACCAAACGGTTGAGAAAGGAAAGTGCAGTACCTGATAACTTGCAAAGCGTTGGATGAATTTATGAGTATTCACTCTATTAAAAGAAAAAGGCATCATTACGAAACAGGCAGAATGGGGAGGGAAAACATGATGAATTTGGAGTTCCACTTAAACAATTATTGATTTAAGACCTGATATATGCTAGTTTTCAGTTATGTCGTTTAAGTCTTTCAAGTGATACCATGAAATGAACACATGGAGAGTATCGTGTTTTAGTTCAGGTGAACTGTTATTTGCCAAATGTTAGCCGCATTTTGCATCTTTGATTGTACAAACATGATAATATTCTCTTTATCAGTATATTGTGTTGTTCCTGTCTGAATTTCCTTTGTACAAATAGGTGGCAAAAGAGCGATTGAAACAGGTTATTACCCGGGCTGGAGAGAAAGATGATTTGTACTCTGAACCCCCTCAAACTAGTAATCTGCTCTCCAGTAAGTAATATCCATTATTTTTCTTTTTGATAAACAAGAATAAGATATATATTTTTTTTGATAAGTGATTAGCAAGAATAAGATATTATTGAATCTTAAGGCAATATACAAAAGAAAGCGCCTGATATCCATTCTCAAAAAATTGTACAAAAGACAAGTTTGTTGATAAGTGAAACTTGTTATTTATATCAACTGGCATAGCTCAACTACATTGGATGTATACAAGAGAAGGTCCATTCTAATATATTTTTGAAACAACTCCCAATTATCCATTCTAATATATTTTTGAAACAACTCCCAATTACATTAATTTTGTGAATGGAGATAGTCTTTTTAAGCTCCTGCATGGGCAATTTATTCTGGCTGATTTCTTTTGAGTAATTTTCTTTTAGCAGCTGCATGGCGATTCTTCTTCTTTACTCAATACTTCATTTTTAGAGTTTTACTCGTGTAGATAGGAATGAACTGCAATATTTTTTTGATTTTTAGTTTGTGTAAACGTCACTTGTGTTGCATTTATAGGTAATAACCTCCCTGTGCAGGCTCTGAATCTGAAATTCAACCCTCATGGTTTGAGTTTTTCAATAAAGAACTCGTACGAACCATGTCTTTTTCAGACCATGAAGCTTTTGACCATCCTGTGGCATGTAAGTTTCTGAGCTTGTTATAACCTTATATTATGCTTCTCCTATCTACTTTTACGCTCATCCTTTCTGTTAATAGGAAGAGAGTTTCTCAAAACTATTAATTTTTTTTTTCCGTGTTAAAGGGATGAGAGTGTTTTTTTTTGGTGACAAGAATTAATGGGATGAGGGTTTCTCAAAACCATGTTACTTGTATTGATACAAATAAAACTTTTTTCTTCAAATATATTTGCAGGCCTTTTGGTTGTTTCCTCGAAGGATGAACAGCCTATTAACAGATTTATTGACCTTTTTAACACCAGCAAATTGCCTTCTCTTCTCAATGATGGTGCAATGGACCCGAAGATTTTAAAGCATTATTTATTGGTCCACGATTATCAAGATAGCGATCAAGAGAAGTATACTGGTTCTCTCCTTTCTTGTTATGTTGGACACTATTATATGATGAGTTGTGAGATTATACTAGCAATAAATACAAGTTTAAATATGGAAAAAACACAATTTAATTTACATCTTATGGAAAAACTTAGTAACTCAGGCTAATTAAGGCCTCGTTTGGATACAAGAAGTTTATCATCTCATCTCGTCTTATCATACAAATTTTCCAAACTTCCACACAAAATATGATAAACAATTCAATTTTTTTTAAATCCCAAAATAAAAATAACATTTAAAAATAATATTCTAACAATATTATGTTATTCAACTTTCAACTTTTATTTCAACTCATCTCATCTCAACTCACCATTCAAAAGGCACCTAAGTAGTAATTTTTGTTCCGTATAACACAATCTAAAATGTGGTGAACTTCCAAATCAAAGTTTGAATTTAGTTGAGCTTGTAATTTATTTATTTATAATAGGTGATTTATCTTATTAAATGAAATTAGGCAATGCCCAAGTACATAGGAAGTATATAAAGTGAGAAACCTATTCTAAGTTTCTAACTACATTCTAGCAAGCTGGAAAGAAGATAAAAACTCATGGACATTCCCACCCTTCAATACAATTGTTGAAAACCATTGTAAAAGAGAAAATACAAAAAAATTCCAGAATTTCCCCATGGTGCGCTCCTTGTTGTTGAAGTACCTGTCGTTTCTTTCTGGGTTAGCTTTAATTAGGTGTCTCTATGTACACTTCTGGTGCATTTGGGCTATGCCTAGTTATGTTTTTTAGTCAATTTCTTACTTGTAAAAAGACACATCCTTAAATCATAGAAAACTAGCAAAACTAAAAACTATTTATAGCTGTCATCCATCCTTAAAGAGTCTTACACAGATGATCTTTTAAAACCATCTTTGTTATCTCACTGTCTTCAAATTATGGAAATTGCATTCTCTCCAATTGCACCACATCACAAAATGGAGCATATCCTCCAAGCGTCTAACATTCAATGATTAATGAATTGACCGAATTGACCGAGCCAGCTGTCCTATAGCTTAACCATTCTATTAGGCATTACCCACTTTACTATGGAAGATGGGAAATTGCATCCTTCAATTCTTTAGACTCTAGCCACTCTAAATGAAGCAAAAGATGGTTGATGGATTCCTATTGTTGCTACAAATGAAACACCAATCCATCACTACTAAATGCCTCTTTTTTAATTGGCATTGGGTGTCTGGGACTAATTCAGGGAGTGTACAATCTCTCAGCAAGGAGTTTCCTACAAGTGCATCTTGGATAATTGAAGGGAAAATTTCCCCTTTTCGATGGCTCCTACAAATCGTTTGCAACCAAGGGTTTGGACCTTATACCTATATGGAGCATACCACGAAGGCCAAAGCTCTTACCGCTCAAGTCAACCTCTAGGGGTTCTCTTTATTAAATTATCCAAGTCAAAATCCTTCCTAATGCTGCTGTCCAAACAAAGAAAATCACTATTTTTTATAAGTAAAGTATTATATTAATAAGAATAGTCATAACCCAAGTACACATGAAATAACATCTAGCTAGGAGGAAGAAATATAAACAAGAAAATTTAAGCCATTGAATTCTACAGTTTTAGCCTTTATAGCATAGGAATAAGTTTTAATAAAGAAGAATCTAATCTCCTCCCATGAGCTTATCTTTAAAAGTCCGACTGGTTCATTCCTTCCATAGGCACCAAAGAATACAAATAGGAACCATCTTCCACATGGTTGTGATTTTGTGGAATACACCCAAATTCGTCCAGCTGGCCTGAAGCTCGACCATCGTAGCAGGTATAACCTAGGCTCGCTTCAATCTTTTGAAGATATTATCCCATAACTCCCTAGCTACCTCACAATGTAGTAGATGATCCATACTCTTGCTATTCTTCCTACACATACAGCACGAGTCCACAACAATCATCTGACATTTCCACAAGTTATCTATAGCAATCTTGCTCAAAGAAGCTGTCCAAGTGAAAAATACCGCCTTGAGAGGTGCCTTATTTCTCCAAATGCTTTTTTCATGGAAAGTGATTCTATTGCAGTTTTGTGAGAGATAGAACAAACAAAAGATGTACATTTTCTAGCTGGTACCTATGACCACATCTTGTAAGTTCCCTGAGTTCTCAACCTCATGGTGTGCGTCTGAAAAAAAAAAGGAAAGCTGCCAACTTCCCAATCATGGGCTGCCCTAATAAAGCTCACATTCCATTGGATTGAGCAACTTGGCATTTCCATGATGTCTGCCACTGATGCCTCCTTTTCAAACGCAACCCTAGTAAAGAAAACCACTTTTATAAGGGTCTTATTCTTCCATATGCACTTCCATGATAAAGGATACATCATGGGGAATAATAGCAGAGGAAAAAGACTCAACTTCAAATTACAACCTTTTGGAAGGAATGCAACGGATTCTGCCCACTTCCACGTTATTCAATCAAAGAGAATACAATAAGTTAAGAAAAGAGGTGGCCATTTCTAGATCCTAATCATGAACATGCCTGATGAATGTCATATTTCGCTGACATCCACGTCTACAATATTTTGATACTGGGAAATCATCCTTCAAATTTTTTTTACCATATCACAGATTGTGCCAAAACCAAATCCTAGGCCCATCCCCAGCCTCGTATCTCATAAATATAGAGAAATCTGCCCGACCTCTTTCCTATATTCCCTTTGCTTTTGCTTTTGGATATAGCATATAATTTTGGTACCATGACTTCCCTTTTCGAGGAAAGAACTTTGTTGCTTATCTAGGATGTGCTTCTTATTTGGACTTTATTTTTTCTTGCAGAGCAGCTAAGATTTTAACAGACATGAGGAGTACCTTTGGCATACATGACTGTCAATTACTTTGTATTAATTCTTCTGACCATGAGTTGGTTGAGCGTCAAGATAATCCTTGGGCTCCTTATGTAAGTTACTTTACAGATGTATTTGTTTTGTCTTCACCTCTTTCTTAGAAGATGATATTTTGCTGTTTTTCATTGTTGTATAAAGTGGTTCACTTATGAAAAAATATTATAGTATAAAGTGACTTTTGTTAAGGCCATAGTTGTATGTACTGTGACAGAAATCTGGTGATTCTCCTAGTCAGCATCTTGGTTGCTTCCTTAACGTTGATGATTGTAATGAGGTAAATCACTTTTCATTATCCTAGTGATTGGTTTAAAAAAGTTAGTATAGGTAATTATCCAAATTCTTGCTTACATCAGCAAGATTGACTGTGGTATCTATTTTGAATAAAATGGGAACAGATAAAAGATCTTTTGCAAGATTTATCATCTAAACACATCATTCCTTACATGGAGCAAAAAATACGAGCGCTGAATCAAGAGGTATTGTATACCATCAATTTTTGAGTTTGTAGGCGACAGGAATCTTGTACTTTCCCCATGTATAATTGTGCTAAAGTTTGTTATTCTTTTTTATCTTCTGTGTCATATCTATCATGGGTAGGTTTCCGCCACAAGAAAAGGTTTTAGAAACCAAATAAAAAACTTATGGTGGAGGAAAGGGAAAGAAGATGCGATAGATTCTCCTGCTGGCCCTATGTATGCTGTACACAAGTTCTAACAACCTGTCTCTGCTTGTTTCTCATTTCTGTTGTTGTGTTCTTCTAATTTAATTTTTACATTCAATGTTGTAGGTATACCTTTAGCTCCATTGAATCACAAATTAGGGTTTTGGGTGACTATGCCTTCATGTTGCGGGATTATGAACTTGCATTGTCGAATTATCGCCTAATTTCTACAGATTACAAGCTCGATAAAGCCTGGAAACGCTATGCTGGTATACAGGTAGTTTCAAATCCTTTTTTTTGATAAATAATTTATATCTGGCTATTGGGCCCCACGTGCAGAGTTTCAAGAGTTAGTGTAGTTTCAAATCCTTAGCTTATCATTGTTGTCTTTTTTTTTTCATTTCTATGATAATTCCCCCCCCCCCCCCCCCCCCCCCAATGTGCCCCCCCAAAAAAAAACTGAGACATCAATGCAAGTGTCTATCAAATTTGAATTTTTTCTTTCTTTTTCTTGTAACTGTTTCTAGTTCTTAACTGGGGGTGCTTTCTCTTGTATATGTCCTGTATGCTTAGACTACCACTATTTTTTTAATAAGTGCCCCTAGGCTACACCTATTATTTGCTGTTGGCAATAAAATTTCATTTAACTATAAAAATACCCCATGTTTTGGAAACACAATGACCAAAATACCCTATGTTAAACCTTAAATGTGTACTTTGTTTCAAATGAAATGGAGGAAATCCTATTTTCTACAGGGGGATGGGGGAAGATCTTCAGGAAGAAAATATAATCATCTGATAAGTACACCCTTTTGATTTAATATAGGTGTGATAACTCTTTTTCTTATTCTCTTCTCCTTGTTTATAAATCCATGTATTATGGGTAAAGTGAGCAATATGTCTTCATGTTTTTTTTTTTAATGTAAGAGATAAGTTTTATTAATAGAAGTGAAATAGGCATAGCCCATGTACACAAGGAGTATACAAAAGAATACCTAAATATATTCTATGAGAGGGTGATTAAAGATAGGAAATCATGAGCATTGTCCCCATTTAATACAGTAGCTGAGAACCAAAGCAATAAAGTGTGAAGAAAGTAATTCTTCAACTCCGCCGTAGTGCGTTCCTTGTCTTCGATGCAATGAGCATTCCTTTCCGACCAAATGTATCACGAGACACAACGAAATCATCTTCCACACTGCTGCCACTTGAGAACAACCTTGTATCTTCCTCCAACAATCCAGCAAGTCCACCATCTTCAGAGGCATGACTCAAGCATTATCCACTTTTTGGAGAATCTCAATCCACAACATCCTTGTGACCTCACAATGTAATAAAAGGTGATCCACGAATTCACCATCTTTCTTGCATACCAATCCATCACTATACAACCCCTCTTCCTCAAGTTGTCTGTAGTTAGAATCTTCCTAAGGGCGGCATTCCATACAAAGAAAGCTATTTTGGAAGGCATCCGAGACCGCCAAATGTTCTTCCAAGGGAAATGGGAGTAATCTTGAATTGACAAAAGATTATAATAAGCCTTAACTGTGCATTTTTTGTGATTGTTGGACCTCCACATTAACGTGTCAGGCCATGTTGTGGCGATCCCCACAAAGTAGAGTAAGCTGAGAAAGTCGGATACAATAGTAAGTTCCCAATCATGGAAATTCCTAATGAAGAGAATATTCCAATGAATAGTGCCAAGAGAAGAAAGTTGCATATCCGTCACTGAAGCCTCCTTGTTGGCAGCAATTTGATATAGAGTCGGGAAAACCCTCTCCAAAGCCAATATGTCTTCATGTGTTATTCTCCCTTTTCTTATCCATAAAAAATGTGTTAATCTCCATTTTCTAGTTTGATTAAATGAATCTATCCATAACAATTGTTTTTTAGCTGCACCAATGTGTGTGCAAATGCATTTCCATCTCGTGTAAATTAGGGCAAGCATCATATAGATTTAGATATAGGTGTTTTCAAGTGTCTACTTTAGAGGATATTCTGACTATGTTCATGTAATTTATATTTGGCTATTATTTTTCTGCTTTTCTACCTCTTTTTCTTCCTTTTGTAACTTTTGTTTAACTCATGTGGGGCCTAATGAATAAGATGCTTAATTGACAGGAAAGCCTATTGTTTTGACCACTTAGGTGTTGCAGCTTTAAAAGTTTTGTTTTGTTAACCTTGCGACATGCTTTTGCAGCCTTTGCAGTTATTTTACTTATTTTATGTTTTTGTCCATCTTCCAGAAGTTCTGTATGTTGCTCTTTTTGATGGTGCCGGTGATGCGGTAACTATTATCTTGCTTATTAGATCTCCCAATCTAAAATCCTATCTTGTTCTTGCAGGAAATGATGGGTCTTACATTCTTCATGTTGGATCAATCAAAAAAGGAAGCAGAGTATTGCATGGAAAATGCTTTTAATACTTATTTGGTATGTTTAGTCCGCCCTTACTTTATCTTACTTGGAATTAAAGAACAGCAATAATTTATTAATACTTCTGTAAAATGATTGAGTTGATTGAGTTTCTTTGAATTGCTCCTTGATTATTCTGTTTCTTCAATAATTCCCTTTTTGTACCTGCTTATACCTCTTCCGTCACGGATATTCGTCTGAACTGCTTATTCATATACATTCCCTTCAAAATTTCTTTCTATAAAATGGGTGGCTTAATTAACAATTATCGATGAGTATTATGCTATTGGAGTTCATTTTCCTCTGTTTGGGCATTGATTGATGCTAAACAACATTAAATTGACATTTATTGCAGAAAATTGGGTCATCTGGTCAGCAAAATGCAACGCGATGTGGTCTTTGGTGGGTAGAGATGTTGAAGGCAAGAGATCAGCATAAAGAAGCTGCTGTTGTGTACTTCCGTATTTGCGATGAGGTAATGCACAATCTTATTCGAAATGAAATTAAAAGAATCTAGTTTTTGCTCATAACAAATTTATTTTCTTAGGAACCTTTACATTCAGCTGTAATGCTTGAGCAAGCATCTTATTGCTACTTGTTATCCAAACCTCCTATGTTACGCAAGTTTGGATTTCATCTTGTTCTTTCTGGTGATCAGTACAAAAAAAGTGATCAGGTATTTATGTTATAAAGTTTACAAAAAATAATGCTTAGTTGCCTAAATGTTGGATCCCCTTGAAAATGCTTCTACCTTGTGTTTCCAGATTAAACATGCCATTCGCACATATAGAACAGCTGTTTCTGTTTTTGAAGGAACTACATGGGGGCATATTAAAGATCATGTTCATTTCCATATTGGAGAGTAGGTTATCTGTGCTTGGTGCTGTCATAATTTTTTTGAGTTTTGGCATGTAAAATGTGCATTTTTAAAAAAATAAAAACTCCTTTGGTCTAGGTGGTATGCCATTCTTGGGATGTATGAGCTGGCTGTCAAACACATGTTGGAAGTCTTGGCCTGTACTCATCAGTCCAAGACAGTGCAGGAGTTATTCCTGAAGGACTTTCTTGAGACTGTTCAGGTGATTTGTATTCTAGTTATACATATGTATATATTAATAGATTTGTATTCTAGTTATTATCCTTAAGACTTTTTTCTCGAAATGTTACACATGCATTCAATTGGTCTTCTTGAACCTATAACCTCAGCCTCCATTTCATTCTAATAAAAAAAGCTATTTGATCTGCAGCTCATAGATTACAAAGTTAGAGCTGACAAGTTTCCTTTTATTTTTTTATTTTTTACTTATCAAAAAAAGTTTCCTATTTTTTACCAATCCATCTGCTTTAAATGTGTTTAAGCTCTACTCTCAATTCCCTTGAAGAGTGGTTTGAGAAGTTTTCTGTAGAACTAAAATGTTATGTCTTCAATAAAACTAAAATGTTATGTCTTCAAAAATAGCTTCATTCTTTTTTTTTTCATACTTTATTTTTTTTGGGCCACAGCCATAGATTTCAATGGTCTTTCTTTTCATGATTTTCTTGTATCGTACTTACCACCTTCAGCCTAGATAGGTCTTGTCTCTTGTATACCATCTTGTGTACTTGGCTATGCCTATTCTATTAATACGATAGTTTACTTATATATAAAAAAAAACTAAAGTTTAGCACTTCATGCCTTTCATTGAACTGACTGTGAGTCAAGCATTTCAACATTAACATTTTTTTTTCAGATTTTTGTATGGCTTTGCTGAGTTTTAACAGATCTCCTATTTTTTTGTGGGGAATTTAGAAAACAGGGAAAACCTTTGAGGTATTGAAACTTCAGTTGCCCAAGCTCAACATCTCTTCACTCAAAGTTGCTTTTGAAGATCAAAGAACTTATGCGTCACCTGCAGCTGTAAGTTGAATTATATCTGCTATTTTTTAAATGTAGATTCATTTTTTTTTTATCTACCAGAAGAGGAATATCAAGGACTCAAGATCTTTTTTTTCATTCACTATGCGATTGGATGTCGGATGCTGTCTTCCTATTCTATGTTTCAAGGATTTTCTTATTTTTTTAGTTTCTCAAACTAGGAACGTTTGGTGTGTACCCCATGTCCTCTTTTTTATGGTTGTTAATAAAAGTGATCTCACTTATCAAAGAAAGATTTCTAGAAATTCTGCCCTACCATTTGCTAGGGAAGGATTCCTTTGAAATTCTCTTTGTGTACTTATGTTACCCCCCCAGCGATTTTTTAATGAAACACGTATCTTTACTTATAGAAATAAAATCTTGTGAGAACATACTAGAAGTCCCTGGTTCTTGGTCTTCTGATTTTCTTAAATAGGACTGTTTAAAAGTGTTATTGACTCTAGTTGATGGATGGCTGGTTGTCGATGTCACTGTTGTTTTTCCTGTATCCTTTTCTAGCTCCTAACTTGTAACTAAGTGTTCTCTTTTGAATACTTCCTGTGTACTTAGGGCTATGCCTATTTACTTGATCTATAAAACTTTATTTAACATTCCAGGCTTCTGTTAGAGAAAGTTTGTGGCGCGCTTTAGAGGAGGATATGATTCCATCCTTGTCTACTGCCAGGACTAACTGGTTGGAGTTGCAATCAAAACTTGTCTCGAAGTACAGAGAATCAAACGTTTGTGTGGTTGGAGGTATGGAGGTGATAGGATTTCATATGAAGGTGCTTTATCAAACAAGATTGTATCATATCAGTTAATGAATAATGTGGCAATATATGACTTTTTATTCTGTTCTGCAACATTTGATAATCAATTTTCTGCCTCTGGGCTGTATGGACCAGGTGGTAGAGAGGGGCCACAAAAATGGAACACATGTACTCCCGTCGTCTCATCTTGTCAGTCCATCTGTTTAAATCTATCTGTTTGGAGGGATATCAACTATTGTTTTACTCGGACTAAAACATCTTTACTTGAAATAAGGGTAATATAATGCGATCAGTTACTTTTGGAAAGTGGACATGCATGATGGGACATCCCAAGCTGGGAAACGGGACAAAGAAAATGTGCTCATTCTATTTGTAAAGAACTATTTTTTAGGAAGTGTATTTGTAAAGAATTTTCTAGGACTACATATTCAGTTTGAATATCCTTTTAGTCAAAACTACAAATAATATGGAGACGAGGTTGAAATGTCTTGCAAGAGTTGTACTTTATTCCCTGGAATTGACAGTTTTTTTTTTGCCAAGCTCAAATGCTAGCATGTAATCCGATTGGTAGAAAAGTTTGGATAGTACTTGAGATGAGATGATGAGATAAGATGAAAGTTAAATAAAATATTTATTTACTTATAAAAAAAAATTGACAGATGGCTTTAATGTTTTGATTTTCATCCATTGCAGAAGCTGTAAGGGTGGATATTGAATTTAAAAACCCTCTGCAAATCCCAATTTGCATCTCCAGTGTTTCCCTGATATGCAACCTTTCCGCAATATCCGATGAATTGAATTCTGGTTTGTTAGAAACAAATTTTTTGTTTACATGTTTTTGTGATTTTTTGTTGTCCACAGTTTAGATATATGTCAGAAAGGGTAATAGTTTTATCATTATTGTTGTAGATGCAAATAGCTCAACTGTGGGGCCTCAGAATGATGATGGCTCTAGCAATTTGACCACCAATAGGTATGCTACTGGATTGTTATATACTCTCTCCATAGTTGTTTTTTTTTTTGGTTTTGAATAAGTATAAGGTCAGCCTATTACCGTGATGGTTTTCTTACTCATTGTGTTTGCAACTGCTGAGATGGATCTTTGCTTGATTATTACAGGGATACGAGCTCTGAAAATTTCTCATTTTCTTCATCTGAGGTTGATTTTTCATTAGGAGGGGGTGAAACAACTCTGGTGAGTGGTCCCCAGAAACCAATGAATAAATGCATGGAAATCTCTTTTGTTGTTTGTTTGTTATAATCTAACTACTGTGGGAAGTCATTGTGATCTACCAAAGAGGAGTCCTGGAAGAGTAGTTTCAGATATTTTACGAAGTCCTAACCTTCGTAGTTTTGCTTAAAGAGTCTGTTCTCAAGAATTGAAACCATGCAGTTATGCGTGACAACTCAAGAATTTTACCATTTTACCCCTTTGATTTTATTTTTAATGTCCTAAATCTTCTTGCAATTGGCAGTGATGAGTGGTTTGCATGAAGGTTATCCCATCTTGAAACTCACAAGTCACAGGGTTGAAGACAGCAGAAAATATCATTAGCTATTTTTTTAACTGTAAATGGTTCTAGATGGTCTTGATCTGAATTTCACTGCTAGATTGATGGGAACTTGCTTCTTAATAGAAAAATACATGCAGATTTTGGGTGACAACAGATTTGATTATTCGTATAATCGACTTGTCTCTATTATTTTTGCAATTACAACCAATTGGGAATGGAACTTCATGACATGTCCAAACTGAAATAGCTAAATCCGAAGAAATTGTGACCACAGAATGTGCTCTGGTCAACCAAGAAACTTCACAGATAGTTTTGCTGCTTTGCATAAGTAAAATAAATGTCCTCAAATAAAAATTCTCTCTCTCTCTCTCCCCCCCTCCCCCCCCCCCCCACCCACAAAAAAAAAAAAGCTTTAGCAGTGGCAAAGATTTTTTTAGGGTTTTCTCATGGGGATTGGTTATGTTATCTTGCATTAGTCTGGGGAAGAAGAACTGCTTAAAACATATTTCAAATTCAATTTATTATAATTCATGAATAAAACTTCCGTACTGAAATTAGTCAAGCTTTACTTCTTAAAAGCCAAATTGAACAAATTATATTTGTTTTGAACAAATGTCAATTTTCTTTTCTCAGGTGCAACTAATGGTAACTCCCAAAGTTGAAGGCATCCTTCAAATTTCTGGTGTTAGGTGGAAGTTGTCAGGTTCAGTAGTTGGTCTTCACAAATTTGACTCAAATATGAAGAAAAAAATTACAAAGGGAAGAAGGAAAGCTAAAAATTCTCCCTGTGACAATCTAAAATTTATAGTGATCAAGGTGCATAATCTTCATTACACCTTTTCCCCTCTCTCTCTCTCTCTCTCTCTCTCTCTCTTTCTCTCTCTCTCTCTCTCAGTATTTACATTGTAGACTAAGCCAAAACAAAATTTTTTTGTTCTCTATTTTTCTCAACATCCAGAGTCTACCCAAGCTCGAGGGCTCCATTCATTCTCTGCCTGAAAGGGCATATGCAGGAGATTTACGGCATCTTATGTTGGAGTTGAGGAACCCATCAGAATTTACTGTGCAGGTATGATAATTGCTGAATTTGGTTCTACTTTGTAGTTTTTAGTTTCCTTGTATGTGATTACATCATAACGTGTATCTTGTATGTGATGGCCTTGAGTGGGAAATATATCTGTTGCATTTATTTGGGCAACAGATATAGCTAAGCTTGCCTAGGTCTTGGGCTGGGGCTGGCTGATCTGGCTGCACGCATTTATGTGTTACACTAATTACTTATCTTTTGCAGAATTTGAAAATGAAGATTAGCCATCCTAGATTCCTGAACATAGGGAGTCATGGAAATCTGAAAACAGAGTTTCCGTCTTGCTTAGAGAAAAAGATGGCTTCTGAGCAAAGTGGTGTTCATGCTAATTCTAATAACTTGTCTCAGACCGTGTTTATGTTTCCCAAGGTTAGTGATTAATTTCCCCATTGTTATCTGTGGCAATTTACGTTGAATTGGTAATAGGCTACATATATGGAGCCAACTTTGGTCTTATGGATGCTGTCTGTCTTTCAGGAAACTCTAATTCAAGGTGAAATGCCCTTATTGTGGCCTCTTTGGCTTAGGGCTGCTGTTCCCGGACACATTTCCTTATACATTTCTGTATATTATGAGATGGGAGATGTATCAAGCATCATGAGATACCGTACTCTACGCATGCATTACAATTTGCAGGTGCGTGCTTAAATATGGAAGATGGTATGTGTATTTATTTGTTTTGATTGCTCTATACATCAAGGGTAGGTATATGTCGTCACTCTTTTATTTTTTGCAGTCATAATGGTTTATTAAATTTTCTGTTGTAATATTTAAGGTGGATTATTGTATATATTGTGTATTTTAGCCTCTCCTTTTACTGAAGGTACAAATGCGAATTCATTTAAATCCATTCTCTACAGGTATTGCCATCACTGGATGTGTCATTCCAAGTCAGTCCTTGTCCATCAAGATTGCAAGAGTTCTTTGTCCGCATGGATGTTATTAATAAGACTAGCTCAGAGAGTTTCCATGTTCATCAGTTATCAGCTGTTGGACACCAGTGGGAGATGTCATTGCTTCAGCCTGTTGATAACATATTTCCTTCAGAGTCTTTAATGGCTGGTCAAGCGTTGACTTGTTTTTTCAGTCTAAAGGTTGATACAAATTATGCACTTTTTGCTTCGTTCTTTGTAGGGTGATTTCTGTTTACATTATTTTTGGGGCAGAGGGACATTTTGTCCTATTCATTTAGTTAATTCATACATCAGGATTTTGGACAGAATTAACCTTGCACTATTCATAATGTAGTTAAAAGTTCTGAAAGACATAGCTTAAAAAAAAAAAAAAAATTCTGAAGGACATCTTTCGAGTTTTATATTTCAAACAACTTATTTTAAACCTCCTATCATGTGATGGTTAGGCTTCCTGGTTTTAACTCCATGCAGTGCCCCGTTCTTGTCATATTGCAGCATTGTTTTTCCATGTACTTCGACATACATACACTGCTGTTTTTGACTTATCATTATTGCTCAACAAATTATTTTTGGCACCAGAGCTGTAGGAAGTCATTAACTTCCACAGACAAGGTCTCTACGCTTTCCCCACTCCTTGGAAGTGATGTGAGATTGCGTCCTGAGGGTAGTAGTGAACCACTTTTTGATATTTCTTGCTCACCTCTGGCTGATTTTCACCATTGTGAAAGATTGCACCAGAAAACATCGCATCAGGTTGGTAACTTTCTTGCTATATCATGACTTATTTTAGTGCTCAGTTGCAACATATACTCATTCAGGTCGCATTGTTTGGCATCATTAATCACACTAGCACTTTAGTTCACCTGCAATTGTTGTTTGAGTCATTTTGTGATTGAGGCTCACATTAATGTAAGTATAGATCTGTATATCTTGGTTGCATTATTTGTTCTAGCGACGGTGCAAATGTGCAAAGGTCTAACAAAAAATAGGACCCCAAGATTCTTGCTGAACTGCCGAATATCCCTTTGAGAACCTTAAAAGCAAGATTCATTTCAACTCTGTAAGTTCACTTCAATAACCTGAGGGGTCTTAATCCATGGTTTATAACGTAGGACCCCAAGGTCCTATAGAATCTAGATGACAAAAGTGTTGTTTGAAAGCTAACCTTAGGTTTCTCTGCATCCCTGACAATTTTGCTCATTCCAAATTTTTTGGCCTGCATACCTTGGTTGCTGGTATCTTGCTTTACTATTTATTCAAGTATTTATTTTTATTTTTCCATGGATCAGGGAGACCCAAATGCAGTTGATTTCATATTGATCTCTCAGCCACTGAAGGATAGCATCACTCCTGGGATTGCGGATCCACCTCATCTTTTTTCTCACCATGCATGTCACTGCAGGCAAGTTCCACAAAAACCTAAGGATATTAATATGATAACTGTTTATTTTTTCCAGTCTGGACGGAAACTGTACACCCCTAATCATTTCATCTCCACCTTTCTTTGCAAGATCAAAATCAAAATCTTAGGTTTAATAAAAGAGTAATGCTACTCATCATCCTATTTTTCATCATCCTCTTATCATTCTATGATGTGGTATTAAATGATTGGAGATTATTTATTATGTTTTACTTATTAGCTTATCATCTAATGCCACATCGTGGGATGATGAGAAAGAGGATGATGAATAGATTTTTTCGTAATTAAAATAACCCTTTTTTTTCCTCTGATATAGTACTTCAAGCACGAGCCCAATATCGTGGCTAGTGGATGGGCCTCGGACACTATTTCATGACTTCTCTGCATCGCTTCGTGAAATTAATTTAAAGATGGTCATTTACAACTCATCAGAAGCTGTTGCATCTATTTGTATAAATACCTTTGATTCCACCAGCACTAGTGGCCATTTAAGTGAAGGAACTGCCGATCTATCTACATACCCATCTGGAGACCAGACAGGGTGGCATGATGCTTCAGTTGTGAATAACATTAAAGTTACATCTGACGTTCATGTTGGAGGCCAAGTTGGAAAGTCTTCGTCACTTGAGAGTGTCCCCCCATTCATTTGGTCGGGGGCAAGCTCAACCAGAGTCCAGCTTGAGCCTATGTCCGCAACTGAATTACCTCTACAGGTTTGTGTATTCTCTCCCGGGATATACAATCTGTCAAACTATGTTTTGCAATGGAGTCTTCTATCCTCCGATGATTCGGGAAATCAGGAGGGAAAGAGTCAGCATTCAGGAACATGCCAGGGGTATCCCTATTATCTTAGTGTGCTACAATCAGCTTGACGTTAACGTTTAAAGCTCGTGTATTCTGGTGTTGTAACTTCCACCCTGTACAGTGTTTTTGTGTATTTTCCACAGCATTAGGAATTGTTATAAAGCCAAGCTAAAAGGTAGGGAAGCAAAAATCAACTTGAAATAATAACAGAAGTTTAAAACCGAATTTATTGTATTGCCAAAATCCAAAAGACGTACATTGGCTGACAATTTTTTAATAGAGAAATATGAGTTATTTTGTTACCTGTGCAAGTGCATCTTAACGTATAACCTACGAGGCATGAGCTTCGTCAAAATTGGTATGAGCTTCGTCAAAATTGGCCAGTTTTTGCTTATGACTAGTACTACCGCAAGACTAATATTTGCAAGTTATGAACGAACATTCAAACTTGTACCAAGTGTTTCAGGTAGCGACAAAGGCATTCAAACCAGACTACCCCAAGCGTATAAAAGGGTGTAGAGATTGTTCATGTCCATGGTCAAGGCACAAAATCATAACTCTCCCATATGTATCACTTAACGGCCACAAATCTGGAACCAATGAAAAGAACAAAGGAGAGAGAAGGAAACCTATGACTCAGTCACTCTGCACTTTATAGTGTTTTATTAATGCAGCTCTCTTAGTTGGAAAATAAAAAAAAGATAGAATCTTAACAGGATCCTGTTAGATGGGCCTAATTTACAGGCTCCAGAGTGAGAAGCTGGATACCCAATTGGCAAATGCAACCTCAAATTCTCAAACCAACTTTCTTTAGAATAATTAGATTTGTTGTACAGCACGAAAATGGAACAATCAACAACATCCACAAGAGTCTCATATTCCCTTTTCGTCTGCTTTGTTGTTTCTCCTTTGGTGCGATGAAGACGGCGGGAGTCTCTTCTCCTGCAATCCCGTTAGAGACTTGCAAGGAATATTCCAAGAGAAAAACATTAGAGGTCAAAGACCCCCACCCCATCACATTTGGTAATCCAACAACTTCCTCCCCCTCCCCGATTTGACTTCTACGAATCTCTCTCTCTCTCTCTCTAAACCGGCAGACTTCGTTTGACAAGTCCCCCACCCTCCTTTCCGGCTGACAGTTATTAAAGCTCTCTGTTTTCGACGTTTGCTTATTATCACATGATCTGTAAATCGATAATATCAAAAACTTCATTCAATTTTCTGTCTTTTTAATTACAAGCGAAACGGTCCAATAAGATGAACAATCTCTTCTCCGGATCCTTCTCTCGCTTCCGAAGCGACGAAACAGTCTCGCCGGCTCACCACGTCATCGAGATGGCCTCTTCTACGCCTTCCACTAGCGTTAACCTGGACAAGTTTTTCGAGGACGTCGAGTCCGTCAAGGACGAGCTCAAGGAGCTCGACCGCCTCAACCAGACACTCCGCAGCTCCCACGAGCATAGCCAGACCCTTTATAACGCCAAGGCCGTCAAGGACCTCCGATCCCGCATGGACGCCGATGTCTCTCTCGCCCTCAAGAAGGCCAAGCTCATCAAGGTAAAGCTCGAGGCCCTCGACCGCTCCAACGCTGCCAACCGCAGCCTCCCCGGTTGCGGACTCGGTTCCTCCTCCGACCGGACCAGGACCTCCGTGGTGAACGGCCTCAGGAAGAAGCTCAGGGACTGTATGGAGAGTTTCAACACTTTGAGGCAGCAAATCTCCTCCGAGTACAGGGAGACCGTACAACGGAGATACTTCACCGTCACCGGCGAAAACCCAGACGACAAAACCGTTGACCTTCTCATCTCTACGGGTGTGAGCTTGATCCTGTCATAATAGGAAATAAATAATAAAACTAACTTATGTTTTTATCGATTTAAATTTATAAAAATTAATAATTCTCCATGATATAAAGATTTTCAATTCGAATCCGAGTCTACACTTTATTTTAATTAAATTTTTTATGGGTTGAAGCTTTTATTTAAAAAGAATAATACTATTTTGACATTTATATATTTTAATTTTTTTATTTACTTAATAATTAAAAAAATAATTATTAATAGAAAGAGCCTGCTAGATTGTCACTCGACATTAACTGTCGCCGTGCCATGCCGTCTAGCACAATTTTTTTTTTTTTTTTTATTTTAAAAATATAGAAAAAATCAAATAAACCTAATAATTATTTCCTTAATTATTAAGTAAATAAAAATGAAAAAATGAAAAAATATAAGATGTCAAAATGAAATGTCAAAATAGTATTTTCCAAATAATAATTACATACTTTCACGATATATCATCTTCTATCTTTTTCTAATATATATATATATATATATATTAATTAAGTATTTGGTGCTTATAGTTCTTGTCATGATACTTTGGTGAATTTCTTTGATTAACATGAATGATTCGAGAGAAAAATCAAAACTTTTTTCTTAAAGACGTTATTTATCAGTTAAATCCTGATCTTTATGTATACAAATTAGCAAAACTCGAAAGAATATAACACAAAGGATAAATCCATACAGGTGAGAGCGAGACATTTTTGCAAAAAGCAATTCAAGAACAAGGGAGAGGAAGAGTTTTGAACACGATACATGAGATACAAGAGAGGCACGATGCGGTGAGGGAGATGGAGAAGAATCTCATGGAACTGCATCAAGTGTTCTTGGACATGGCTGTGTTGGTCCAGGCACAAGGTGAACAATTAGACAACATCGAGACTCACGTGGCTAGAGCCAATTCGTTCGTGAGGGGCGGAACTCAGGAGTTGCAGACTGCTAGGAATTACCAGAAGAACACTCGAAAATGGACCTGTTTTGCCATTATACTTTTGCTGTTGATTGTATTGTTAGCGGTACTGCTGTGGCAGCTGCTGTTGTAGCTCATCATTTTATATCTTCAAACCCATATTAAGTGGATGTTTGGAAGTTGTCGACAAAGTTTTAGAGTTTTCGAGGAAAAAGAAATGAGAAGCTTTTGAAAGTTGTAGGTTCCCTCTCCTCTATTTTTGTGTTCAAGTTTTGAAGAAATTTATGACTCTATTTTCGTTTCATTTTATTTCATCTCATCTTATAATTAAATTTTTGCAAATTCTGATATAAAATATAATATTCAACAATTTAACTTTTTTAAATATTAAATAATAATAATATTAAAAAAATAATATTTACAATATTCATATAAAATTATCTCATCTCATCTTATTATCAAATTGACCTTAGTCTGCATGAGCTACTTTGCGTTGAAGCATTTGAAGTGGCATGTTTGTACCTGAAGCTATATTTATCATTGCATCAGGGCCAAAGCTGTCCAAAAGCTCATGAAACAACATGGAAGAACATCAACAATTTATAACAAATAAACAATGAACAAAAGAATTTGACATAAGACAGAATAACGAGGAAGGGTGCCCTTGCTTGACCTTTTTCGAACAATAATAAAACACTGTAGTTTCGCACATAATCCCTGACAATTGTAATACAGTTTGCTAAGGTTGTTTTAACCATTGTGGAAGGCATTTCAAATAGAAATATATCACATTTTGAACTTAATTGGGATGTACTGAGGAAAAAAAGTAAATCCGTATCAATCTCTCTTACGTGATAATGATACATTTTTCCCAATAAACACACTCTTCGTACTGTTGTCATGTCATATTGATAATTTTTTGTCCTAAAATAAGTCAGTTCCTTTGTTTCAAAGCTGCATTCACACAAACTTACAAATTCGATTACCTACAAAAGAGCAAGAAGTTGACCTTGATTCCATACACCATGAATGCGCCGCTTTCTCGGCTAGCTCCAGTGCCATTAAACTGACAGCCGGAACGAGTTCAAGAGATGAGGATCCAGGTAGTGAAGTCATTATCGGGGGAAGAAAGAATTCCATTAACTTGATCAACTGCTAACAGTATAGCAGATATATCAAATTATCGTTGTAAACTTCAATATATTATTACAATAAGGGATGAACAAAAATTTAGAGCTCTTGTTGATGTAGGAAAAATCAGTCAATATATCGAGGCAGGAGAAAGAATTATTCCCGATGCACTGTTGCGATTTGAGTTTCGTTCAGAGTCATTTTAGATTTTCGACGAGATTCTGGTGTGGCTAATGTGTACATTAATAACAAATAAACTAAATAGATAGAGACATCAGATTTACGTAGTTCGGCATAAAATCTACGTTCAGAAGTGTTTGGAAAAGAGAATCTACTATAATAAATATTTTACAGTTTCTTATATTTTACTGTATAAGGTATAATATAGATATTGATGGAGGAAATTCATCCGGTTGGAACTCCCAAATAGGATAAAATTAAAGAAGATGATGTTGTTGGAGGGAGTTCGAGAGAGAGTTTTGTCATTTATCCGAGGTCCTTTTATAGACCCTTGGTGTATGTCAGTGTCTTTCCTTCTTCATTTCCTTTCTGCTTTTGCTACTAGATTGCATGCCCATGTCTTGACACCCTTCACCCTAACCCATATGCCTGTTATTTCTCATTTATATCATATCATCTATCAACCCCATTTTTCTTGGCCATCCCATTCTTCCTGGTCCTCTCATGTCTCTTTCTATTATTGTCTTCTACTACATTAAAAAATAGGCCTGGACCCTATTCTTCTTTTCCCTTATAGCTCTAATTCAAAATGGTTTTGAATCATTTCCTCGTGAGGAATTGTCAAAATATTTGACCCTTCTTCCATTCAAGGTTTATATTTTTTTTATTAATTGCTTAAGATATATACCCAACATATTTTACAATATTTATGACACATATTATAAAATAAAAATAATTTTATAAATTATCTTATAAAATTAATATCATATTATAAAAGTACCCCTATTTTATAATATATGTTGTATAAAATATTGTAAAAGATGTTGTGGGTTTATCGGGGGCTGCAGAAAATTGCCGAAGGGCTAGGAGCAGTGTTAGGTGGGCCAACCTCAAGCCCATTTATATCTTCAACGAATATTGGGCTTTCGATCCAGAGAACAAAAAAGCGATTTTATTTTATTTAAAATCTGTTAAGTGGCCACGCTCGCCCACCGTTACTCGCTCTTTCTTTCCGAGCTAGCCATGGCGACAGTGCGCATGATAGGCAAGCAACTCCTCGCTCTCTCTGTCTTCAAATTGCTGTGCTATGAATGGCTCTCTAATTACGCCTCAACTAACCATTGCCTGTTCTCTCTGATTTGTGATTTTACTTTGTCTCTCTAATTAAAAAACAGACATAGCCGTCAACTTCACAGGTCAGTCAGGCATTTCATCAGACACTACTCGTCCTGTTTTTCCAATTTTCTGGCTTTCTTTAGAAAATTCCATTTCTTTGTTTTTATCCAACTGAAATTGGAATGCCACACAACATTTCGCAATACAGATGGCATGTTCAAAGGGATCTACAATGGCAAGCAATGCCACCTACCGGATATAGCTGCGGTTTTGAGTAGGGCTTGGAGTGCCGGCGTGGACCGAGTCATCGTAAGTCTTATAAGACTTTTTTTTTTTCAATTTTTTACTAAACGTTCTTGCTTTAATTTGTCGTTAATTCAGTTGGTATAATTTTTTAAGAACTGAAATCTGTTAAAGACCCAATCATTCATCCAAAAGTCCATTCATCCAAAAGTCCTAGGACTCTTGATACTAATTTGGTTAAATCTTTAACTATCAGGATCATCACATTTTACCACACTTTTGATTCCGATGTCTATGACGGCTCACTTTATTGACATCGACTCGGTGGCAGTCCTTTCTCTTTTGGTTTCACTCATATATCAATATTCAATGACTTAACGCTATGTCCATAAATAATACCACCCCCCCCCCCCCCCCCCCCCCCCCGGGGCGCGCGTGCGACTTGAACTTGTGTCGTAGTTCTTTCTCTGATATCAATTGTTAAAAATCTAATCGCTGATCCAGTCTTGAAACTGTTAGATACTAATTTGGTTAAATTTTTAACCACTCAAAATCATAACAAAATGATGTAATTTTTCACTTCTTAGATTGTTTAACATCAGTTTGCTTCAATAATCGTGGTTCCTAAGAATTGTTAAGAACCAAAGTGATTGAATTTTGACCTTTTACGTTAATGTAGTCCAGCTGAGAAAAAATTGGAATGTAAACTTTGGGTTTCATTTTTTCTTTTTCTTTTCTTTTCTCGATTATTTTTTCCCCGTTTGTGAATGCGAAAATTAGATAAGAAATCAGAGAGTTATGCATTGCAGTAGAGTTTAACTCCATTGGATGCATTGTAGTCTTCAATTTGGTTGATTTGGCTGTGCCATAGCTCTGTGATTCTGAATGGGTTGTGGTGCAGGTAACTGGTGGGTCACTCCAAGAATCAAAAGAAGCTCTTGCAATCGCCGAAACAGATGGTTCGTTGAACATATGCCTCAACTTCTCTTGTCTGTGATTATGAACAATCTGTATGTCTTCTGCCATGAGGTTTTCACCAATTTGATAGTTCATTTTTTCCGCACAGGGAGGCTCTTCTGTACAGTCGGTGTGCACCCGACAAGATGCAAGGTTGCTTCTTGTTCCTTAAAGTTATGTCTTCATCAATTATTTTTCTTAGGCCTATTGATTGTGAATTTAATAGTGTAGCTTGTTTGTAAGGTGTTTGTGATTATGAGTATCCTGTGCTTTTTTCAGGAGTTTGAAGAGAGTGGAGATCCTGAAAAACATTTTCAGGCTCTTTTGACATTGGCCAAAGAGGGAATTGAGAAGGGAAAGGTATGCATTATGGTATTGATCATGCATTTCAAGCATAGAACATTTGCAGAAGGCATTTATATTTAGACGTGAAATGATTTATCTCATTTTCTGTCTCATCGTCTGCTTTATGAAGCATAAAGCACTTTGTTGAACATGTTTTGTCGATATATGGATATAAGAGTGCAAATTTGATTTAATTGCAGCTTATTTAGATGTGAAATGGCATCTAAAATGGTTGCAGATCTATGTAGAATCTGAAAGTTTAGGTTTACAATCCAACATGGTAAAGCACAATTTTTTCTTAGCCCGATACCATTAGGTAAATGAACATTCTGGCTACATCTCTTAGGCTCAAAATATTAGTCATTAAGTTGTGCTCTAATATCATACATGAGGTGGTTGCAATTGGTGAATGTGGATTGGACTACGACAGGCTTCACTTTTGCCCAGCAGAAGTGCAAAAGAAGTAAGTGGTAGCATTGAGTAAAGTAATTATTTTCAATATATTCCTTTTATTCTGTGTTCGTGTTTTTCCCTCCTTTCTTAATTTCATTCAAATGATTTGGTACTTTGCATAATTTTGCTATTTCATGAAAGCTAGGTATTTTGAGAAGCAGTTTGAGTTGTCATATACAACAAAGCTACCCATGTTTCTTCATATGCGTGCAGCTGCTGATGATTTCTGTGAAATTGTTGAGAGAAATAAGGACAGGTGCAATTTCTAAACCACATTTATGTGTTGAATTGAAATTTTCTGATTTAAGGTTGTTGTGAGTTTTAGCTTGTCATACTATTCCCTTTTCACCATTATAACTGTGGAAACTTCCTAGTTTTTGCTGTCAGATTTTGTGTGATGGCATTTTTCCATGCCGGAGTGGATACTTGATCATGTTTTCTTCTGTTGTTTCACAGGTTCAGTGCTGGAGTTGTCCATTCATTTACTGATAGTGCAGAAGATCGTGATAAGCTTCTTAGATTCAACAATATTTATATAGGTGAAGTTTATATGTTACCAGTTCTATGTTATCTACTTCCTTCAGAACATTCTACTGAACAAAATTATCTAACATTCAATTGTTTTTCTGAACCTATCTTTTAGTGTGTTGCTTACACATTTGTTATGCCTTGGGGGTGGTCTATGTCATGACTATTACACAATTTTGGATCTAAACAGGAGTAAATGGTTGCTCTCTGAAGACAAAAGATAATCTTGATGTGGTGAAGGGCATTCCTGTGGAGAAAATGATGATTGAGACAGATTCTCCATATTGTGAAATCAAGAACACTCATGCTGGGATTAGTTTTGTGAATACCATCTGGTCCTCCAAGAAAAAAGAGAAGTATGATCAGGAATGCATTGTTAAAGGCCGCAATGAACCTTGTCTAGTTCGGTTAGTATTTTTTTCTACTGCTGTATTATAACTTTTTTAATCTCGTTCCTCTCAGATGAAAGATGTAATACATCCAATCGAAAATCTCAATTACAGATGTCATTTAGGGTTAGTAAATGATATTTATGAAAAGAAGAAAAGGGGGGTTACTGATGAACATTAATGCTTAGTAGGTAAAGAAGAAATGACAAAATGATGAATACTAAGTAATGCAAATGTATCCAGATGTTTCTTCCCCTTTTTTAAAACCCTCAATACCCACATTAGGTGACTACCCTCTATTATATGGGACAATGAAATAGGGTAATGTGTGCATTCCAGCCATATAGTTTTAATAATAAAACACTCCAACAGACACTCAGTGCTACGTGTAGCACATAAACTATATCTAGCTGTGCATCTCTGTTTATTGCAGTATAAAGATTGCCATCCACAGATGATCACCCTTGAGATACAACATGACTATATTCTTCTACGGTGCATATCTGAATGTCTTTTTTAAGACAATCTTGCTATTGGGACTTGGGAAATTCTTATGATCTGCTACTATTTTTTATTTGTTTGATCTTCTACAACGTAAGACTTGGACTAGCAATTTTATCTTGAAGTGTCAACTATGATAATTTTTAACGGTGGCTATTAAGTCCACCTGTTTACATTTCTCTGGTTTTAGCTTATGCTCTTGAACTTTTACTTGTTTCTTGAGACAATATGGCCATATTTTGTAGGCAAGTTCTGGAGGTGGTGGCTGGTTGCAAAGGTGTCTGTGATATAGATCAGCTGAGCAGGACCTTCTACCACAACACATGCAGGTAATTTTCTTGATATAGATCTTGGATGTAGAATGCGGACCACTTACTGTTTAAAAGTGATGCTCTCTTTGCTGGAAATATTTGTTGTATCATTGGACAATAATTTTCCGTGCTGCAAATGTCATTTTTCCCCATCCTGACTGAAGTAGCTAATGTTAAGAGTAAGCCTAGCATAATATTTCTGTATGCCACTATGGAGGTTTATTTCGTTCACCATCACAGACATTCATTGTTTTGCTTTACGAGATTATCTTGATGTGCAGGGTTTTCTTTCCTCATGACTTGGATTCTGCAGCAGATGCTCTCCTTGCTGGTGGTCATGACTCTGATGAACCAACTTCTTAGTTGACTTTGGTATGGCCATAAATATTCTTGAGAAAGACTGTTTGGTTCCTATATTTCTCCACTTCATTGACAAAGCATTCCGCATATAGAAAAAAAAAAAAAAAAAACAATCTTGGATAATGGATAGGGCCCCCCAGGAGAGTTACATCTACATATGTATTTGATTACCAACTATCCCCCTAGTTTCGGAAATAGGGTTCTCAATCTTTTCAGGGTCTACCAAATTGTTCAAAGATTAGACGCCATATTCTCCATTTGTATTCATCACAATACAAAGCGATCATGATTCATGGCGATTGTTTCTGGTAACCAGACATCTCTGCTCGACCCAAGTTTGAATGTTGTTATCTCCACGAGTGTACATCATACTGCAACTGTGACATGATGGTTGTACCTGTGGATGAAGAATCTGATTTTGAGATTTTGAAGTATGAATCTGAGTTTTCGAACTATTTATCATGTATCTGATGTGTACCATGGAAGACGGAACACCCAAATGCAGATTTGAGATAAGAGTTGATTGAAAATACAGATTTGACTATAGAGTACTTCTATAACCACTTAAAAAAAAGAGAGTACAATTTACTATTAAAAAAATAATTTTTTTCATGTAAATCTTATATTTGTTATGTGATCCAATTCACAATTGCATAAATCTTTTCTCTTCGGCCATATTCTTATTGGAGAAAATTAGTGCATCTAGGATGGCCCAAGTCTGCCACATCTTGTTTGAGAAAAAATACTGATATTCATATGACATTTTTTATAACCTCTATTTACAACTAACTAATATGATAGTATCATTTTATTTTTATACCTTTAATCTCCAAGTTGGAATGTTGCATCCTTGGCTATCCATCCACACACACCCCTAGAACTACAATAAAACTAGAGAAATATCTTATCTACAAAGGAATTAAACATAGTAAAATTTATAAATTGATATGACTTAATACAATATGTTAGATTGTAAAAATTATTTTTTTCCAAAATTACTTTTAATATAAAGTAAATTTAACACATCACGTAAATTTATCAATTTGTGAATTTACTTTTGTGTAGTCTTTATAATAATTTTCATAAAACTAAATTCTTGAGAACACACAATATCACAAGATCTACGATTTTGTTTATTATGATCAATGAAACGTAAATGCTTAACCGATGTGATAAGCAATGAGGGTTATTACACCATTCAACCATTTCCCCTTTAAAATACCCTTCATGGATCAGGATGAGGTAGGAATGGTATTTATGTGAAAGAGAGAGCCTTCATATCTAAACGCTTATACCACACTCTCCTTCCCAGAGATAATCTTACTATTACGATTGATGCCATCCGCTTTTTCTTCTCCGATAAATTCCCATATGCCAAAAACGACTGCAAGGAGTGTTATAGAAGTAGACGGGCTACACTCCTTTTGCAAGACTGGGGATATGTCCAAAACTGTATCAAAGCCACCCAATTAGCTGCTGATGCTAGAAAGTAATTCGTTGCCGTTAAGAATGTCATCTGCATCTCTTTTCTCTGCCGGTGGAGAAGCAGAAGATCTTTCTGCAGCTGAATTTAATCGTAGAGGCCGACCTTCAACCTCCTAATTGCATATTCACATATAAACACGTTTATGGAACAGGATATCATAAGAAAGATTTCAACTTTCAAGTATGTGAAACTCAATCACCAGGTTTTTCTTACCACTCCATTCATGACATTTAAAGCAGATTCTGCATCTTCTGCAGTTTCAAAAGAGACAAACCCGAAACCACGAGATCTTCCCGAGTTTCTCTCATAGATGACTTTTGCACTCAATATGCCTCGCTGATCTGCAAAAGCATCTCTAAGACCCTGGGAAGTAACACCCCAACCAAGGTTTCCAGCATAGATCTTGTGAGGGCTTTCTATAAAGCCCCTGGAGCTGTTCCTTACCTGCGGCCCCATCACTTCTCTTTCACCTCCTCTTGGCACTTCTGGGAAGTTCACCTTAACAGTCCGGCCTCCGACTTGCTGTCAACCGCCATAACCATTTTTAAGAGGCTTTGTTTTACAATGACATCAAGCCTCTGTTTGTTTTATGTATTAGGGCTGCCATCTTAAATTTAGATCTCGATAAGGTATTTGGTAAGGAAACCTTTTTTTAATAAACATGACCATCTAATGCAGGTTTGCTTTAAGCGAATAGAGCAACAAAACTTACTCTATATGCTGTAGTACATCAAGAACATAGTTAGATTGGGAATAGAATCTATATTGGAGCAAAAGCAGAACAAAACTATATATTGAACCAATGATTTAATGACAGAGATGGAACTTGGTCAACTCTGCAACTTCCATTAGCAATGCATGACAATGAGAAATTATTGACAAATTTTCCATGACCCCAATGCAAGAGCCAGCAACACAGTAAGACTTCATACCGGAACATAATTACAACTCAATTTCATGGGAAAATCATAATACATTCAACAACTTAACACCCTTACTATAGAATCAACTAATGCTTGCACGCAATGGTGCAGACTATTATAGGGACCAAACCAGTTGGATGCTTATTTACACAAGCAGTTGGGTGTTCATTCTGACCATGAAGATTGGACATGCCTTTGTTTTTGGGTTTGTAACCCCCAAGGGTGTCTTGAAAGTTACCACAAGCGAGTGGTTTCAACTTTCAATAGTATAATGGTGTCCGTCTTTTAAAAAAATATACATGCATAAATACATATACATATATATTAATAATGCTTGCAAGTGGCAAATTAAAACGTCAAAGTAGCTTCAACATATGAAGAGATTTATGGATCTAACTTATCTCATAAAATCGGTTTAATAAGAAAAGATTGTTTATTCCTTATAGACATATCCAAGATTTTATCCACAGGCAATATAAGATTATTCCTCAACACCCTCCCTCATATGCAGGTCAGTATTTTTCTTGATTTTTGTCAATAGGTAAGTAGGGTGGGCTCACATTTGTCTTGTGGCAGGCTCTGACTATGAAGAAACTTATGGGTCTAACTCATCTTATAAAATTAGTTCAATAAAAGATGATTGTTCATTCCTTATAGACATGTCTAAGACCTATCCACAAATAATATGAGATTATTCCTCAATAAACATAAAGCCATCAATTTAACAATTAGCCTTGTTTGTTTTTACAATTCCTCGCAACTCATTTCATCTAATCATTATAATTTTTCTAAATTCTCTTATAAAACAAAATAGATAATTCATTTATTTAAATTTTAAAATAAAAATAATATTAAAAAAAGTATATTTTAAGAATATTTATTCAACTTTTAACTTTAATCTTAACTTATCTCGTCTCATCTGTGAAAAAAAACTAGCTAAAGAAAGATTTACATCATTTAGGAACTTTATGAACGGATGTAAAAAAAAAATGTTACTTACAGAGCCATCAAACATCCGAATGGCCTCTTTAGCTTCCTCAACACTCCCCATGGAAACAAACGCAAAACCTCTGCTCCTATCGGTTATTCTGTCATAAACAACCTAACAGAAACAACACAATCACAAAAAACTCTACACTCATATTGAGAAAATAATGATTGTAATATATTCGACATACAAGAATTTTAAGTGAAACAATAATTAAGGAACGGAAAATCACAAACCTCCACAGAAACCACACGCCCAGCCTCCTCAAAAATCTCGGCCAATTGCGCAGAAGTCATAGAATACAGCAAGTTACCCACATAGAGCCTCCCTTCTTCGCTAGACCTCAGTACATTTGGCCCTTCCTCTTCCTCTTCCTCTTCCTCTGCCGCTTGATTTTCACTCGATTCTACTTCTGGGTCTTCTTGTTCTGTGCTTTGGCTATCTTTCTCAGTCTCGAAACTGTCGAATGCGGTCGAAGCGAGGGGAAAGCGCGAAAGAGAAATGAGAACGAAAGGAGAGAAATTGTGGAGGTGGGTCTTGAGATTGAGAGGCTTTGTGGGTCTGGGCTTTGATGGTAAATGGGTAGGGGTGAGGGTGAGAGAGCTGGGGAAGGAGAGAGTGGACGGCTTCTTACAGCAGATTGAGGATGAAGCTATGGTTGTTGCAGCCATGGAGATGGATGAGGCCGACATTTGGTCGAAACAGAATGGTGAAATAAATCCGTCAAGACGGATAGGTTCATCTTCAAAGAGATTTTATGAATCTTATCCATTAGACATTGACTAATCGTGTAAAATAAGATTTTGTCAACTACTAATGTCATATTTCATCACTTAATAATTCAATTATTAAAATATATATATAATCTTCGTGTAACCTTTTTTAAAAATAAATAAATACAAACTTTATATAAAATAATTAATTTTTAATAATAAATTTTACTTTTTTCCAAAATATTGTATAACACTCACATTTTATAACTATATATAATATTATTTTTAAATTATATTATTCGATCCAAGTAAAAATGCTAATTTTGTCATCCTAGACAATGAGTATTTTATGGCAATCATTATTCATTTGTAGTGGTTAATTAGTCAAAACATATTTATCATTTTTTTAATCCATATTTATGATGGAGAATAAGAATATATTCTATTTTGGGGATATGGTCCGTACGATTGGGATTAAGGTGGTGTCAGAATACAGATGTCACGTTGTCAACCCTTTGAAATAGCAGCTCCACATCAAATTCAGTTATGCATGAACAGTAGCTCAAAGCTGATAATCAGCAAGCAAGTTTCATTTTTTTTTTTGAAAAATGTGAAATATATTTAAAAAAATTTGATAAAATACTTGCTTTCCTACTCTTCAATTATTAGTATATCAAAAATTATAAAATTTGATATTTAAAATTTAAATTAAAAATAATAATAAAATGAATCTTATAAATAAAAATATTAATAAAATTATAAGTACATATAACACCACTCATTTTTTTTATCTACCATACCCTCCCCTAGTCCTGTAATGCATGCTACCAAATCCCAGTTTCTAAAAACTGCTGTTTATGAACAAGAAACTGACATTCTAATCATCCACTTACATTCTGTTAGGCACCAGTCAAAGCACATGACTTTACTACCTCATTCAATATATTGTTTAGGTGGATAATGGACACCTAGATATTTTTGTTCTTTACCTTTAGTAGCTGAAAGAGAGAGATAATGGAGCCAAATGGATAAGGCTTTCTTTTTCTCAGGAGTGTTTGTTAATACTAAATGAAAGCTAGGCTTGGAATGAAAGAAAATCAGGTTTCTACTCATTATTTCAATTTAATGAGGGTCTCCTCTGTACTGTGTCCAGTGATCAATCACAACATGATTTATAGGATAAAAGATGTAATTCTTTGCATCTTCAGATAGTGTTTCTCAAAATTACAATCGAGAATAGCATAATGCATTATTGTGCTTCAAATATGGAAGACAACGCAAATGCCATGTTCTTGACTAAAGCAAGGAGGCATAAGCTAACAACAAAATCACAGAATTTTACAATACATCAAACCAGAAGTCAGACATAGACGTACAAGATATTAAACTTAAACATCACACTTCAATACCTATCCAGACTTTGATGCTCTGATTCAATTGGTGAAACAGACTGCTCTGATTCAATTGGTGAAACAGACTTATTCATCACCTACTATAATTAGTCTACATTAAGGATCTCCAACCACCTTAAGCCAGAAAGGCTACAAGGAATGGTTGAAACACAACCTGAATGCAGATGAGCCAAGGATGAGTTGCCATGAAAAACCACATGGGGGTCGGGACAATCCTCTCAACCGAAGCCTATTGCAAGAACTAGTCATTGCAATAAAGCTTCTCCATCTGGTTGCTGTAAGGGTGGAGATTGGTGCAATTAGCACCAACTCCACTTGATTCCTTACTGTCAGACTTTGAGGTTGCAGCAGTTCGCCGCTGCAACCCACTTACTGGGCATAACAATGCCATGTGCACCACTTATCATGTCTGACAGAGAGTGGACAGACGGAATGAGATGATTGATTGAAAAGTGTTCGAGATCTCTCCTAGAGAATATACCAGTCACCTCAGACCCAGAAATATTTGAAACACTTCCGTTTGCATCCCTTGATGAGTTTAAGGTACCACCGCTATCAGACTTGAGGACTTCAGAACTCGGAAAACCAGTGGGCTGAGAAATTTGTCCATCGCCAGCTTTATTCACTTTAGTTCTGCTCACTCCTTTGTTCGAATTCTTTGTGTTCAAGAAACGACCACCACGTCCCCTTGGTCGGCGCATAGCATGGAGATGGCGTGATTCATGAATATATGGCTGTAAAACAAATATAGAAACTAAGAATTACAGCTTGAAGGTTTGTGCTCATCACATTCTATGCACAGATTTGGCTCATTAGGTACTAAATCTGTAAACTGGGACTACTACTAACTGCAATTGAACTTTTATTAAAAAAGGCAATCACCAATCAGTATGCAAAGTGGGCATGGACTAGGGCCTTGAAAAATAGACCATTTCTCACAAACCTGTTCTTCTAACTTTGCATCAATCACACTATGGATGAGCAAATGTTTCATTAATTATCACTGTACTGCAATTGAACTTTCTTGAAAAATGACAATCACCAACCGGCATCAAAAGGGGCATGGACTAGCAGACTCAAAACTAGACTATTTCTGACCAATCCTACACTTTTTAACCTTTGCAATCGATCATTATAAGAGTGTTTCCTACAAATAGAAGTAAAGAATGAGATCACAATCCAAGGTATCATACCTTACGAGCTCTTGTCAATTTATTCTTCAGTACTGCCTTTGCACGGGACTGCCGGCGCCTGATAATCCCATGGTACTGCTTAGCATTAACATATATAGGTCCATCATCAGTTGACATGTTCAGTGGCAGCATAACACGGCCCTAACATTTGAAAATGGATTGGGAAATGTCAGTAAATACTACTGTATTTGCAGTTGTAGCGGATCATCAATGATGGATAGCATAAATTTTGAAGGTTCAATAATATATTATGATTGGTACTCATCAAGACAAAAATATTAATAGCCTAAGTCAGAAAACTTCCAAAGTGGTGTTGAAGTGTAATACATTGCTCAAACTGAAGAACTCTGCTGCAAATAATGCATTGTGTATATCTTTTATTTCCTACAGTATCCAGGTACACTGGGGGTACATGGAGGTTTACACTACCAAACATAGTCGATTGAGTACATAGAAGCCTCATAATAGGGCAGACTTTTTTTTTAATGAAAGGAGGAGGAATCCCGTGATATTATTAATAACCCTCAGTTGTGGACTGAGCACAGACTAGAATTCTTCAAATGATCACAATTAAAATCAAGAAACAAAAATTGATTCACAAGATGGTAATTGCAAGAGCTCTACATATGAATAATCAATTAGCCAGTAGAAATGAAGGGAGACAAACCGAAATCTGAGGTCCACAACTTGAGAAGACTCCATAACATTGGTCCACATATGGATACTTTGCACAGATCTACAGTTTTAGTCCAAACAAAATTAGCAAACAATTAGCAATTAGAGACAAACAACTAACTTAGAATATTAGATCATACAAGTGCCAAGGAAAATTTTACCATATGCTGACCAAATCCTAGCTCAAAACGATTGTGATATCCCAGCCAAGCTGATTGGAGAGAAATGGCTGCCTGAGGTTTTTCCCCATCCCCTGAATTTCTACAATTATCTGTATGAGAAAATACTTGGCTGGTTAATGAGAGTCAATGTACAGAACCAATATACGAAAGAATATCATATTATATGAAGTTAAACTTCAGTTCATGTAACTGGGCATGGAAACTTTACTGTAGTGCTTTCCATCACGATCAGTAGTAAAAAATGTGTACCAATCAACAGTCTATTAAACCGTGGAGACTTTGTTAGCATGTTGGTATTTGAATAACATTCATTATCAATCACAAAAAAGCAGGCCTTCCTTTACAAAATATTAGAGAATCCATCAATAACTCAAGTAACAGGACAGCCGTTATCTGATGCATGGATACTACTTTCCTTATGTTAAAGAAGGTGGTTGGACACTGCAATCCCAACCCTTCAATATTCATTTAAAATTCTCTTAAAAGGTTTTTTTTTTTCTTAATAAGCAGTAGTTCCATTTTGGGAAACAAGAACCATAATTCACTCATCTATATCTGTTTATTTAATTCCTGCTAATCATGAAAGGATCAATATTTTGATTGGACCATAAACTCTTCACCAAAACCTTTGCTACCTTATACCCAAACAAAGAATCAGTTTCCATATTCTTACTACTATTCTTGGTGATAACAGTGATGCAGAAAATGATGATGAAGAATGCAAAAGAATGAACTATTTTATAGTTGTAAGCTTCTATTATAATAAGAATAACAAACTTAATCTAAGAAACTTGATAATACTAAAATGGCGGAACATAAAGATAAATACCAGGAAAGATAGTGAACTGAGTTATACTCCCTCGTGCGGCTTGTTCGGTACCCCGGCCAGCAGCTTTGTTGGCAATCAGTTGGTCTCCACCACTGGGGTCCATTAACAAAGGCTTCAATTGGCCACATGATTCCCCATAAATCGATTGAGAAGCGACTGTGCTCCACCAAGGCGCCGAGGCTTCAATCCCTTCACGTTCTTGGAAATACATGGTCCGAGTAGCCATCTTGATTTGACTCTCCAAAATGGTCCGAAGAAGGTTTCTGAATTCTGAGATTGTCTGTATTCAGAATGAACAATCCAGTTCCTGCAATTCAAGTCGTAAAACGAAATTCCCAGCTAGCCTTGTTAAACACAAGTTCAACATAATATGAAAATCATGAACATAAGCTTTATGATTTATCCAAGACGCACACCAAAAATCTTCAATAAATCAGTAAAACAATAATGCAAACCCCGTGACAATCCACACGAACATCAGCGAAGAGAGGACCAAAACGGCAATTTTTTTAAAAATTGTTGAAAATATCCCTATATCAATTGAAAGCCAGAAGAATATGACGATGATCAGTATTAAAAAAAAAAAAAAGCCTCGAACTTTCCGCAAACCCGACCGAATTAAAGGGAAAAAAAGAAGGAAAAAGAAAAAACTTTCACAAAAACCAGCTGATAAGAGAACAAAACTTAGATAGATAAACAAGAAAACTAATAAAACCAGAAAGCACATAAACGCGTCACCACCGGCCACACTTCACAGTGAATGATAGAAGGGATAGAGAAAATGGAGGTACAAAGTTATGAGCCGGATATTCTGGTAACGACCCAGAAACGGTATGAGTAGAAAATAAGAAAGAGAGTGCTGTTTCTACCTCACTCAGTAGAAAGCAAGCAGCTTTGAATCACCCGCTCAAGCACAGAAACCCCATTTGGTAGGAGCCATGTCTGTACGATTTCAAGCGATCGAGACGAGAGAGACAGAGACGCGCACAAGAGACGGCCGATAAATGCGTACACTCAGTGTAATAGAATAGAAAACACGGTCTCAGCCAATTAGCTTAAGCGTTCATGGAACTTCCTTTGTATCATCCTGTGCCATATATAAAAATGCATTTCTCCTCTCTCTCCGTCTCAGCGCACGCACAGGCACAGCGCCGCACAGGCACTCTCCTGCCTTTTCTCTAATCATTAAAATATTCAATTCATCTTTCACTCTCTATCCGGTGGCCCCTTTTTCGAGCTTATCATTATTTCCATATTTTTTGGTACAGTGTACCAGCAGTGCAAATCCTTCTAGACAACCCTTCAAGAATATTCAATAAAGTTTATGAACAGTATATATATTTCAAGACGAGATACTTGTGTATATACAGAATATTCACATCTTTTACCAATCTTTTCAGAATTATGTAAAATATTTAAAACAGAAAAGTATGTAAAATCATACCAACGGTTCTGCATTTTGTTTTCATAACAAAGTTGAGTAGATATACATAATTAATATCTTATAGGATTAGCATTAGACTCATTAGTGGACTTATCAAATATAAATTTAATAGTTTTATTTAAAATAATCTTACATTGGATTCATCAAAATCTATTAACTCAAATTTTAAATTACAATATTTAAACACTATTCTTCATATTTGAATAATTATTATTAACCATCAAAATATTTTTTTTATTGTCTTTTAATATGTTTGTTAAATAAATAAATTATAAATGTATTTTTTGATTTTATAAATTGAATATAATATTATTATTTTGATGAATCTAATAATGAATCCAATATAAAATTTGGAAGAAGAAATATTCTCTCTTGAATTATGTACAATATTTATAATGTTGCTAATGTGAGTTATACATGGAAAGAATTCAAATTTACAGATTTAATACTAAATATATTAGTTGTTACAATAGATGAAAATAAATCTTCAATGAGTTTCAATCTCGGGTGGATGTGAATCATCAGTTATAGAATCATGATCTGATTCATTAGTTACAGAATTATAATATGATTTGTCGAGATTATTATTTTCTTCCTCAATAACCCCCCTCAAGCTAATAGGTGATTTTTGAACAATTAGCTTGTCGTGAGTCTTTTAGTTAAAATACCTGCCACTTACTCAACTGTTGAAATATGTTTAGCTTCAATATCTCTGTTTTGTATCTTATCTTTTATGAAGTGATAATTTATCTCTATATATTTTGTTTTAGCATTAAATATTGAATTTGAAGCTAGGGCTAGTGCATCCAAATTATCACAACATAAAACTGGAGTAGTAGGTAGAAATATATGGAGATCTTTTAGTAGCATTATAATCCAAAATAATTTTACTGTTGCCAAAGTGATTGATCGGTACTCAGCCTTTGTGCTTGATCTAAGACTATAACTTACTTCTTTGCACTTCGAGAGATGAGTGATGATCCTAGGTACACAACAAAGCCAGTAATAAACCTCCTATCATCAATAGATCCTACCCAATTTGAATCACAATAGGCGTTTAATTTAAATGCACTTGGTGTATACTAAAGACCATAAAAAGGTGTGGATTTAAGATATCTTAGGACTCTCTTGATTGTTATTAGATGTTTCGAGGTAGGAGAATGCATGAATTGGCATAGTTGATTCACTGAAAAAGCTATATCTGGTCTGATTATAGTACAATATTGTAAAGCTCCTACAAGCTACTTATACTCAGAACCATCCTTAAGAATTTCTCTAGAATATTTTGACAAATTGATACCTGAAACCAATGGATTTGAATGCGGTTTTGCTCCAATCATTTTTGCTCGATGAAGTAGGTCTTTAATATATTTTGATTGATTGAGGTGAAGTCCTTTAGAATCTCTGTGAACTTGTATCCCCAAGAAATAGTTGAGCTGACTAGATTTTTCATAGCAAAGTCTTAACTGAGTTGAGCTATCAAACTTTGAATCAATGTTTCACTTGAACCTATTATTATAAGATTATCAACATAAACGAGTACCAAGATAGTTATTGAGTTTGTGTGATAGGTAAAAAGTGAGTAATCAACTTGAGATTGTTCAAAGCCAAAGTTGAGAAGTGACTGGGACGTACTTGTGAACAAAACTCTTGGAGCTTGTTCTTGGAGCTTGTTTAAGCCTATAAATGACTTTCTTTAGTTTGCACACATAATTTGAATAGGATTTGTTGAAAAATCTAACAGGTTGCTTCATAAATACTTCTTCATTAAGATGGCCCTGCAAGAATGTATTTGAAATATCTAATTTATGTAGAGGCTAATTGTAAGACACGACTGTAGTTAGGACAATCATTATTGTAGTAGGTTTTATTGTTAGACTAAAAGTCTCAGTGAAATCAATCCTACTTTGTTGTTTAAAATCCTTTGCTACCAATCTTGTTTTATACCTGTCGATTGTGCCATCTAGGTTGATCTTTAATTTGCAAACCCATTTGCAATGAATCACATTTTTAGTAATGGGTCTTGGACATAATTCCTAAGTCTGATTAGCTTGCAAAGTCTCAAATTCATTTGTAATTGCAATTATCCATTCACTGAATTTGGCAGCTTGTTTAAAAGTTTTTGACTCAACAGGTAAAACAATAGTATTTAGAAGACAAAGGGATGTCTAGTACTATAAAATAGTTGATAATTTGGAAACTATTTAGGATAGAAAGTACCATATCGAGACCTTGTGATCATAAGATGAGTGCTGCCTGCATTATTATGATTTTCTTGAAGAGCATAATTCTGTTGTGTTTGTAGATTTGAAATTTGAGGTTGTGATTCAAATATAAGTAATGTGTTAGAATTTAGAGATTAGATAACTACAGTGCGTGACTCCCTGCAGTCCGCTAGCTTTAAAGATTAATAAGCCCTAGCGTTTGAAGCCGGCCGGCCACTTTCTCTGCATGGATTGAACACAAAATGATTAGGATGTGAATCATGTGATTGGAATTCCTTAGTTATTACAGATTATGCTTTTACGTACGTACGCTTCCAATATTAATCCTCTTTTTAAAAATTAAAAAGTTGTAGTCTTCAAGAAAAGTTGGCAGTTTACTGTGAACATTGCAATAAAAAATAAAATAAAATAAAAAGAAAAGAGGATTTGGAGTTAAACTTACTCTATCTTTACGTTGCTTAGCCGGATTACCTTTATGGCATGACCACTCTTTTTATATTTACATTGACTGCTTGATCATATCCATGCAAGACTCAGCTTTTAAAATGTAAGGATATATTATAAGGTCAATAGGAGTTGCCAATCCCAGATTTAACTAAAAGTTGGGAATACACGACTGATCAGCTGCATCTCACAGCCAAAATGACTCATCATATTCAACTGTTCTGACTATCTTTAGCATCTTCATGAACTATTCCAAGGATTAGGCTAGATGAGTGTTTACTTTTTTATAAATAATAATAAATTGAGATAGTAAAATATATTTTATGGGATCTATTTAAAATAAATTTAGATATATTTTAAATGTTAAAATAAATTTAAATATATTTATAAAAAATTAAAAAAGATTATGAGACCTATATATAAAGAAATTGTTAAATTAAAAAAAATTATAAATCTTATATATAAAAAATTTTGAATTAAGATGAATTAGTCAAGTCCAATCTTAAAAAAAAAATGGGGGATGGGATTGGTATCGGCCAATCAGAAAACCAAAAGTTAAAAGACTTCGAATTTCGATTTCTACTAAAATGGGCTGCCTTCCCGAAGTTGACATCGAAACGATAACATTATGAGTAATATTTTGTAGGGTGACGTGGGGTCGGTCTTTGTTGTTGTTCTTAATATAAAAAAATAAAAAAATAAAATAAATAAAATATAATAAAATAAAAAATAAAAAAATATAATTAAAAAAATAAAAAATACAACAAAAAATAAAATAAAAATAAAATTTTAAAATAAATTCGACCTCATTCAGTCCTCGTCGTTGTCGTTAGTGATGAGCGATACCACCTAGTTCATCGGGACCGGATGGAGTCGGCGATCCCACCGTTGTGACGGTGAGCCACGGCAATTTCCAATGTGCCATAGCAGCTTTAAACCTGTATCAGACCCAGATCCACCGCCGCCAAGAACAATAAGGATTACAAATGGAAAAGTTCGGTCGGATTGAATCCTAGAATTTCTCTATTTTGTATTATCAACGTAAAAAGTGGACCCAATCTTCGAAAATGTCAAAAAAAATATATGTATTTTTTTCTTTAATAGGATTTACGGTTTTTTTTTACAAGGAGTCTGCATCATCTTATCTATTTAATTAAATAATTTTCTTTTAGATAAATATTTAGGTAGAAAGCTATGAATCACATCAGCAGCAACCGAAGATTCAATTTGGCCTAATTTATTTTTGAGGTAAGGTGAAATGAAATAAGATAAGTTAAGATAAAAATTAAAAAAATTGAATAAAAAATTATTAGAATATATTTTTTAATATTATTTTTGTTTTGAGTTTTGAAAAAATTAAATTATTTATTTTATTTTGCATGATAATTTAAAAAAGTTATAATAATTAAATAATATAAAAAATTTTCAAAAAGTGAACAAGATTTTGAATAGAAAATAAAAAAGTCAAATTTCTACCAACAATTTTTTATTTTTTATTTTATTTTCGGCCAAACTGTCCGAAAGATTTTGTACATGTGGAAAGGTTGATCCTAGGCGATATAATCGTAAAGATTAATAAGATAGAATTAATATGAGACAGTTTGTACAAACTTGTGTCCAATTTGGATAATTGGCAAAGCTTTGTATTTGACACACATGAAGACAATGGATGAAAGAAAACAAGAATGCAAGCATCTTCCCACAATTTTGGAGGCCAAAAACAATAAAAAATATTTCTGCCATGTTTTATTTACAAGTAAATAAATTTGTCTCCATCGAAAAATATGGTAAGCAGGGCAACCTACCTCATAATTAAAGCCTTTATTTTTTAAAAAAATTATACAGCCTCTTACTATTCATATAATATCTACACATTATACTTTTATTTTAAATTTTTTTAATCAAATATATGATATATAAATAGTGAATAAAAAAATTAAATTAGTTTAAAAAGAATAAATTCAAAATAAAAATATTAACAAAAAAAAATGTAAAAATTGAGAAGTTGTGTAAAAATACTTTTATTTTTTTGTGTCAAAATCATAGTTATATTATAATCTGCCTCAATTATAGATAGTTGTCATGAAACAACATCGACGGCAAAACAATTACATGATAACAACATTTCTGCCGATCGAAGGGATCAAAGCTGATCAGTTTAATTAAGATTATGATCTTTTATACTAGCTAGGTTACGACGTATTATCTTTGATAATAATATTGATACCAGAAAAAAGTTGTAACATCCCAATAGATGGCCCAAATCACATGAGCTATACTCCAAAAGGACTAGTCAATGATACAATTGGAGCCCCATTGGAACCTTATAAAAAGCTAAAATTTCTCATTCTCAAGCAATGTGGGATCCCATATACTACCTATCTTATCATTCTTATATGGGGTATCACAATCTACCACCCTTAAATGCCCAACGTCCTCATTGGGTCTGTCTATTGTAGGTGGCACGACTCAAGTTTTACATTTCTAGTTGGGATAGGCTCTGATACCATTTATAACGCCCTAATGGAAGGCTCAAACCACATGGCCTATACTCCAAAAGGATTAGTAAATGATATAATTGGAGCTCCATTGAAACCTTATAAAGAGTTAGAACTTCTCATTCCCAAGTAATGTGAGATCCCATACACTACCTATCTTATCATTCTCATATGGGGTATCACAAAAGTCAATCTTGCAAGCTGGCCATTGACCAAAATTGGCTTCTATCACCTTAAAAGGAGTTTTGGGTGTCATTCTCCAGCTGTCTTATAGATTTTGACTTATAGATTTTGACTTCATGAAAAATACTTTACCATAAAATAATTATACACAAAAGTCAACTCATAAATTGATTTAATTTAATACAATAATTATATGTAAAGGATTCTATTATAAAATTATTTTTATTATAAAATATATGTAAAGGATTCTATTAAACCACATTATTAATTTGTAGTTTAGTTTGTAATTTTTTTTTTTTTAATCTGTAACATTTCTCTTATTTTAAAGCAACAAACAAATCTAAGAGGTGAGAGCCAGATAGCAAATGATCCTCCAATCGCCCGGCCGGCCCATAATGAACTCCTCACCACCGCGCGCGACATTCCCCCTCCATCGTAGCCCACGTCCCTAACGAAGCCTATATCCCCTTTGAGTTTTTGTTTTTGTTTTGTTTTTCCTTCAATAAAGTGAACTCTCAAGTTCTTTATCACCGAGAGCTTTGTTTTTTAATATATCTGTAATTAATCTGAGATCATTTAATGAAACTTATCTGGTATGGCCTTTTATTAATGGGAGTAACCAGGCACCATCTAGCGCATGTTGGCTGGACTTTTATTTAGGGGTGGAATTATGATTTGTTGTTTAGAGGATGATCGGCAAAGTTTATGATATTACGAGTATAAGTAATATGTAATTTTTGTATATAATTATATAAAATACAATAATTATTTGTCATAGAATTGTATAAAAAAAATATATCTATATATCATCTTATAAAATAATTTTCTTAAGATTTTACGTAATTTGCTACATATCATTACAAAAATAAAAGAATTGGAGGGAATTCTTTTAATAAATTAGGAGGGAGATTTTAATTATATAAAAAATTATATATATTTATATAATACTATTTTTTTAAAAAAAATTTGGGGGGCTAATTTCCACCTAGGTCCGCCCTTGCTTCTATTATTATTTAATATTTTACTAATACTCTTCACGGCCTATTTTTTATTATTATTTATTAATATTTATTGTTCTGTTATTAGTACTTTTTTTTATTACTATTCACTCTCTAAACGTAATTTAAATATAAATATTAATTTTGGAGGACGAGGCCAGGGGAAGCTGTATGCAGGAGGCGTGTTTCGCTTATAAGTTATGGCTGGATGGGACCTTGAATTGGCCCCAAAGGGTAGAGAGTGGTGGGTTGTCGGCAAAGGTAGCACAAAATGGAAATATTTGCTGCATAAAGGTGGCGGGCGCACGTACGTATATATGTAGATGGAATAAGTAATTAGTGGATCTATTTTTTATGTTGCTATTAGATTTGCAATCCACATCAGATGGTGCCTACTTTTGCACTTCTTTACCACAAGCAAACGCAACTACTATTGCATATGGTCCATCATTTACATATATAATTGCAGAAATCTGATCTCTTTTTTTTTTTTTTTTTAATTTTTAATTTTCTCCTTTATGGGAGAGGGATCAGACGTATATATCTTTCTTCCTAAAGGTAGCTTATGCACCATCCATATTTATGTTAATTAAGTGGGCATTTTGAAAACTTTTCTTTTTAATGTGCAGATCATCTTGTACACGCGTGAATATTTATGGATTGAATAGGTTAATACTGTTAACAATAATACGAACTGTGGGTACCATTTTTTTTTTGTTTTTTTCTTAGCAAGTTTAGTAGATATCCATGATAAATTAGTAGATTAGAGTACTGATATTAGATTAGTCAAAATCTTCCTTTAAAAAATATATATTTGCACACATATCAATATTTTTTTGTTATATTTGATTAAAAATTAAGAGAAGAAAGTGAGAGAAGAAAATAAAAGTACTTTTATTATTTAAAAGTGAATAATAATCCTTCAAAACTTTTTATTGAAGGGTTGCTATTCACTTTTAAAGAATAAAAATACTTTTAATCTCTTATCTCACTTTCTTCTCTTCATTTTTAATTAAATATGATAAAAAATTTTGATATGTGTGTAAACTTATATTTTTTGAAAGAAAATCTTGACTAATTCAATACCAATACTCTTACAAGACACAAGTTCTAATGGGTGCATGAGAGTTCCCTACAATGTTCCCAAAAAATTAATACAAGAGAATGACTTTCAAGAGAAGGGCAGTAGTGTCAAAGAATAGTGTTAGCCCATAGTCCCAAAAAAGGGAGGAACTGCCAAAAGACGATTTTAGACTACAGTCGAAAGCTACAACAGTAATATATGTACTGCATTGTGTTAGTCTAGAAAGACTACAAGGGATTTTCACTTCCACTTAATCTTCAGGTAAGAAAAACAGGAACATAGAGAAGCTGAAAACAACACCAGATCGCCGATGGACAATCTATGGCGACGGTAGCGCGTGTATAGCACACGCTGAAAGAGAGGGAGGGTAGGCGACGGGAGATGGGAGACCAAATGTTGCAGAGACTGCCGGAGGGGCATGTGGGCTACCGAGCTATTTCAAATCACCTATACGCACATGCAACACGCACAACCAAGGCCGCATGTGCGGCACCCGCGTCTGTCGAAAGCGCAAAGTTCTATACTTGACTTGTAGATTGACAGCTGTAGACAAAAGATTGGAAAAATTGACGAAAAATTGATGAAAAACATAAGAAAAAAGGCTGGAAAAGGTAAAAGATAAGGGGGAGGTGAGCGGAGCCAAAGTTCTGACCCACTTCCACCCAGCATCAGTTGAAAAATGGTGAGGATCTTTTGTCGAAATTCGCCAAGCATGAAGAGAGATGAATGAGAGAGAATGAGTACTTTTTTTTTTTTAACTGTGGGTGCCATTTGGGATATGATTTGGGAATTAAAGTAATTAAGTGAAATACTAAAAAACAAAAGAACAGAAAAAATATGTTTGTAGTAATATTACTTGGTCTGAAAACGGAGAAAGCTATGATATATATATATATATATAAATATATATTAACAACAGTGCGGCCCTGGGTAGGTGATGATCATGTTTTGTCTTGGTAGACACAATTGTCGATCCTACAAAAAACAAATAGCAAATGGGTTGTTAGTTCATAATATTGAAGAATATTTTTGGTCGAATTGTTTAATTGCCCTAGTTTGAATTGCTTGAAAAATATGTCGTGAAAAGTGATGACAGAAAAATAAAATAAAAAAACAAGAAATACTCAATCATTCAATATAAATTAAATTAGGTTTTGGTGATTTAGCAACGTACTTATATTAATGAAGCTGTAGAGGATATTATCTTAAGGAATGACGAAATACCTTGTTCCATACGGCCATACAATTAATTAATTGCATATTTATAGAATTGTTTGGAGGAAATCCTAATTTTATAATTACACTACAAGAAAATTGACTTTTTGCGACATTAAATTATGTCACAAAAAGTAGAAAGAATGCTGCAAAAAAATATTTGTAGCAAAAATAGTCATTTTAGCTGCAATTAAAATGTCACAAATAACTATTTTTCTTGTAGTGTTAGAAGGTTATTCGCTTGAATAAAGTATAGAATGTCCCTTGAGAAAATTATGTCCGAGATTCTCTCGAGTGGCCTTTAGCACAAAGGTTGTGCAAACTTTTTGTTTATTGTTTCTCGAATCACAAACCAAGCCTTATTGAAAATCTACTAAAATACTAATGAATCCTTGTCGGTTTGGATCATCAAATCTAACCACCCTAAAAATAAACCAAAATCCACAAATCTAATGATCAATATACCATAAAATGGATTGATAATGAATTATCAAGAACTTTACTTATTATTTTTAAGAAATAAAACGTTTTTCTCTTGCCTTGTACATGATATATATTACATTATCTTTTGGGGTTTGCACATCTAGGGTAAATTCTAACCCAGCCTTGACATTTTCAATAAGCAACAATATCCCCTAACCTAAAGTTGGAGAATAGGTTTGTTAGGGACGTATTCTGCTGCCTGGTTTACCGATTCCCTTCCTGTGGTAACCTGCAAAACAAGAACGAAAAGGGGTTCGGGATCCAGGTCCGCTCCGACGATCAAGTTAGTTCGGGAGAAATATATGATGAAGAGAGTAAGAGAATCTGTAAATGTACCGTCTTTTCGTCGTTGGTTTGATGTTATTTATAGGTCCCCCCTGGAAGGGGGGTGGGGGTCTGTGTGACGAAGGTGCCGGAAATCGGGACATCACTCGACCGTCATCCTCGATAAGGAAACCTGGTCCGATTCGGTCGGTCTCATCGCATTTATTGAGCATTCCTCTAATTAATGCTCAATTAAACCCTTTTGGACAGGGGCATTAAATGCTGTTGTATCTTTTGTCAATTTAGCAATCAATGGTGTATGTTTGTAGTGTCTCCGCATTAAAGGGGGGGGTTTGTAGGCCGGCGGCTGTCTGTCGTTCATAAATATGGGAGTGGTCTTGATGGGAGTCGAGTCCAGGAGGTACATCAGTACGTGAGCCGCCGTTCCGTCCTTAGCGTGTTCTTGAAACCGGTTTAACCATCTCTTGCCCAGATCGGGATAACCAGGGACTTGGCTCGTCCCCGATTTCGGTCTCCCTAGTTGAATTCGGACGTTGCGTCGAGGTGGGTGCGGATAACGGGCCTTGGGCCTGATAACCTCGTGGGCTCGGGTTCCACGCAAGTTGGGCCCCCTTTCAGTACCCCGCGAGTTTTCATCGAAGGCACTTCGATGGAAATTCTGAACGTTTTAGAGCTTCCTTTGATTGTACCGTCCTTCGATACCGGGCAGTGTTCTTCATTTGCACTTCCGAGTGGGAACACGAGGTTGGATGTATTCGGGCGATCACTGCTGACATGTCGTTTCGTCTACCGACCGGACTTCAGAGGGACGATTTGAATTCTGATTAATTAATGCCGAATCGCGTCTCGTCATATTCTATGTCAGGCATTTAATGCGGTTTGAGATTTAATTGTGCCGTCGTTCCGATTCCCGAACCGTCAGCGATCCGTTATTAAATGGTGAGGCGCACGCGCACGATCATCATTACCTGTCCTGTCATTTCGGCGCATGCTCCTTATCTTTGATTGGTCAGTTCTGGGCGTGCTTTCTGTTCCCAAGAGCCACGTCTGAGGTGACGGTTTTAGCGTAGCCTCGTTTCCCGCTCGCATTTAATCTTTGCTTCTGGGTATAAATTACCCAGCGGTCTTGTCACTGTCCTCGCTTCGCTGTTTTGCTTTCTTGCCATTCCGCTCTTGCTTCTTTCCTGCCTTTACTTTTCGCTGCCTTCCCTGTTCTTTCTCTGTCGCTTTCTTGCCATTCCTTGCTTTCGCCCCCATGGCTTCTTCGGACCCATGCCCTTTATTCGCCGGCAACGGCTAGATGTCCACAATGCAATTCTCTGATGTGGACACGCTTAGGAAAAAGCACCGCATCTCCTGGCGGCATACCTTGGAGGCCCCGGGGGATGGAGTTAGGGCCTGTGAGCGCGATGGGAGGGCTAAGAAGGTCGTGCTCTTCTCCCTCATGCTCTCGAAGGGACTACGCCTTCCCTTCATTCGGCCCGTTCGGGAAGTCCTGCACTTCTTGGGTTTGGCTCCTGCCCAACTCATGCCGAACGGGTGGCGTATCCTGTTGGCCACCTGTGTGGCGTTTAGGATCGTTCTGTCTGGGAAGAACGATCCCTACCCCGACCTGACCGCTCGAGAATTCTTTTCGCTGTACCGGCTCCTCCGTCGGGACGGGAATGTAGCCGGCTTTCAGATAAAGCCGAAATGTAGGCTGATCAGGATGGAGGAGAGGCACTCGAGTGCCCGAGACTACCACAAGAGGTTCTTCTTTGTCTCGGGCAGGGAATGGGAGTTCCCAGAGGGAAAGGGGAGTGACTTCCCCGTTCAGAAAAATTGGGGCTTCCTCCCTTCCCAGACTCATATGGAGGTTACCCTCTCAGTCCAAGAGGCGGAGAGGGTGAAGGCGGTCCTCTCCTGGGGGGCAGAGGATCCCGATCTGCTATGGTCCGACAATCTCCTCACCGAGGAGAACATCGAGGAGTTTTTGACCCGACCAGATCGGTCCTACGCCGAGGGTCAAAACTTTTTTACTGTTCCGGAAGAGCCTCCTGCCTCCTCTCGCAAGCGGGCCTCCGATCGGGAGATAGAAAAAGAGAGGCGCACAAAGATTCGGGCCGGCGAAGCTACTCCGAGCCGCGGTGCCCGCCCGAGGAAGCAGAAGAAGGGGAAGGGTCCGGACGGAGGTGTTCCCCCCACAGACTCTCCCACACGACGTCCCGAGCCGGCTTTCTCGTCGTCGTCCTCGGACGGGCTTCGGTTCTTGCAGACCGAGGAGATAAGGGCCGAAGCCGGGAGGATCGTCATGGAGGCCCAGATCGAGGCGACCGACCTGGCCGGGGTCGACTCCTCAGACGGAGAGGACATAGAGCGTGCCTTCCAGGAGGCTCTAGACCATGCCGCCGACCTGACTCCGGGGGCCATGCCATTTGCGCAGGTCTTCCGACAGGAGTCGGAGGAGCAAGCCGCTCGGGCGAACCAGTTGCCCACCCCTCCCCCTTCATCTTCCGAGCGCCACTCAGATGCCTCCGAGGGGGAAGACGAAGTACTGGGAGAAAAGGTCGGGTCCGAGAGCGTCCTCGAGGGCCCCGAGCGACAAGGGGCTTCGGACGAGGGTGGTCGGTCTGCTGCTGAGTCCGACGAGTCTCCCGAGCATTCACCCCCGACTTTCGAGCGGGGGTCGACCTCTGGGGTTCACTTTGAGGACGCGTGCCCGTCTCCCGGCATGGAAGTTCCTCCGCGACCCCCATCTCCCTTTTGACTTCAGAGTGGGGTCACGGTGCTTGGCCAGCTCTTTGGGTCAGACTCAGAGGAGGGAGGTCATCAGGGTGGCGAAGCCGGTTCAGAGCGGCCTTCCCGATTTGAACAAGCAAAGGCGGACGCCTCCGCTCGGGTGGCCTCGATGCTGGAGCCTCTACTGACTCAGGTTTGTTCGGTTAGACGTTGTTGAATTTCGGATGTTCTTTTCTTTCCGGGTTGCTAAGTTTTGTTTATTATTATCATTATTTTAGGTTGCCAAGGAGATATCCCGGACGGTGGGGTCCGAGCTGGCCGAGCTCGCCGAATTCAACAGCGAGCTCGGAACCGTCTGCAAGTTCGGGCTTTACAAGCTGCAGCAAGCACGGGACCAGTTCGAGCAGTCGCAGGAAACCTGCAGGGGGCTGATCAAATCGGTCGAGGAGTTAGGGATGGAAAAGAGCAGGCTGGAGAGAGCCAACTCCTCCATTCGGGTCGAACTGGAGGCGGCCCGGGACTCGCTGGCGGTAGCCCATCGGAGGAATGCTAGCCTCGTGGACGCGAGATCGGCCACTGAGCAGGACAAGATCCTCCTTCAGTCCGAGCTAACCGCTCGGACAGCAGAGCTAGCTGCTTCTTCCCAGATTTTATCACTGAAGGAGGAAGAGTTAGCCATGTCCGAGCAGGCTCGGATTGCTCGGGAGGAGGAATTGGCCGGTTCGAGGCGCGCCCGAGAGATTCTGGAAACGGAGTTGGCACGGTCCGAGGAAATCCGGGCTGCTCGGGAGTCCGAGCTCGTGGGGACTCGGAGTGCTCTAGAAGAGGCTCACTTGAGGATTGCTGATCTCGAACGGCAGATATCCCGAGTGGTGGCGATCCGTAACTCCGCCTGGGGGCATGGTTATGCCGAGGGCCTTCGCCGACTAGAATCCCAGCTCTTGGTGGATCCCCAGCTCGATCCTCGGAGGATAAACGTGAAGTCCCTTCGTCCAGACCGGGCTGCGAAGAGGTTCGTCAAGAAGATTGGGAAGCGCGGTTACCCTCCCTTTGATGACCTGAATCCTCCTCCGCCCCCTCCTGAAGCTTGACTCGGTTGATGTACAAGTTTTTTTTTTTTTGACGCTCGAGCTTGATTCGGGTGAGTTTGTATGACCGACAATATATATATGAATTTTGAGCTTAATCTTCTTATGGTGCTTTGTTCATAATTTCATTCTGTCTTTACCCCGCGAAATTTTTTGGTCAAGTGTAAACTAAAAATTTTTCCCAAGCGTACTTGGTCGATGTGCTTAAGATCGGTGGTTCAGGAGTTGTGGATTGACCGACCCCGCGGGACTCCGAGGTGGATACATCGCGTGGGTGGGTTCATCGACCCCGCGGGTCTCCGAGGCGGATGCATCGCGTGGGTGGGTTCACCGACCCCGCAGGTCTCCGAGGCGGATGCATCGCATGGGTGGATTGACCGACCCCGCAGGTCTCCGAGGCGGATGCATCGCGTGGGTGGATTGACCGACCCCGCAGGTCTCCGAGGCGGATACATCGCGCGGGTGGGTTCACCGACCCCGCGGGACTCCGAGGCGGATGCATCGCGTGGGTGGATTGACCGACCCCGCGGGTCTCCGAGGCGGATACATCGCGTGGGTGGGTTCACCGACCCCGCGGGACTCCGAGGCAGATACATCGCGTGGGTGGGTTCACCGACCCCGCGAGTCTCCGAGTTGAGAACCTTATAATACGTTGAATATGAACGTTGAACAATATCGGGCTCTTTATGATTTCGAGAAGTAAATTATATCAGCAGAAGTAAATTACATTAGTAAACGCTACACATAGTACCTCTTAAGTCTCTCACTGTTCCAGGGGTGGGGTAGGTCGGCTCCAGAGCTGTCTTTGAGTCGGTAAGACCCAGGTCTGTTTGTTGCCGTCACTACGTAAGGTCCTTCCCATTTTGGTTCCAGTTTTCCTTGTGCTGGAGTCGTGATGCCCGTTTGTCTTAGCACTAAGTCCCCGACTTTGAAGTTACGCGACTTCACTCTTTTGTTGAAGTATTGTTCTGTTTTGCGTTTGTTGTTGGCAAGTCGGATGCCGGCTTCTTCCCTGTGCTCCTCTAAAGAGTCTAGGCGTCCCATCATCTTGGCATCATTGGAGGCAGTGTCATAGTGCTGGATTCGCAGTGTGGGCATCCCGACTTCGACAGGAATTACCGCCTCGCAGCCATAGGTTAGGGTAAATGGTGTTTCACCTGTGGGGGTTCGGACTGTTGTGCGATATGCCCACAGGACCCCTGGAAGTTTGTCGGCCCAAGCTCCTTTGTGCATTCCGAGTCTTTTCTTTAGCGCATTGAGGATGGTTTTGTTGGTTGCCTCGGCTTGTCCGTTAGCCTGCGGGTGGCCGGGAGAAGAGTATTTCACCTTGATCTTCAACTCGGAGCACCATTCTCGGTAATGACTGCAATCGAATTGCTTTCCATTGTCTGATATGAAGTTTTGAGGTATCCTGAACCGGCAAACAATTGACTTCCATAAGAACTTTGTGATGGCTTGAGAAGTGATACTGACAAGGGCTTCGGCCTCTACCCATTTCGTAAAATAATCCACTGCCACTATTATGAATTTAGTCCCGCCCCTCCCTACTAGGAATGGTCCTATAAGGTCTAGTCCCCATTGATCAAAGGGCCAAGGGGATGTTATCGAAGTGAGTTCCTCCGAGGGGGCGTGCAACACTGGGCTGTACTCTTGGCACTTCGGGCATCTTTTAACGAAATTTTTTGCTTCCTGGAACAAACATGGCCAGTAATACCCTGCACGGGTGGTGCGGGCGGCTAGCGTTTTATACCCCGTGTGAGCCCTGCAGATTCTTTCGTGGATCTCGGCTAATATGTATTGCCCCTCTTCTTTCGTTACACACCTGAGCAATGGTTCAGAGAAGCCTTTTCTGTACAGCGACCCGTCAATCAGCGTGAATCTGGACGATCTATTCTTTATCTTGCGGGCCTGGCCCGGGTCGGGAGGTAATGTGCCTGTCCGGAGGTATGCTGTGATATCGGTCGCCCAGTCGGGATCTGCTACAGCCACTACTCCGACTTCGCTGCCCGTGGAGGGGGTATCTATCGTCCTAATCTCGGTGTTTTCTTGGGGCGGATGTTCATCTTTTCCCGATGCTATTTTCGCCAGTCGATCCGCTATATGATTTTCTTCCCTTGGGATCCGCAGCAAACGGAAGTAACTGAATCGGTCTCTCTCGATGCATACAAGCTCCAGATATTTTTTCAACTTTTCGCACTTGGTGACGTACTGGCCGAGTACTTGATGAAAGACTATTTGGGAATCAGTTCGGGCCTCCAGCTCAGTCGCCCCGAGGATCCTAGCGATTGTCATTCCGGCTATGAGGGTCTCGTATTCCGCCTCATTGTTGGTTACCTTAAAAGTTAGGCCTATACCGTAGTTGTGTTGGATGCCCTGGTCGGTGACGATGTGTACACCTGCTCCGCCCTCGGCTCGGCATGAGGACCCGTCGACGTACAGCTGCCATGCCTGCCCCCGAGGTTCACTGGGGATTTCTTCTGGAAACCCAGTGTACTCTGCAACAAAATCCGCCAGTGTTTGTGCTTTCATCGTTGTTCGGGGCTGGAACGTTAGATCGAATTCGCTCAGCTCGGTTGCCCATTTGGCTAATCGACCGGACGTATCGGGCTTCTGGAGAATGGTTCCGAGGGGCTGATCGGTCATTACCCTTATGGTGTGGGCTTGAAAGTACGGGCGCAGCCGACGCGCAGCTGTTAGTAAGGCGAATACCATCACCTCTGTACGGGGGTACCTGGCCTCTGCTCCTTGAAGTGCCCTGCTGACATAGTACACAGGTTTCTGGCCCTGGTCAGTTTCTCTCACTAGTACCGCAGAGGTTGCATGAGGCGAGACCGCCAAATAAGCCACAAGGGTCTCTCCGGGAGCTGTCTGGCTAAGTAACGGGGGACACGTCAGGTAATCCTTGAGTTGTTCGAACGCCTGCTCGCACGATGCGTCCCACTCGCGTGCTTTTCGGAGGACTTGGAAAAAGGGAAGGTATCGATCGGTCGACCTTGCTATGAACCGGCTGAGAGCAGCAATTCAACCTGCCAATCGCTGGACTTCATTCAAGTTCTTCGGAGGTGCCATTCCGAGGATAGCCTGTATCTTCTCAGGGTTGGCCTCGATTCCTCGTTCAGAGACCATATACCCTAAGAACTTGCCTGACTCGACCCCGAAGGTGCACTTGGCGGGGTTGAGCTTCATCTGATAATGTCGCAGGATTGAGAAGGCCTCTCTCAGGTCCGTCACATGATCGTTAGGGGAGCGGCTCTTGACCAGGAGGTCATCGACGTAAACTTCCATGTTTCTCCCGATCTGATTTTTAAACATACGGTTAACCAGCCGTTGATAAGTAGCCCCCGCGTTCTTGAGCCCAAAAGGCATGGCGGTGTAACAATAGAGCCCGCGATCTGTAACGAACGCCCTTTTTTCCTCGTCGTCCGTGCTCATTTTGATCTGATTGTAACCTGAATAGGCGTCCATGAAGCTAAGGAGAGAGTGCCCGGCAGTTGAATCCACAATGAGGTCGATGCGCGGTAGAGGGAAGCTATCCTTGGGGCAGGCTTTGTTCAAATCGGTGAAGTCCACGCACATCCGCCATTTCCCGCTGGTCTTCTTCACCAGTACTACGTTAGACAGCCATTCCGGGTAGTGAGCTTCTCGGATGAGCCCAACAATTAGGAGTCTGTCTACTTCTTCTGCAATGGCGGCATACTTCTCAGCACAGAAGCTTCTTCTTTTTTGCCTAACTGCCCGGGCAGTCGAGTTGACACACAGCCGGTGTTCTATTACAGACCTATCGATTCCGGGCATGTCCGCGTGTGTCTAAGCGAATACGTCTTTGTGCTCGATGAGGAGAGCCTTGAGTTCCGCATGCACTACTGGATCCATCTTGGTCCCGACTCGTACTGCCCGTTCCGGGTTGTCGCCGTCGACTGGAATCAATTCCAGAGGCTCGTTGGGTTCCGCTTGGCGCAGAAATTCAACATGCTCGTCCTCCAGGGAGATCGTGGCCACGGAGCTGTCTTTGTGTTTCAATTCCCGGGCGTAGCATTCCCTGGAGGTGACCTGCTCTCCTCTGACTTCGCCTACTCCTCTGTCCGTCGGGAACTTCATCTTGAGGTAGTAGGTAGAAGTGACTGCCCTCAAGTTGTTTAAGGTCGGCCTCCCTAGGATGGCGTTGTAGGAGGAGGGAGCTTTTACTACCAAGAATTCGGTCATGACAGACGTGGTCCTGGGTGCTGAGCCCATCAAAACCGGGAGGGTTATTAGGCCCTCGGGGTGTACTGCTTCACCCGTAAATCCTTTAAGGGGGGCCCGGATAGGTTGAAGTTGGCGGGGGTCGATCCCCATCTGCATGAAGGCCTCCCAGAACAAGATATCGGCCGAACTCCCATTGTCGACCAGCATCCTTTTGACTGTGAAATTGGCCACTAATGCTGATATCACCAAAGCGTCATCATGCGGAAAGGCAATTCCCTTCGCGTCCTGCTCGTTGAAAACTATCGATTCCCCTCTGGGGCCCGGGTTGCTCTGTCTCGGTGCCTGCCCGAGTGAGTAGACTTCCCCATATCTGGCTCTCCACGCATGTGCCCTTTGGGAGGAGGACGTAGTCCCTCCTCGGGATGGTCCCCGGACTATGGTTCTGATTTCTCCCGCTGGGTGGCTGGATACCGGTTCGCCTCGATGTCTGCTCAACTCTTGTTCCCGACGAGGGGTCCTCGACCGGGTTCTGTCTCTTCGGTCGTTCGTCTGTTCATCCCTCTGACTCTTTTTCAAGGCCTGGTAGTCCTCGGTGTTGTGGCCCTTGGACTTATGATACTCGCAGTACATGTCCCCTCTTCTTCTTCTGATGGAATCTAGCCTTGATTCTGCTCGGCTCTGATCTTCCACCGCCAAGCTGGATTGAGGCCATGACGATAGTCTGTGTTCCCGTGGGTGGTCTCTTCTCCTCATCTCATCCGGGAGCTTCCTAGCCCCCCGATGCCTACTGGAACCTTCCCCGGCGCTGGTTGTTTTCCGATCATGCTGTCGGAGCTCCCCGCGTCGCGGGGCTACTAAAGCTTCGAGCGTATCTTCGGCATTGATGAATCCGTCAGCCTGATCCATGAACCCGTTCAGAGTGGTGGGAGTCTTGCGGGCTATCTCCGCCATGAAGGGGCTCCTAGGCCATATGCCGCTTAGGAGGGCCGCCAGGGTGATCTTTTCGTCCTGGTTGTCGGTGGTCATCTTTTCTTCGTTGAACCTGGTCAGGTACCCTTTCAGACTTTCCTTTTCTCCTTGCTTGACAGTCAACAGGTACGCCACGGGGCGCTTTCGTTTCCTACTAGCCATGAACTGGGTGACGAAGAGCCGGGCTAACGTCTCGAAACAACTGACGGATCCCGGAGGTATGGTTCCGAACCAAGTCCTAGCCATCCCCTTCAGTGTGAGAGGGAAAGCTCGGCACGCTACCTCGCCGGGATAGCCATGTAAGCTGATATGGGCTTTAAAAGCTTCTATGTGCTCCACAGGATCCTGAGACCCATCATACAGTTCTACTGGTGGGACCTTGAATTTGGGCGGGAGAGGGACGGCCAGGACGTCCGTGCTGTAGGGTGTTCCTATGCTTCCCTGCGAGGAGAGATGCCCCGCTGCCGGGCTGATCAGTTTTGCCATTTCAACGTACTTGTCCCCCAACTCCTTTAGCTCAGTGTGCATCCGGCGTCGTTCTCCTTCAGAGGCCTCGCTCTCCTCAGGGAGTCGGGAGCTCACATTCTCTCCCAAATTGGTTTCGCCTCGGGCCGATGCCTCTTCGCGTGGTTGCCGGAGGGCGGCATTCTCCTCCTTCAACTTCCTCACCATCTCTTCCAATGTTTCCAGCCTTTCTTCCATCGACGGTTCTGTCTGCTGGTCGTGCTTGGTCGTTTGGGACAGCGGTAGAGTAGACATGCAGAAAGTACGTTGATCAGAAACAAATGGATCCCACAGACGGCGCCACTGTTAAGGACGTATTCTGCTGCCTGGTTTACCGATTCCCTTCCTGTGATAACCTGCAAAACAAGAACGAAAAGGGGTTCGGGATCCAGGTCCGCTCCGACGATCAAGTTAGTTCGGGAGAAATATATGATGAAGAGAGTAATAGAATCTGTAAATGTACCGTCTTTTCATCGTTGGTTTGGTGTTATTTATAGGTCCCCCCTGGAAGGGGGGTGGGGGTCTGTGTGACGAAGGTGCCGGAAATCGGGACATCACTCGACCGTCATCCTCGATAAGGAAACCTGGTCCGATTCGGTCGGTCTCATCGCATTTATTGAGCATTCCTCTAATTAATGCTCAATTAGACCCTTTTGGACAGGGGCATTAAATGCTTCTGTATCTTTTGTCAATTTAGCAATCAATGGTGTATGTTTGTAGTGTCTCCGCATTAAAAGGGGGGGTTTGTAGGCCGGCGGCTGTCTGTCGTTCATAAATGTGGGAGTGGTCTTGATGGGAGTCGAGTCCAGGAGGTACATTAGTACGTGAGCCGCCGTTTCGTCCTTAGCGTGTTCTTGAAACCGGTTTAACCATCTCTTGCCCAGATTGGGATAACCAGGGACTTGGCTCGTCCTCGATTTCGGTCTCCCTAGTTGAATTCGGACACTGCGTCGAGGTGGGTGCGGATAACGGGCCTTGGGCCTGATAACCTCGTGGGCTCGGGTTCCACGCAAGTTGGGCCCCCTTTCAAGGTTAATTAACAGTGTTTTTTGCGATGATATGACATTTTATTGTACTTTTTCTTGAATCCGCTCTATGAAAGCGATAAGTAATCAAGGCTCGGGAAGGATTTTTTGAGTGAGTCCAAATCATTAAAATCAATGCGCCATTGATCCCAACAATCTCGACATGATAGAAGACTTGAATCAAATGACTTCACTCGAATTCCAGATTGTCTTTATGTTAGGGCTTTCTTTTGGAGAGATGCCATTAATGTTCCAATTGGCAATTCTCGAGGAGGAAAAAAATACGAAAAGGGAAGATAGTCGATAGATGTTATGGAATTAGTAACCAACTACGTAAAGGGTAATGTTATTTAGTATTCGTTTGCAATCTAAGTAATAAATAGATAGAAAAATTTTAATTTTAAAATAAAACTAACTAAAATATTCTTATTTTATAAGTTAAAAACTCTAAAAATCTAAAAGATTTATTTTATTTACACATAAAATTAGAGTATTACACTTAAACTTACAATACAGTTTATAAATATGGACTACAAATAGAATTATTTCTATATAAATTAAGTAACCTCAAATGATCTACTAAACCCATGCAATTAACTATGAATCACATCCAAAATGAGCAATTTGCCTTAAAGGTCTTTGGAAAATATTGCACCAGACACGTGGCAGCACATGATCATGCCTATAAGGCTTAAACAACCAAGTTGAGCCGGTCTTTGGCTTGTCAAGTTTGGCTCGACTCAAAATAATCAAGTTTAAAGTTCTTATTTTTTTTTAGTTCGAACTCGATTCGGTAAGCTATACTCTTGACTCGAGCTCGAGCACAAATACAAATTGTTTATTTTTTTAATTTTTGAATAAGATTTAATGATTAATAAATTAAAAAACAAAAGAAAATAGAAAATTTAATATTTAATATTTAATATTTAATTTACACAAATAACAAGTAGAACCTATATTCAATTATAAGATTTTAAAATTTTAAAAATATTAAATATCTAACTAGTTGATATTTATCTATAATAACAATTTATAATTATATGCTTACATATGTTATTAATACATATACATAATATGATAATATATATCTAATTTATATATGGTTCCTATATACTAGTATAAGATATTATTAAATATTATCGATTAATTATTGTACAAATTATAAAATATATCTATAATTATATTCAATATATAAACATATATAATTAAGTTACATATTATATATTTAATAAAATAGTCTTATGCTTATATATATATATTAGCTAATATATATATATATTATATATGTACATATACATAGGAATATATATATATATATATTTATCAATATATTAATGAGTTTTAGTTGAATCGATTTTTGTCGGGTATATGTCATTTACTAATTGAATGAGTATCTACTTTTACGGATATGTTTTTTTTTTTTTTTACGAGTCGAGTTCGTTTCAAATTTAATCAAACGAATATCGAGCAGGCTATCGAACAAATTAATTCATTTACCGCTCTAATCACGAAGATCTTATATGTAATTTACATACGAATCATTCATGACACTACAAGAAAAATAGTTATTTGTGACATTTTAATTGCAGCCAAAATGATTATTTTTTATGTAAATATTTTTTTGCAGTATTTTTTATTTTTTATTATAAAATTTAATCTTGTAAAAAGTCAATTTTCTTGTAGTGTGGTATTGGTGATACGTAACGATGAGTTAAGAAAAAACTTAAAATTCCCATCAGTGCTTGAGCTTTAGGACATTTTAGTAAGTTACGACGATCATTTCGCCAGCCCAGCATATTAGAATTTATTACTTTTGAAATCAAAACATATGGTTTTTTTTATTTGTTTTCCTAGAAAAGATAAATATGATTTGGGCGGAGGCAGGCTCTAAGCTCGATATATGGTGTGTCCGTAACTTCGTACATAGGGTATAGATTAAGGCTTCTTTTGATTATATTCATAAAATGAAATGAAAGTTAAAAATTAAATAAAATTATTATTAAAATATAGTTTTTATTTAAAAATTAAAAAAATTAAATTATTTCATGTAATAATATTTTTGTGTAGGAGCTTAAAAAATGTAATATTTAAATGAAATGAGATGATCATCATGATTTGTGAAAACAAATTAAACCTAAACTTACCGACTTAGATCATCCTCAATGAATTAGGTAAAAGCTAAATTATTGAATATTTAGTTATGAATAATGCTATTATGCATACCAAGTTTGAAACTTTTTTTGACACTTCGTACATTTTATTTTATTTTTTTATTTAATAGTTAAGAAAATAATTATTAGTATATTGATATTTTTCATATATTTTTTTAAATATTTTAAAATGATAAAAAATTGAGAATAAAAAATATGAAAAAATTAGAAAAATAAATTATGTCTAACAGTAACCTGGAGCGATAAGCTCCAGGCAGCATTGTAGCAACATCCTTTAATTATTAAACAACAAAATCCTAATGCAATGGATTTGTTAAAGTCCAAAATATATTGGACTTTAGCTACAGTAACTTCTAAAATAATCTTAAAAATGGCTATTGTTCATACATCAAATTGATATATTATTATTTCTCTTTCTTCTTCTCATCAACCATCAGAATTTTGCTCAAGGCCTTGATGTAGTGTTTTGGTTTGTTGGTGTTTTAATAGTAGATGCGTATGCGTAGAGAGAAGGTTTTACTGTAGGTAGAATGATAAAACATAATAAAATTAAATAAATTAATAATTAAAAAATTAAACATTTTTAAATTAATATTATTTTTTTACTATGTTATGAATAAATAGATAATTTAATTAAAATTTGATGTAAATGAAATAGCTAAAGTCAAATTCATCTCATATTATATTATTATTATATAATAAAAAAAATGACTATTCTAATATGTTGCCCAGATGACTAACACAAGAGGGGGGTGAATTGAGTTGTATTTAAAAAAATAACAATTATAAATCAAATATATAATATAAAATATAAACAAAATATGAAACAATAATAAATATAAAGAGTAAGGGTAAGAGAGAAGCAAACTCAGTATGTTAACGAGGTTCGGCCCCACCGCCTACGTCCTCGCCTCAAGCTACCTCTTGAGGATCCCCAAATCCACTATTCAATCTCCTTTAGGTGGAGATAGAAATCTATTACACCTTTGAGCAGCACCGCTCCAAAGAATCCGTGTAGAACACCCTCTACACTTCCAATCACCTTACACTTGGTGATTTAACTATTCCCCGTGTAGAACACCTTCTACACTTCCAATCACCTCACACTTGGTGATTTAACTATTATCCGTGTAGAACACCTTCTACACACACAAGGGTTATACACACCCTTTTACAAATACAAGAGTTGATAGTAGGTAGACTATCAAAGTACACTCCTCAATGAGTGAGATAGAAACATTACAGCGCAACCTATATCTCTCTCAACAAGAATAAGAATTAAGGCTCAAAACTTTAGAAAAGAGAGAATGAGAGCTTTGAAGAAATGATGCAAAACTTAGCAATAGATGTGTAAGCTCTTGTTGTAAATTTTGCAAAACTCAAGTGAGCTATTTATAGGCAAATGAGTTTTCAATTTCAAATTTGAAAAGATTCCCATGTCAAAAACATCATCATTCACTTTTCAAAAATTTCAAATCTAATATTTTTACTTTTTGCATGTGACAAAAGGAGCACACTTTACTTTTCAAAAATTTCAAATATAATCTTTTACTTTTTGCATATGACAAAAGGAGCATACTTTACTTTTCAAAATTTTCAAATAAAGACATCTACCTTTTGCATAAGTCAAGAAAATCATCCACCACTTTTGAAAAATTCAAATAAAACATGCACATGTGAAAGATGACAATCAATCATCTTAATATTTTCAAAGTTCAAACCTTTAATCATGTCATGCACATGTGAAAGATGACAATTAATCATCAATTGTCATCTTTCACAAAATTTTTAAATTTAATTTTCAAAATATTCATGCATATGTGGAAAATGTATTTTAATGCTTTATGATAAAATATTTATTTTGAACCTTAATCCTAATTTCAAATTTTTAAGAGATTTACAAAATTACTCTATGATTTTAATGTAAACTTGTTCCCTTCTTGCTCATGCTTGCTTCCTTGATGTGCTTGATTATATTGTGTGGACAACTTGAGCTTGAGACTCCTTTATTTTTTGGATTCATTTGTTATCATCAAAATCCATTTGTAGATTTACATGAAACTTGAAACTTTGGATTCAACATAATATATTGAGAGCTTAATGTGATTGGAATAACCAAAACCAAATTAATCTCATATTAACTATAAGTGCCCTTTTATGTTTGGTCAACCCATTGAGAGTGCTCTAAAGCATCTACATTCCATCCTCCAAAAGTTTTCTCAAATTTTAATTAAAATTGACCCTACTCTTATAAGTTTTTCCAAAATTTTAATCATTTAAAAAAACATCTCCTACATCACATTTTCTATTCTATTAAGTTAATATTATTTTATTATTTTTTCTACTACTTTATTTTACATCTTTAACTATTTTCAATAAAATATACTTAAAATTTGATATAAAGATGAGTAGTAACCTCCCAAATATAAAAAGTTATTGTAGCACCCACTAAACCCATGCCTTATTATGGAGATCTGGATGTAGGTTTGTTTTGGGATAAAAATCCTATAATTTAGCTCAAAACTAAGGTCTAATTTATTTTTACAAATAATTTCATCTCATAATTAATATTTTTTCAAATTTTCATATAAAATAAAATAAAAAATTTAATTTTTTCAAATCCTAAAATAATTTTTTCAAATTCTAAAATAAAACTAATATTAAAAAAATATATTATAATAATATTTTGTTCAATTTTTAACTTTTATCTCATTTTATTCATGAAAATAATCTAAGTCTAAAAGTTTAAAATTGCCTGAACATTTTTGTTTGTGGGTAATGAGCTGTAAAGAGTAGAAAGCAAATATACAATAAGGGCATCAGGAGTCAAAGGAATTTAGGGATAATTTAAAGATGTGAGATCAGCAGGAACCACCAGGAGTTGCAAGTGAGAATATTGCCTCCTGCATGCGCATAATTTGGATGTTTTTAATTAGTCTAAGAAAAGATGTTCTTTGAGCCTCATCAGCCATCATGAATATCCAAGTTGTATTGGTCGTGACGGCAAAGTGGTTTTCAGATACACATTAAAGTTCTTATTTTATGCCTCCTTCTAATGCTCTCTTATATATTATCACTTCATTTAATCTATATATAACTGCATGCATGCAAACACGTGTTCTGATATTAAATATATACTTTTGATAATTTGTGGACATGAACTTGGGATATTATAAGTAATTAATTTGTTTTGTTTTAAAACTAATTAGGCTAATTAAATTAAATTAGGCTAATTAAATTATCTGGTTCCCATGATATCGAGCATAAAGATAATTATATTATAGGCAGGAAAAAGGAGGTTACAGTACTACAAACCACTAACAGATAAAATCATACACTCATTTAATTGTTTTCGTGAGTGGACGTAGGCTAAAAGATAAATTAGTTATTGTATGATTGATCCTTTATTTCAATTATATATAAAATCTTCTAACTTTCACTACAAAAGAAAAAAAGTATTGTTGTAGATTGTTTGTAACGAAGTGACTATTTGTAATGAAAACAGATTCATTTGGATAAAAAATAATCATTTTGACAAAAAATAATTAGACACAAATAAGATTTTTTTGTAGTGTTTAAGTCAATATCCTTAAAATAAAGGTGATTAGAATTGAATTTACCAGTGATAAATTATTTTCTCAATTGAAAAGATTAGATTTACCATTGCAACTATATATAATTACTTTAAGAGAATATCTTCTATATGGCTAGTGTGCACTCTCCTTCCGTGCAACCCTCAATTATTTCGTGCCATGGAAGCCTCCCACACGCAATTATTGTGGTCCAACACCACACGGAATTAGGCTGTTCACCCCCTCCTCTCGAATCAGGCCAACACCCCCCTTTTTTGAATACCCCTTCCCCCTTCGCTCGTCGCACCCTTCTTGGCTCCCCTTCTCATTGCCTCGTAACCTTCCTGACGGCAATAGCATTGGCGTTGCACCCTTCACCTCTCCCCCTCGTGTCACGTCGCACCCTTTCCCTCTCCCCTTCCCCTTTCCTTTCCCCACATTTCCTTCACAGCACAATGCCCCCTAGGGTTTTGCTTTATTGTTAATGTATCGAAATTAGAGTTTTCATATTCAAGAAATCGTGTTTGTGAATGTAAACTGGAAGAAAGAAATTAGGGTTTTGCTTTATTGGTTGTAGATAGTTGCTTGTTTTTTGATTTTGTGTGACCAAAATGAGCATTAGATGCAAGTGTGACTGAGGGTTATGAGCATTATTTGAACTAGCTGTTTATTTTTATTTTGATTTTGATTTTGTGTGACCAGAATGAGTATTAGAAATGAGCATTAGATGCTAGTGTGACTGAGTGTGATTTTGATTTTGTTTTTTGATTTTGTGTGACCAGAATGAGCATCAAATGAGCATTATTTGAACTATCTGTTGCTATGTGGCTTCAATTTGGGCTAATTGGCTTGGTTTCACAATAATAAAATTTGTAGGGCATCATCTCAAAACTCTGAAACATATAGAAGATAAAAAATTTTCAATTGATGTGACCACAATGGCTTGATACCAACAGCTTTAAAACATCTGTTTTATGAGTCGATCAAATTAAAATTTTGAACACAAATATATAAATATTTGTTCTTGTGATTTTTGTTTGTTGTTAAACTGTTTCCTTCTATTTTTCAAGTTTGTTTTAAGTTCGGTTGGATAAGCCATTTCTGGAATTATTCAATGGATTATGGTTAAGTTATTTGATATATTTCCTGCTTGTTTCAAGATGCTATAGAAATGGTGCTGTAAGTCCTATTTACTTTCTCTTCGGTTAAGATCAATGCAAGACTTTCAAAATTGAGTTATTGCACATACAAATTAAATACATTCAGGTCATGTTTATGTAACCAAAAAACATCGCAAACCCCTTGGTTAGTTGAAGCAGGTATTCTGATATCAATTTTTCTTATTGACAGTAAATGAAGAGTTCTGATTCTCATTCCGGTTTACGTTTGTCGATTGCAAATGGGGAAGGCAAAACTGTTTTGGAGAGATCACTTTACTATTGTGATTCCCAAACGAAGTCAAGGATTTTGAGAAAATCGCATAATCTTGGTAAGAGGTTCTTCAATTGTCCAAATAAGCAGATGAATAAACAATGTGACTTTTTTGAGTGGATTGATCTAGAAGGTTACCAAAACAACTGTTGTGAGCTCATGTTGGAGTTAGCTGAACGAAGAAACGAGAGGGTACTTCATGAGCGTTTAGGTATCAAGCAAACCAAATTTAAAGCAATGGAAAAAAAAAAGTAAAACAAAATCTTGATTGTGTTAATTTTTTCGTGATTTTTTTGTTTTGGTTTCTGCTTTCGTTAATGTAATGAGAACTTTGGACGTGTTTTGTGAATCTATTTTGTAATGTGAATCTGTAATAAGAATCACGGTAGCAGATGATTGCCTTCTTCAATGTTTTTCCATTTTTCTTGATCTTATTATGATATTTAAGAAAATTTGATATGATATTTAAATGAAGTCTCATCCTCCTTCCTATTTGCAGGAAAACCCTTACTAAACTTAGATCTTTTCCCCTTGATGATAAGATAAACTTCCAGTTTGATGATTGCTCTAGCAATAGCAACTGGAACCTTTGTTCACATAATAATTCAATATCCATCTTGTCCAAACTTATTGTCGAGTCCCACATCTAATATATTAAGCACTACGTTATTTTTAGTTCAATTATTTGATAAAATACCATTTTAATTATTATAAATTACATCATATACGAAGTACTAACTAGAGGGACGTACTTACAATAGAAAAAGTGCAATAATTGATTGATATAATAGATTGTTTTCACGCTAGCATTGCATTCCTTCACGCTGGTAGGGTTCAATTCTCGAATTTATGCACACCATCTGCTGGTTTTGGCCTGGCTATTTTCTTAATCTTTCAATCACATATTAATCTGGAATCACATATTAAAAGCAAATCTAAAAATCTGGACATTCTCATCTCATTCACATATTAATCTGGACATTCTCATCTCATTCACACATTAATTTGGATATCTCATCAAAAAACAAACTATATTAATCTGGACATCTCATCACATTCACGTATTAATTTGGACATTCTCATCTCATTCACATATTACAAAATAGCATTAAGCAAAAACAATAGCAAGTAACATATTAAAAGCAAATCTGGAAACCTGGACATACTTTTAATAGCATTAAGCTATTAAAAAACCCCCGTAAACTATCTCATTAAAAATCCTTGTGACGCCAAAATCACATTCAATAATTAATTCTTTGGTTCTTTGCTAAAGACCCATATATAAAAAATAACGACATAAAAGTAGCTAAAGCTTCAATCTACTTTTCCATTGCTCACAATCTTCCACCTAACTCTCTGTCACATTAAAATAAGGTTGGGTTAAATTAACTATGCGATAAATAGTGGTTAATTTAATTATAACAAAAACAAAAACAATAACAAATACATTACATCTACAGTATAAGAATATTTGCACTATAAATTTGAAGGTTGGGATATGTTATCAGTTGTTTGTCCAAGATCCCTATGTAAACAACAACAAAATAAAGAAAATTTTAATTTTTTAACTTCAAAACCAAAAAATTACAAATAACTATTGAAAGCTAATATATCTTATTGAAGGACAATTGTTTTTAGCATGTCCCTCATTTTTGCAAATACTAAAGTGTATTTTCCTTATTTATTGGGTTTCTTTTAAGTTCTTTGCTCTCAAAGATTTTAATCGTTCTTTTGTTGGCACCCGTAGAGGATCCTAGACCGTTTGTGAAAATTTTGATATAAGCTAACCTTTTGAGTTGTTCACACCCGTGGAGGATTTCTGTGCTTGTGAATGTTCTAAATTGGCTGCCATTGCAGGTAACTCTTTTTGGACCTTATCCAATGCAAGTGTGAGGTGATTATGGAGTTTTACTGACTGCGACCCAAGTTCGGCAATGTCATAAAATTGTATCATCGTTTTGTTCATTCTCATTAGAGGCTCATCTTGTCCTTGCAGAACTTGCATTTTAAAACACGGTATATAATTAATGGGTCGACTCTTGACATTAATAATCCATCTTTCTAAAATATAATGTTTTGGCAACCTATCTAACTTCATTTTCTTTCCAAGAACACACAATATATGTTTACAAAGAATCCATGTAAACTCCCACATATGACATATAAATGTTGCATGTTCTTATCCCCCATCAAGGTGACTTGGTAAATAAGTCTTTCTTTATCATAAGCCGTGACTCCATAAATCTTGAAATCTTGGTCTTACTCTCAGCAGATAATGTTTTTGCTTGGTGCCATAGACTATCAAACAACTCATCCTAGAAGATCATGAAGGACTTTCTTGTATAAATCATTACCACCTTAACTTCAATTTTAAGGGGGGTCTTCATTATCATTCGCTTAGGTTTTGTATGAACATCAGTTTCTTTCTTTTTGAAGTAATGTGCATCTATAGTTTTTTCATATTGATGCACAAAGTCATTAATCATAGTACTTGATTTAACACAATCTTTGAAGAATTTGTTCAGACTTTCACTCCTTTGTGTTGTTGACATACTGGCACAAAGTTTTAAACACAGGTAAGCCAAAACCCACTTATCTCATTAGGCATAGAGATTTTGCAGTCAAATATTTTTTCCTAACTCATATTTTGCCAATATCGACACTCATTCCTCATCAAATCCCTCAATTGTAATTGTCTTATATATGCAATGATAAAAATTCTCTTGAAAATCCAGATATTTGTTGTATACATGAGCTAAGTATTCATGAAACTTTTGTAAAATGTGCCACAAACACAGCCTATGAGTTATATTGGAGAGTACCTCTTCAATGGCCTTCCTCATTGCCTTGTCATCATCAGTGATTATAGTTGCAAAAACACGTCTAAGTATTGCCTCTTGCCATACAAGCACAACCAAATATTACAACTTGATGATGGTGGTTAACTCCAGAAAATGACAGAAAAGGCTTCTTATAAATATTGGTCAAGTATGTGGCATCAAATGTAACAATATCATCAAAATACCAGTATGTAGCTCTTGATCGCGCATCAGTGCAAAAACAGCTTCCCATAGACCCATCATCGTCAATTTGCATAGAGAAAAGAAACCCAAGTTCATTGCATTCCTGATCAATAAAGAAAGAAAATAACATTTGTGCATCTCCCTTTTCAAAAAGAAAATTTCTTTTATTTTTCAAATAATTCTCAACGTCCTTTCCAATATAGCCAACATTAAGGTCACCACCAGCTTATTTACTCAACACCGGCATAATCTTCATTGTCGGTACACCGGACTCATTCAAAGTAGTGATAAGTTTTATTTAACATTTTGTAACTCTCATATGTCCACAAAATAAAGTAGTACTTTTTGGAGAAAGTAGATCATGGTTATGTTCAACCGTCAACTTGTTGACACTCCACATTTCACTCTCTATTTTTACACTCATCATTGCTTTACATCCAATTCTCGTTTCAGTTGGTTCAGGGATTACTCGATCATTTTCTCTTCCTTTTCGTACCTGCCAATATCCTTCCCTTAAGCAAGCATAATCTATTGCACTAAGAATTTTCTTATCTTTCGACAACCGAGTATGACTAATTCGTATTGAAAAATCTTTTCGTCTTGCATATGCCTTGTAAAATGCATGAGCATCCTCCAAATCTTCAAAAGACATACCACTAAATGACTCATGGGGACCATTACTAGAAGAGGGATTGATATTAATTCCTTCATCATTTTATAAATCTACATTATCTTCCAAATTCACAATGTATTCTTCATTCCCAACGTCAACAAAATTTCCTCCATCCACATTTAATCCATCTTCATTCATAACATTTTGTAAATTCACATCATTTCATAAATCCACATTATCTTCCAAATTCACACTCAGTTCTTCATTCCCAACATCGAGAAAAATCAACCATCACTATCAGATCTCCTTGTTTGATCCTTAAAATAAGAAATGAAAATACATCAACAAATCACAAATTGGAGAACGTATCAACAAATCACAAAGTAAGAAATGAAAATATTTTACCCAGTTTGTGATTTGAGATATGTTACTTGTGTCTCTCCTAATATATATTTTATCCAGAAATGAAAATATCTTACCCAGTAAAAAATGAAGAAATATATATAAATTCTTGAATAAATTCACACATAAATATATAAGTAAATATTTTACCCAGGAATATGTTTGCCCATTGAATATAATCTTCCCTTTAACAGAAAACAAGAATTCTACCCTCTATAAATTCTTTGCTCTAATACACAGAAATCACTATCACTTATATGCTTGTTGACGCCAGACAGAATAACGATTATTCTGCAGGCTAGTTGTTTCAATATATGAATTCACAAGGAAGAACACAAAAAATTCGCTCAAAATACAGAAAATATGTCTAACTGAATATTACCAAATCAAAAATTGTCAAAAATCAGTCCATAAGCCGAACTGTATAACTAAAATTCATCTGTAACCGAATTTTACCAAAAATGGCAAAATCTCGAAAATAACATAAAATTGAGATTTGCATAGAGAAATGGATTACGATCACTTCCGGCTTTTATGCTGATCTGCCAATTCATAGTACCTCAGCGTCATCAACGTGCAATCAAACAGTTCAGCATCATCTGTCTCGGATCCTCCTGCATCACTTGTCCCTTCTAAAATTTTCCCCAATTATATAAATTCTTCACATATGAAATCACGAATTCACATATAAATATATGAGTTACTACGAAATTAAGAAATAAGAAATCTGGACATATTTAAACACGAAATCACATATAAATTTAAGAAATAAGAAATCAGCTCTTGACCACAATGAATTCAAGAAATATGAAAGGGGTAAGAAATTGCAAGAAATTCAAGAAATCAAGAAACATGAAATCGCATACCATTTTGGGCTAATGCGTAGAACTCGGGCGACGGATATGGGCCAAAATCGGATATGGAAATGGGCCAAATCTGGAGATGGGGCAACGTCGATGATAGCACTTGTTTTCGAGCTTATCGGTGGCAAGAGATGACTACTGGGAAAGATGAATCCAAGAGCCTTCGTCGAGGTAGAGAGAAAGATGGAGGGAGAGAATAAAATGGAATGGAGAACGAAGGCTGCATTTTAATCATCTTAATCTCATGCAATGGAGATTACCTCTCCCTTGGTGTGGTCGATGACATATTTGTATTGTATTGGATGACTGCAAACACTCTTAATGCAGCCGAACCGTATAGAGTGGAACGCTTAGTTTAATTTGGAAGAATTATATATATTGTATTAACATTTTTCAAAATTCTCTTTCACATATAATAAATACCCTAATCTTTAGTGTTAGTTTGCGGCCATGATTATCACATTAAAAGATCAAATGATTACTCAAAAAGTAACACGTACAGGCGCGCGTGGATGCATGAAATGGTATTACCACTAAGCAAGTAGACCATTAACATTTGCCTCATCATATTTGTCTTTTTAAATTTTGATGTAATGGTGGTGATTAGATCTTCTACATCTACATATATATATATATATATATATATATGCACGATATTGGTCGATTTCATTTAAGAATATTTTAATTAGGTTAGATTCTTCGCGAAGAAGCTTCAGCTTCAAAATTATTCAAAGAATTAATCTCTCTGACATTCTAATTGAATTCCACTCCAATCACTTAAAAAGAGTCTTTTGTTGCCAATTAGAAGCCATTGGAGGAGGGGAGTTTCCTGATCATTATAATTGCTTTAATCAAGACTAATAATAATAATAATAATAGATAAATGTCTAGAATTAGAACGCACGACTATATTTAGGTCAGACAAGTCTTTTGACATGATCTGTAATTGGTGGACAACGTCAACATGCACCAACACTATAATAATATATTTTAACATCAACAACATGGTAACTATTACTAAGTTGTGTATCTGGATTTCCTAGTAATTGCTAAGAGGAAAATCATGGGGAACAGAGAAAAAGCAAAGCCTAATTAATTATACTGGTAATCATGCTTGGACCTAGCTAGATTATTTATGGAGAGAGAGGGAGAGAGAGAGAGAGAGACAGCACGCATGCATGCATGCAGCTTGGCCAATCTCTGTAGTCCTAAGTACTGCTACTATGGATGAATATCATACATATGATATATATATAGATAATAGATCCCTTTATTATATAGTGCTTATTGACACAACTTTTTCCGTTGGGTTTCTGTTTTCCTGTTTTGGAAATATATTAAGGTTCATTTGGATATAAAAATTATTTCATCTTATTTTATTTTATTATTATATTTTTTTTAATAATTATAATATTAAAATTAATATTTTAACATTAAAAATATATTAAACAATTTATCTTTTTCAAATATCAAAATAATTGTAGTATAAAAAATTAATATTTTAATAATACTTTTTTTAAATTTTTATTTAAATCATTTCATCTCACTATCCAAAAAATGCTTAATCCGAAGTAGAGAATGGACATTGGCCTTTTTCTTCTTTACCCCATGCCTTTTTGGTGATTCGAATTAGAGAAATAATATTTATGAAATGTGCAAACATTATGTAATTGCTTTGAAAAAAGTTAGTAAATGCAGATTCCACGTAAAAAAAAGCTAGATTTTTAATAGTGAATCCCAATCTTTTTTAAAGTATTTGCACAACGTTTATATATTTCACGACGGTAAATTAAACATATATTTTGGGGGGGGGGTTGTTTTCAATCTTACTATTCACATGATCTTTTGCTCAATTAAATTGTCATGTGGCATACAATAACAAAAATACATAAAATGAAAAAAAAAAAAAAGGAAAAACCACATTATAAATAAATAAAAAATTACATTATCCCTCCTTTTGTGATTTGATTACTTAACTATTTAAATTGCATTTTAACGTTTAAACTATCAAAAATGACTTTACATAAAGTTTTTATTTTTCAATTTACCCTTTTTTTTAAGATTCAACTGTTAAGATTGTATCCCCCCCCCCCCCCCCCCAAAAAAAAGAGAAACTGTGAGTCTATGTTGTTTTATTGTTTCCATTCATTTAATGATCAGATCTTGATAAGAAGATATTACAGGGAATATCTTAAATTGAAAGACTATATGAGATTTTAGTAGTTATATTATAAAAGAAGTTATGGTTAAAATGGATAATATCTACAGAGAAAAACAAAAAGAAAGATAAAATGTTATTTAAAAAAAATAAAAAATAAAAAGAGAGAGAAAACTGTATTCGACATTGTAGCCGGACCATTGGGCCGATGTACTTATTAGCGTCTTCTGGATAGAGCACAAGAACAAACGTAGAAATGCTGTGGCCCATTGAGATTATTGGGCTGAATCATGGAGCCGAAGGTCCCGATAGTCTTTTGTAAGGTGCTTTGAGGTAGGGGATTTTTTATTTTTTCATTTTTTTTGACAGGATTGATTCGAGACGGGAGTTTTTAAGCAAAGTAACTGCTTTTTACCTTTCCTATCTGTTCATTTTATGACAGACATAGGCAACGAATATTTATATGATCAGCAGCAGCAAAGGTACCGTGGTACAAATTACAAGGCTACAAGGTATATAGTCACCATATACAGTATAGGATGAATGCATGCAGTTGGCAAAGACTTCATTGTTTCTTTCGTGGTCAAAATTAATGAAAATTTTATTTTTTTTCAAATATATATATTTTTTATAAAGAAATAATATTTACACACAAATAACATATAAACGCTTTGAAAAAAAATAAATTATAAATATAAAACTCTCATGAAAATGAAACGATTTTTTAATAATTGATCTCATTTTTTTTCAAAGCGTTTGCGCGGATAGTGTGACGTTTGCGCACTCCATAATTGTACGTATCATTATAATCCGAATGGGGCAAAAAGGGAAAAAAAATTGTCCGACATTTCTTTCATGCCATGTAATTGCATGTTCTAGGGCTTTTGCAAAGAACGTAAAAATATTATTTCCACGTGCTTTTGAAGAGAAGATTATGGACACATTCGAATGCAGTTGTTTCATAATGTCATACAGCATCCACGGCAAAGCATTTTACTGAGATTAGTTATCTTACACAAATTTCAGATCAGAAAATGAAACTGCAAGTGTTCTTGCAATTAAATGACTGATGATCACCAGATCATCACATTCAATTAGTAAGATGGGAAAAAAAAAAAAAAACAGAAATGATGAGTGACTGCTCAAGCTGCCAAGTTTGCCAAAGACCGAATAAGTAGAATAATTTCACAAGTTATACCCAGCATAAACAGAGAACAGAATTCAGTACCACAAACAAGGAAGAGTTAATATATAAACATCTCTCTTTTTATGATCACAAAGAATT